>JANXJC010000037.1:24333349-24402973 GCA_027564655.1 Leptodon cayanensis | reverse complement strand
CGGCGGCGGCGGGTGCCGGCCCCGCGGGGTGGGCGCCGGGGGAAACTCGGCGTGCGGGCCGGCCGTAATGGCTAACGATTCGAACCCGCGGCGAGCCGAGCCTGCCCTGGCGGAGAGGCTGCCTTTTCGGGGGGCACGGCCTTCGTTTTGGGCAGCCGTGACCCCGCGGGAGGGCGGGCGGGCGGGCTGCCGACAGACGAGCTGGGGCTCCGGCGTTCGGGGACCGCTCGTCGGAGGGAGAACCCGTGTAGCGTCGGCGTGCGGGTGAGGAGCTCTGCTCCAGGCCTCCCCGGCGGGGAGGCACCTCGGTCTTGCAGGTCTTATGTAAGGAACTTCGCCGTGCATCAGGCCCAGCGATTTCCAGGGACATAATCGTTATTATGCAAGTCCTAGCGTTGCGGGATGAAGACCTTTGAAGGAGAGCGCTTTATTTCTAAATATCGGGGGAGAATATAGTTAAAGGTTGTGTCTGTTGAGACCACCGAGCATCAAATGTCAGGCTCCAAATTAATTTTTATTGCAGTTAGACTTGCTGTGGGAAAGTTGGTACCCTCTGGAACATCACAAATGTCTGCAGTCTAGTGAAAGACTGACCGTGTGTGGTCAGACAGAAAAAATTAGTCGGTGTAGCCATCTCTCTATTACAAAACCAGGATTTCTAGTATCCGTAGCAAACTGTATTAACTGATACTGTTGGATAACCTTAGTTTGTAAATCTACTCACTGTTGCAACAACTCCTAATTCTGTTAGTTGATGACAATTCCGTTTCCCGCTTTCAGCTTGAGGATACTTAACTGCTTACTTAACGCCTTTTCGTTAAGTTGCCCCCTTTGAGTCCCTCGGCTGTTACATAAAATTGGCTCCCATCTCCCTTTGGTTGTTTGTTTTATATAGGTGTGCATTCACCATTTTGCTGTGTTTAAGTCTCTGGTTAAGACAGAGTTAAATAAAAATATAAAGTAGCTTTTCTGCAAATTAACCTGTGAATGTGCAAACTAAACAGCTTTCCTGTTTTCTCTAGAGGTCACTTAGCATGTTGGTTCTTGAGCTCAGCTGAGCGATGTCTTAACTGCACAGAGACTGCTTTGAAAAAGGAGCTGCTTAAGTGCTGCAGTGCAATGCCAGATGGAAGGATTTTGGGGAAGGGGCTGTCTGTTGATTTCGTGCCATTGTTTACTTTCTTGCATTTCAGCCTTTTGTAGTTGGCTTTGAAGAGTGATGTAACAGTCACAACATGCTCTGCTCAGTGCCAATTACCTTTCTGCTTGTGTATAATTTGGGCAAATTGATGTTATTGCACCCTGCAGTTAAGCAGATGAAATATTCTTTTAGCCTGTGGTATTGTTCTGTTTTACGGGAGGGGATTTGCATTTATTCATAGAGTCTGTCCCACGTTTCCACATTGTTCTCGAAGGTGTCCTGTTCCCGCTTCTCGGATGCTTGGGGCTGCAGAGGGGTAGCTGGAGGCAGGACTGGGCCTGATCTGTTCCAAAAGCTTTGCTGCAGACATCTCCAGTATTTTTACTTGTTGTTGTTTGTAACTGGAATACTCATTTGCCGTGATTGTTCTTGGCCTGACTTCTGTAGCCTCATGGTTTCCATATGTTAGGCAGTTAACGCTGGAGTTATGTGTAAGGGTGTTTTATTGCACCACAGCGATCACGTTTTGGGCTGCTTTTCTGGGCAGCTGTAACACAGACTGAGTTTGCTGATGGGCTAGTAATAATTTCCTTGATAGTATTCTGTGCCTAATTATACATCCAGAAATGTCCATTTTCTGATTTAAGGTACTCAGACTGTATTTTCATCTGAATAAAGGTTAATTCAGATGTGGTGAGGGTTTAACTGCACCTGAAGCTGGGGTGAGGCGGGAAGAGTCAGACCCCAACATCTGCGTGTGCTGCCTGCCCGCTGCCTTTGAGGTGGTGGCAGCGCCATCCCTGAGACACGTCAGGTCCGTCACAGGACCAGCGTGGTCTCGGGGTGACCTTGGTGAGGTGAAGGGGCTCCGGCCCTGACAGTTGTCACCCTCACTGTCACCTCCCTGCAGGGACCAGGGTGGCTCTGACCTTCCCACATTGCTAAACGGTTGGAGGAGGATAAATGTCTGACTCCAGAGGAGCTAGTGCGGAGCTCTGTTGTGGCCCACGCTTCATCATTAAATGGGGGCAGTGGAAGAAAATGTAACTGGGCAGAAAAATTTAGTGACAAGTCAGTGGTTGGTCATGACGTTAGTAGGGACCTGAGGAGGACCGGCTGCCAAGGGCCCTCTGCAGAGGGGATGGGGCTTTTTCTTTGTTTAGTCATGTACCATGTGTGCAAACGCAACAGATCTGTGTGTCGTTGGTGTCAGCAAAACCTGACGTGGGGCAGGGTTTGTCATCACCCTAAACCTTCTCCTCAGGCTGCAACAGTGACCGTAAACACCCACCTCTACTTCTGCTCCCCTTCTACAAGGCCTGATCTCTCTTGGCTCGACCTAGGGATTTCATGTAGGCCACCTCATTATTCCAGACACTCTGTTTGTTTCCTTCAGGGATTTAGTCATTATTCTATTCATATCTAAACCCCTGCTACCCTGGTGAAGATGGATACCCGAATCTCAAGAGAAAGACTAAAATGGAAAGGTAGTGGGGAGAAGGAAGGAAAGAAAGAAAGAAAAGGGGGAGCAGTGGCGAGAGAGACTAACAGAAACAAAATGTTGGCACAGAAGAGCTGGCATATGAAGATAAGAGATGGAAATTTGAAGAAGCGATCCCTTGTTATGGAGGATGGGGTTGAAATCTGAACACAGCACAGTGATGGTCCCCATGGCATGCATGGTCAAGAAAATAGCAGGGAGAAAGGTGGAAAAACCCTGCATATGAACTCCAGGGAATACATCGGCATGGGTGGAAGTGAAAGTAATTCACAGCAGAGGTGCGTTTAAAATGCACTTAAAAGATAGATGTCAGAGGACTGGAAACGGTCAGGGTGTTGGCCAGCGTGACCTCCCAGGCAGCCTGGAAGGTATGACGTGGCAGCCAGCACCTGGGGCTCTCGCAAAAGGCAATAATCATCTAGCAGTGCCTCAAGTGCATAAAAAACCCCTCGGTTGCCCAAGTATTACTAGAGGAGCCTGACAGACAACTGGGAGTAACATGGTGGGGAAAAAAAAAATGTTGCTTAGGCTGATTTTTAGGAAAGTGTAGCTGAAAGCCCTCTATCTCGGGCTGTTGGGAAGTAGAGCAGAGGCCCTGAATGGTTCGGGGACAGCCTGTCAGTAACTGCAGCGTGGAAGCTGAGCCCTGTCCCGACCTCCTTGCTCCAGGGTGCTGCGGCCTCGGTTAAAAAAAAATCGATGAGTCCACACTTTGTGTGGGGAGCATGATTGGCATAAGTAGAGTTTAACTGCTGAATAATCTTTGTGCACAGGGGTGATTTATCAGCCATAATGACTTGGTATCTTCTTTCCCTCCCTGGAGAATCGTGTCTGCTTTTCTCATGGTGGGAAGGAGTCGTCCTGAAAATGCTTTGAAAAGATAGAGGGGGTGTGCCTGCGTGTGTGTGCAGGTCTATGTGAGTGCTGTCTGCTGCACACACTCCTGCTGCATGTTGCAGGGAGGGCTGGGGGGCTGATAGCTGGGCCACGGTTAAACGGTGTTGGTAGTGATGCAGGGTGCCTGAGGCTTTGGGTCGGTGCCGCTCCGTTTTTAGGAGTGGAAATACCTAATCGTTGCTGTCTATGGCTGCTGCAGGCTGCCTGTCCTTGCAGCTCTCCGCAGTGTTTGCCATCTGCCCGTGCATGGGGACCTCTCTCTGTGACCTCTCCTGAACACATGCACCGCTGACAGGCATCTTCCCATGGTGTGGTCTCTCCTGTCAGTTATCATGCCGTGGGTCTGTCCTTTCCTGCTGCTGCTGATGTGCATCCTCCTTCAGCTGTCAGGAGAGGAGAGAGAGCTGGGCCCAGGGTTGGCAGCAGATGCTCGCTTGACGGTACCAGGGAGAAAATATTAAGGGTGCTTTTTAGGAGTCAGGTTTTCTTACTTGTCTTTCTTAGATTTGCAGACAGGAATGGTTGCATTAAAAATAAATGCCAATAAAGATATGGCTGCATATTTACAACTGCCACATTAAAGCTACTTGTGGAATACGGTATATCCTTAGATGCACAATTTAAAGCGAGTGTTTTCAGATGTACAATTTTAATTGGTCTATCTGGCCAGAAAGATAAATAAATGTCTTTTCCTCATTACTGTCAAATGTGTGATTTGTTGCTTTAATGCAGCAAAACTAACCAGTTTTAATTATGTAGATGCAACTGTCTATGGTACAGCATTGTAAATCTTGCAGAAAATTGGGCATCATGTTGATTGGCTGTTTAATTTGGTATTGCTTCCTGAAGCTTTTCTTTCACCCTGTCAAAATTCAGGTCATTGTGTGATCTGTTTGGTTATTGTTGGCAGGAAGACTGCTGTGAGTCAATAGCATCTTCTTCTGTCATATGGCTGGCAGGTGAAAAGCATCCCTGGTGATCCTAGAGACTGTGTTCTTTAAATGGTGCATCTGGCTGCATAGTGGTAAAGGGATGATTTCTTGCACTTCAAGGACTCTTAGTCGCTGTGTAAATTGATAATAGAACTAGAGTTTTGATAGATTTAGCATATGAAAACATTAAAAAGGCTTGCAAACCTGGGGCCAAAGAAAAACGATGTGTTTTTTTCCATTTTCTTATGAGAACTGCAGCTTAGGTTAATTTCTCATTGCTTGTTAGCTTCACTTTACTTTTTCTATTGCAGTAACTGCATCCCTTATTTTATGACTATTCTTATTTCCTACCTATTGCTCTCTTTCCACTTTGCTTAGAAAATTTTGGGAAAATTCCCATACCAAATTATTTTCTGGGATTATGGCTTGCTCAAGAGGGAAGCTTGGTTCCCAATTGGAGGAGGCATCAGGGCTTGAAACTTGACAGCCCATTTAATAAAATGGTTTTGTGCAAAAGAGAAGAAAGTTCCACCCCTTTGGGTGGGCTGGAAGGAAACTGCTGAATATTAATCACAGAAGCAGTTATAAAATTTCCATTGGCTTAATTGTCGTGCGTAACAAAATGTAAGGAAGTGTTACCTGAGGGCCAGCTGGCATGCCTTGGTGGTAGCTCCGTTGGCTTCAGTGGAGTCGCCTGCAGAAGATAGAGCCTGATTAATCTGATCTAGTTTCTCCTGCGACGCTTCAGAATAACTGCTCAGCATTGCTCCTTGTTTGGTTGTTTCCCATATAGATTTATTTGTCATTATCTTCCATTTATCCACCGTGTTTCCTCAGTGGGGTCTGGTAGCGTGGTCCTGGCAGATGGGTTTTACATGAGACCTCCATGGGCGGGGACTGGGTGGGCCATGTGCAGAGAATAGCAGAGAAGTATATATGTGATTCATAATAAAGATTAATTGGCAGTCTCTAATGGAAACAAACTGGATCTATCAGAGATCTTTCCTGCAAAGCTAAAGTCCCGAGCGCTTTGGCAGAGGCTGGGGTGGTGCAACTGAGTCAGCAGGCTCCCACACGCAACCGAACCTCGGCAGCTCTGTATGGTTGCTGCTGGGACGGACCTTCCTAAAATGCCTTGGATTCAGGCCTCCTCTGCGGTCTGAGGGGAGAAGGAGCTGCCAGCTCATGGTAACTTGTGAGAAATGTGTGTACCCATGTGCTTGGGTGCCTTGCTCTGGGTCAGACACAGCCGGTACGTGGTCCAACGCTCTCACGGCCAGCTCTGCCTGCCCGCTGGGGCAGGTGCGTGAGTACGGCACCGGGCACTGCCTTGCCGGGGCAGGGCCGTTGGCCTCGTGATGCTGGTGCAGACGGTAGAAGTGGAGTGTGCCAAGGCACTGTGGCTGCTCTTTCTTGTCAAGACATCGCTAAACCCAAAGACTCTAGGTGCGTGGCCCCATTTAGATGGGGAGCTGGATGGGGGCCTGAAAGCCTGTGTGCTGTGTGGGCTGGCCTTCTAGCAGAACGTGGGGTGATAGTTAAAAAAAAAAAACAGGTGACATCACTAAAGTGTTTTTTTCCTCATTAGACACAGCTCTTTGGTCCCAGCTGAAGCTATTTAACCAGACATGGCAGAGTGGAGGTGCCTCTGGCAGGATAAGCAGGAAAGCATTGCTTTCTTTCTAAAGACGGAGAAGCTGGCAAAGAGAGCGGCCGAGGCGTGAACCTTTTGCAGGACTCGCTCCTCCTGAGTCCAGGTCCCTGGCTTCTGCTGCTGGCTTCATCTCCCGGCACCTTGTGGTGTCCACAGCTGGATGGTGGGTGTGGGAGGTTGTGCTTCTCCTGCTGTGTGCTGAGGGAGCGGGGAGCTGGAGCTCTGGGTTAAAGCTCATTAGTGTGGCCTGACCCCCAGAACAGGGCAGAAATCGCATTTAGCATTGTGCTGCTTAAACCCTTGGGTTCACGTGGGAGCATCCATATAAAATGGAAGCCAACGGCTGTTCCTGCAGCTGATGGCCCTGGGGCAGAGCCTGCACTTCCCATGGGGAGGCTGTGGGCCCCATGGCCAGGCTTTGGTTTAGATTTCTTTCATTAAGGTGACTCTTCCAGCGCGTTAAAAGAACGAAATCCAGCCGTGTTTGGAAGCGTGCGGTGGCGCAGAGGCCTCCTTTGGGCTTTGCTCCACTTTGGAGGCCTGAACTCCTGCCTTGGGCTCAGGGCCTCGCCTGGGGACCGGGAGCGAGCGAGCGTGCGTGTGGCCGAAGCGCGCTGCCCTGCGTGGGTCCGGGCACCCTCGGCAGCTCCTCTGGCTTGTGCGTGTGTGTGACGAGTGCTGTCTCCAGTGGGGATGGCCTGGGTCTCCAGCCTCTCCGTTACCTCTGCGCCTGTGGGTCATCTCACGTGTGGTCAGAAGCGCCGGACAGTGAGTCCAGCCCAGAGGACGTGGCTTGTCCTCGGGAAGGGGTCTGGTGGCATGCAGGAGCTGGGGTCCTGCAGTGCTCTGAGGTCTCTGCTGAGAGCTGATTTCGATAGAAAAGAGCAATAGTTTGATCCTTGTAAGCCTGGCTATTTTCTTTCCTGATAACTGGCAGGTACCTGGGTGCAGCAGGCATTATTTATCAATCTACCCTTCTTCCTGATAACAGTAAAAACCTCTTACAACACTTATTCATGGCCTGTAGCTAGTCCTGGTTCCAGGTGAAGAGTTTCAAGGGCTGTAAGAGTGCAGCACCAAATGCGCTTCAGGTGCTTAACAGATATTTATAAGCCTCTGCAAGGTGTAATATTTTAAGTTCTGTGTGCACAACTTCAGCACCTGTCAGGAGCAGGATTTACTCTCCCCTTCTGCTGGCCCATTGAAGGTGGGGGGAAAACCCTCTCCCTCGAGCTCTTAAATTTTCTTATGCCTGAATTTGGCTTTGTTTCAGTAGCTGTTTGTCAAGCTACCACCCACAGCAGCAACAGCAATCACCTTCTGAAATTCATTTACCGACTTCAGAGGCATTTATACTCCTGACAGGCAGCCGGCAGTGGAGCGGTTCGAGCAGGTAACGCCTGGCATCAAGCTCAGGGCTGGAGAGGGGCACAGCGGCATGTGCAGTCGTGTCCCTCATGCTGCTCTTCAGCAAAACTGGCACAAAGTAATCTCCCCTTTCTTACAACCTGGGTGGCTATTCAATCCCTAGTGTTGATTTAATCCCAGGAGGCTTTTGCTGAGCTGCCAGCCAATCTTCCTCTTAAAAAAAGACAAATATTTCTTACTGATAACTATTGTGTTGTGTGTGCCCCACCTCTGTGTATTTTATTGGTATGTATCATAGCAGCAAGGGAGGACATAGAAACAAGTAAACAGCGTGAGCCCACGCAGCGACAGTGGTAATAATGGTTTGTACCTGTCACTGATGACCTCCTTGGCTTCCAGTCCTCACCCAGTGCTCCTGCTTTGAGCTTGTGGTTGTTGGATGCACTTTAAGCCGTTCACATCTCCAAGAGCCTGATTTGTAAACTTTTATCTGAAAAACTGGCCCAAGATGACTTATTTTGGTGTCCCTTTTCTCACCTCTTGAAGGCAGCTGCAGTAGTTTGGGAAGAGGCAGCTGCTCAACACTGTATTGCAACACGCAATTTTAGGAGGGGAAGTGAAGGAGTATTGAAATAAAATTACTGAGGGAGTTTATGTTGCTGTAGTATGCTTCCCTGGGCTGGGACCGAGTCGGTGTAATAGGGCTGATGTGTTTCTCGCTGCCACAGTGCTGTGGGATTGTTCAATGACCGCAAGTGGTCACCAGCTTGGTTTGAGAGTTCCTGTGAAAAATGGCACCATCAACAGCACAGCAGCCCTCGCATGCCAGGCTGGGGAATATACAGCCTTGTTCTTTATCCCAGTGTTGTCATTACTCATCAGTGAGGAGGCAGCTGTTAGGATCCCATCCATGGTGGGGAGGGAGAGGTTTTAAATCATCCTCTTTGTTTTAAATCATCCCCTTTGTGTTAAATCATCCTCTTTATTTTAAATCTTCCCCTTTGTTTTAAAAACAAAGATATGTAAAAAGGTGTGGTGTTCCAATTCTGGTGCGGAAATTGGAGCTTTTGTCCTAGCCTCTTCTAGAAGGTGGCTCCTCAGATGTAGCTCTGGTGCACAGCCTCCTCAGAGGGGAGCAACTGCAGTGCCTCTTTGCTGGTGCTCAGGTGTTTGTTCGGATGTGGCTGTGGAGCTGTGTGTCTGTCTGTACTGGCCTGAGTTCCTCAGTTTGGGAACCCCTGGCCTGGGAGGGATTGGGGGAACCAGGGAGCTGGAAACTGGGAGAAGGCTATGGCTGCGAGATTCTCTTGCTTACCCATCTCGTGCTGTTGAGCTGCCTTAAAACGGTGTGCCACCCTGAATGACAAAACTGTTTCTGTTAGCTTTACTTATGTCCTTTCCTGACTGCTGAAGCTAAGCTGACGTTCAGGGGAGGTTCTCCATGAAGATGTTTGGTGCTGCAGGCTGTTAGTCTGGGAGAGTTTGGGAAAACGATGCAGCCTGTCTGTGTCCAACAGCTTCAGAAAAGAAATTGCATTAGTGTCTATCATGCTTCTTCCTTCGAAGTTGAAGAATAGCTTTGAAGAGGGCAGAAGAAAAAAAGATTTTACTTTCCTTTTCCACCGAGGCCTTTGGGAGGACAGTCATGTATGTGGCAAGGGATTGCAGTTACTCTAATGCGTCTTGCTTCTCAAAGTAGATCTATAAAATATTGCTCTGTCTTGTAGCGATGGCAGGTGTGCAGGAAAGCTTGGTAATTTTCTGTTAGAATGACTGTAGAGTTAAATTGCCTACAGTTTCTTGCTTGCGTCTATATCACACAGATGAGAGAGAGGAGGTTGTTCCTTAGTTGAGCATCCCTTATTTTTCAGCTCTGTCCCTCCTGGCCTCTGACCCTCAGTGGCCTGTCTGCAAAACAAACAAAGAGGGGATGCAGCTCTTTGGGTGGCTGCTAATACTGGTGCTCTTGGGAATGCTTGGGGCTACAGCTCTCTAGGGTGAGGATTTTATCCATATGGCTCTTGCTTTGGTTATTATCTAGATAGCAAAGCTAACTAGTGATTAGGTGAGACTCAGTGTTGTTTTACTATCTTGCTTGTATTGTAAGAGTAAATATTTAAAAAAGAAAACAGGAGACGAAACCATGTAAATGACCAGAGATCAGGAGATGGAGATCTGGCTTTAATGATTCCCATTAAGGGAAAAGGGAGCCCGGTTTTCCACTGCCTTTCTCTGTCTGTTGGACCAGCTTCACCTCTGAGGACCAACATTGTGGAACAGTATCACGCGTTGGAGGACCACAGTAGAAGTCCCTGTCATGGACTTCCTGAAACAGTGGCTTTCCCTTCACTAGGGAAGAGCCCCAAAGACTGCTTTTCTTTTAGATGTTGTGGTATTGATTAGCTTTGTTTGAAGAGTTATTTGTGGTCTTGAGGATATTTTGTGGCATGGTTAGAGCCTGAGGCGATGTTCTGCTACTTGGAACGGCTTGTTTAGAGAAGATAACCTCAAGAACAGATTTCTTAGCTCAAGATCACCGGCTAAGTAATTTTAGGTTGCTGGCCTTGTGTGTGTGCAACATTTTTCTCTCTGTCAAATGCACTGATTAATCAATAATTGTTTCATGGGAATAAAAACCCTTGCTATGGAATGAAAATGCTTCCCCCACCCCCCAAGGTGACTAGAATTCCACTTTACTGCATGGTGAAAGCTGACATACCCAGATCAACTAAGTGCTTCTCAGAAAAGCTTCTGTCTATGTAAGCTTACAGTGGGCCAGCAGCTGAGATCTGAGGGAACTCACAGCAGTGAGTTACTTTTTATATTGATGATGATGTTTAAAGCCTCTGGCTCAGACAAGATCCTACTGCAATAGATGGGACTTGGTGTCCAGTGTTAGTGACCTAATGGCTTTAAATGAACTGTTTTGGGGGAAGAAGTCTGCATTTGAATGTCCCCCCCTGCCTTTTTTTTTTCCACTTCATGGAAATTTAACTCTGTGATGACGCTGTAATTTAATAATTGAGATTATAGAAGAACTCATAAAAGAGTAACAACTACAGATTGAACTGTTGGTGTGGCAGTCTGAAGCTTTTATGTTGGCAAAGGCTCTAAAGAGAATTCAAGATTTTCTCTGTGTGAAAAAAGGTTAATTGATATTTGGGAAGAGCCTAAATGATAGTTTTGAAATTTTAAAGATGCAGAGCTTTATCTGATCTGGCGAGAAAAAAAATTAGCTGTCATTTTACAGTATTGGCAGTGTAGCAGGATTAAAGCTGCAAGAGACCTTGAAGATTGGAATTGCATTGCTAGACAATGATGATCAGGAGGCAAAGCCTTGTGCAGACGAGTCCTGTTTGGGAATGTAGCCCTGGAGTGGGAACGCAGTGTGAAACAGCGGGCTGTAGCTCAGAGCAAGATGGAAGCAGTGCTGTTGACTTTTTTGCAAACTGCTTTGTGTCCTTAATGGGAAGTGATACACTAAAGCTGCGTGAGAGTATCGAAAGACACTGTGTTTAGCTGGTCAGTGAAGGAAGGAATACTGTCTGCAAGGTTATCCTGCCAAGAGCAGAGAGTATATTTAGCTTTTTCTTAACCTCCCATCATCTGTTCTTGTTTGCTGTCAAAAGCTAATTAGTTACTCCAGATTTATGCTAGTGTTGCAGAAGGTGACCCATGGTCATTGTGGAGTTGTGTCTCTGGACCTTGTAAGCCGGATGGGGATGTCTGTTCAACAATGTCTCTGGAAGGATGCTGTGGACCAATTATCAGCATTGACCTCCACTGGAAGGAGATTTGCTGTTAGTTGATGAAGATGTATTGGGCCTTCTAAGAAAATGTTATTGTAGGCAGCTGTTTTCGCCTCTCTATTATTTGGGAGGAGGTGCTAACTCCTCTGGAGGGACAGCATGCCCTAAATGACCGTTAAGGGTTGGGAAAGTCCTGCTCTGGCCGAAAGATAGTTTTGCTTGAAAATATGACTTGGCCGCTGTCAAACATGGCACTGTGGGTTTGAAGCACATCCTCTTGAATGGGTGGGATATCTCCCGTTGGCTTTGGTGTGTGGTGCTTCATGCCCTTGATATCATGTGCCAAAATCGCTGCCTGCATAAGGGATCACGCAATGTACATTGCAAGGTTAGAAAAGAGTCGCAGTGAATCCTTGACCTTGCTTTTCATACCGCAGTGACTGAAGCCTGTCTGCGTGTACCCCTCCAAAATGGGCAGTCGTGGGAAGTCTGGCAAAGGCTCCTCCTTCGGTATGTCTCTTCTGTAAGTAAAAGACCTTGTTTGTTGTCACACCGAGTACTTCAGCAGTGATGTGGTGTACAAGAGGGTGCTAACTGCTTACTGGGAAGTTATTTGCACATTGCTTGGTAGGGTCCCACTCTACCAAGTATAGGCTGGAATACCGTGGTGTGTTTTTATTTTGCAGTGTTGCCTAATGATTGTTTCTTTTTGGAGATGGGTGTATTTTCAAAAGGGCTGAGTACTTTTACAGGCAATATTATGTACAGTTAAGCATGCTGAGGTCAGCACAGTTGAATATCATGCTTCAGGGTGGAATGTGATTGCTAGAGAGATCAGAAAACAATTTCTATCCCCATGTAGAGCATTACACAATTGGCTGGATACATTATAGTTTCCCCTGCAGCATCAAAGCAATGCTCTGAGAGAGGCCACTGGATTAAGTAACACTGGCATTTCTGTAAATACCCGTGTAATAGTTTCAAAATGTTTAAGAGTATTAATGATTTTATTTTCCCAGTGCTTCCAAGATGCAGGCAGGAGTGTTCTGCCTGTTTGGCTGATGGGGAGTGCAGAGACACTGAGACTCGGGCAAGAGGGTGGTAGTTAGGAATAGGAGCAGCGGTGAGGTCCTTGAACTCCGCATCTTGCACGAGGACCAGAAACTGCCTGTGCACCGACCGCTTGCTTCTGTCAGATGTGTCTTCTGTGCTGCTGTGGCAATTGGGTAGTGTATGTGCTGTGTGATTCTCCTTTAACAAGCTTGGTTGCTTTGTGAGGTCTAGAAAACTGTCTGATGGGCTGATCTGTGGCGATAAGTCACGCTGAGGTCCCTGGCTCGACTCAACTGCTGCTTCCTGTTTTCAAGTGAGGTTGTCGGCTGCTTGGGGCAGGACGAAGTGTTCCTCTGTCTGTGGTGCAGAAATAGGTGGATCTTTACCACCATGGTGCAAGTAATGCTTAACTTCACATTTTGGAGTTGTACTGAAGCCCCAGGAGAGAGCAAGTTGCAATCAGATTACATCCATCATGGATAGGAAAATGTGAGTTATTTAGGTGTTGTACAGAAATACTGATAACTTGGGACAGCTAGCCTTACTCTGCCATGGAAACCAGTTTGTTTCACACCTCAGGGGAACTGAACTGTGTTTTGTGGCTAGGGCTGGGTATGCACGTCAGCCAGAGATGGAGAAGATGGACTTATTGTACAGGTCATTCTGCAACAAACGGTTTCTAAGTGCACTGTGAAGGTGTGAAGGTCTGTGTACATTCAGTGTTGCACCCAGAGGGAACTGTAAGACTGACATCCCAGTCGGAGCTCTTTGAAATGACTGTAACAGTCACATACAGAAACTCTGCAAGATTAAGCTTTTATTTTGCCAGATTTTCCTTTAACCATTCTTCATTTTACTTCTCACTAAATACACTAAATGTTTTGTAGAGACTCTTGTAGTGCCCTGTTTTTTTTTTTACCACTAAAGTGAATGGGACTTCTGTTGTAATAAATGAAACCGGAAATCAGGATCTCTACTGTAATTGTATTTTTTTGGATAGTTCAGGAGGAACCTGGGGAGGTGTGGCAAAAACTGAACAAAAATAAATAGCAGCGTTGAACCAGTTTTAACTTGGAGTATATCAAGTGAATTGGGAAGCAGGCTCTCAGCAGCAGGTTCTTGTAAAGCATTTTTTGTTTCTTTTAACATCCTTGCTTGATGGTGTTCTGAGTGATTCACGTTTTTAAAAGCAGTTTTTCCTGTGCAGTGCTTCTATGCTTTTGACCTACTCTTGCTAAAATCCCTCAAGAAACAATAAGCAAACATACTGTAAGTGAAAATGTCATATTGTAAACCCCTGAAAGTGAAACCATGACAAAGAATACTCAGGTAGTCGTTGTTCTTGTGGGATGACAGTTTGAGATACACTGTTGGAATAGCAATAATCTTCAAGTAAGAGGTCAGCTCAAAACTAAGGGTGAGTGGGAAGAAGAGGAAAAAAGAAATGCACGTTGTTTGCTTCTCCTCCTAATCATACAGCATGTTCTTGTGCATATTGTGGATTGTGCTGTTGATGTAGTTGCCTACTGCTTTACAAATGCTTTTCGAATGCGGTGAGAAGACATCCATGTCAGATGGGAGATGAACGTATAGCAGATGGCGTACCTCTCCCGAGGCACTGGGCGGACGGAGATAATTTTGCAGGTCAGAAAACCAGAGAATAACTTCAGAATTAAATTTTCATTGGGGATTTAAAAAAAAAAAAATCAAGGACATTTCTTGGAAACTACTTGAGATAGATATGAATGTTTGTTTGCTGTTTTCCATTTTCAGACCCAAATGTGCTCGCAGTCACCTCAGAAGACGTAATGCCAGGGCTCTGACAGCTCGTGGCAGATGTCCTTTTTTACTCTAGAACCGATGTAACGTGTCCAGCTAGCTGTGCATCTTACTGCATCCAAACACATCATATCTCTGGGTGCTGTGGCGCTGTGGAAACGTGGGGAGCGGTGGACATGCCTGGGGTATCTCCTTGATGTTGGAGGGTGCGACAAGGACCCAGGTCTGCACTCCTGACTCCTTTGCCAGGCTCGAGGGTGCACTGGTGCTGTGGCTTTGAGTGGTGAGGCTTCTTAGCACCAAAGCCTCTTCATCTGGAGAATGAGGTTAATGATGTTGTCTCTCTTGGAGTCGGTGACACTGGAGAGATTTCATAAGGAGGCATAGTGTTTTGAGGGTTTAAGGCAGTGTATTAAAGATGAGGCACACCAGCAGAACTGGTTCTTTGGTTTGAACGTGGTGAAATGGGACCCTTGTTTATCAGCCATAGCATGCTCTTGTTGTGGAGGTAATCCAGCTGCTCTGACAGTTAGTTTGCACAAAACCGGTGATAAGCTCCACGACAGAGCAGTGGTTGGTCATGGGAATAGTCACAGGTCTTCTCCTCAGGAGTTCTGCGACTGTGCGTGAGAGCCAGGCATGAACCCTGGCCACCCCGTTGGTTCCCAGTGTGTGTAGTCTTGTCAGCATGCCAAGAATTTATATGGAGGCTGGTCACATTGTCACTGGTGAGTGTTTGCTGCAGTGTGCTTGTCCATGGTGTACCTCACAATGACAATAAAAAAGACATTTATGGCCATCAAAATAACTACTGAGCCTGCAGAAATTTGTGGTGGCAGTATGCCTTTGAAAGAAAGAAAAAAAATCTTCAGTGACATCTTCCTTAGCTTTTTGGGGGGGGGTCTTTACCAGACAGCACACGTCCAGAGCTCACTGGAAAGAACTCCTTGTCCCCAATAGCATTTTTGTGTGAAGACTCTCAAGTTTCCTGCTGGCTTAACTGTTCCTTGTAAGCCTGCCATCCAGATGACTTGCCAAGGTGGAAGGAGAGCTGGTCTTTGCAAGCTCTGAATTGCCAAGGTGTTTTCTGTGGCTCCAATTGCAGCTTGAACAGGCACCAGACTTCTAGGAGGTGGAAGCAGCTCTGCTTTCTGCTGGAATTGCCCTGACAGTGCTGCTGGGTTTTCCCATTCTCCTAGGCGGCACCATTAGGCCTGTCTCAGGATGAAACCGTTTGTGTATCATTGGTAGCACTTCCATTGCTCTCATCTGCTTTTGTCCCTCTTGTAAAACCCGTTCAGTGTTGCATGCTGTGGGAGCTCTGTGCTCTTTAATTGTTGTTTGTCATTGTGGGAATTGCTTGTTCTAAAACCAATTACAACCTGACAAAACTGATCTGCCTTATTTACAAATACATCCATCTGGTTGTGGACTGCATGATATCGCTGCCAGAATAATATGAGGCCTTTATTGCTGCTGCTGAGTTATTGAAGGGTTCCCGCGCTGGCGTCGTCTGGAGCTGCACGATGGCTTACTGCCTGCGCGTTTGCGTGCGTCTTCTTCGTAGGGCAGAGGGAATTAATGTTTAAAGTAACAAATCCTATGTAAACTGAATAGAGATAAAACATTAGAGTGCTGTATCTCAGCATCAGCCGGCATGAAGCCTTGCGGCATGTTTGGAGCATGCGATACAATGGAGGGTGCTAATGCAGCGGCTGCAGAGCTGCTCCGCTGGGCACTGATGCCCGCTGCATCTGGCACCGTGCAAATGAGTGGGTGAGCTCTCTGCTGTGCTCGGGTGGGGACGAGGTGTAGTTGTAGCTATTGGAGTTAGAAGCAGCATGCACGCGTGTGCGCAAGAGCTGGGGAGTTGAGAAGCCCAAGCTGGAAGGGCTTGGCAGTAGATACCGCTCTGGTGTGTATTCTGTGCCTTTTGGCTGCTGCAACAGCTATGGGAACAGGGATTGCTGGCCACCTGGGGAAGGGTCTGAGTGATTCTGAATCTTCCAGAAACTTGTTTGGTAATTGAGGTGGGACTAGATTCCTCCTTAGAAGCTGCAGCCTCCTGATAGGTTTCATGTAGAAAATAGGCAAGAGAAGTAGGCAGGTGCCTGGGGTGTGAGGCTCCTATTTCTGTGTATGCTCCTGGAACTCAATTTTGAAAAGGCTCAAAAATGAGAAAAATGGATGGCTGTTGTCAGGACATTGGAATTTGAAAACCATCACAACTGGTAGCCAAAACTTTCAGACTATTTTCATTTTTCTATGAATGTTCAGTTGCAGCTTAAAAAAGATCTGAGACGTTATGAATCAGTACTGATTTCACCCTCAGGCTAGCAGTTCAGAGCTGGATATAGTGAATTTTAGAAGCATTCACTAAAAGCCTCTATTCCTTGTTTACTTTGTGTGTTATCCACAAAGGGTAGAAGACAGAGACATACGTATGTAAACAAATTTAGCATGAGGGAAACAGGGAAGAGTTGCCCCCTAAATGAAGTTATTAAAATCAGCATTACTAGGTTTTGACAGATCACTGGAGGCGAGTGAATTAGTCACTGTGAATAATATATATGATAAATTCAGGCCTATTTTTGTTTGTGATTTACCTAGGAATGAACTTTAACTTCTATATTTATAAATAATCACTCAGTTTTTGTTGGCTGGCTGAATAACTGAAAATTCATAAATCGTCATGAACTGGAAGTACAGAATACTGCAATCTGCATATGAAAACCAGTGTTTACACAAATCTAAGTTTTTTTCGATTCTCCGTCACCATAGTAACTGAACATTTTCTATAATGGTGAACTAGCCTTGCAATGTGAGTGTGATATAGGACACTTCCATTTTACCTCCAGGGGCTGAGGTGGTGGTCTGGATTGTTGGGGTGCCTGGTACCTGCCAGTCCCTTGACATGAGCTGTGAAAATTGGGTGTGTGGAGTCAAAGGGTGTATTTGGTAGCACTGCAGTGGGTTGAACCCAAATCCTTCTCATCAAGGGCTGGTGCCTGGGTCTGTCAGTGCAAGAAGATAATCTCCAGCTGTTTGGCCAATTAAAGATCTGTTTGAGAAAATGCATTCCTGCCATCATTTTGTAGCAGAAATGCACTGTTATGTGGTCCTGGCACAGTGGTCCTGGCCCATTCTGTGCTCCCCAGCTTGCTTTTAAGTAGCGCGGAGTTGCTCTGTGGGTCCTTAGTGGCTGTATATCCAAAACGGTGGAGAATTGCTCCAAGCCACGAGCATCGTGGTGCTGGCCAGCAGTAGTCTGTGGCTCGAAGTGACTGGGTTGGCAGTTTTGGTGACAGATGTTCCCCAAACGGGTCAAAGCTGCTTGTGCCCATGGCACCTGCTGGAGCAGGATGGCAACGGCTGCTGTGCCTGCTCTTGTGCCGCGTTGCCCAGTGCTAGCAATAACGATGTTTGTCTTTGAACCCTCTGTTTTAGCTCAGATCTTTAGTATCATATCAGTGGGGGCTTTTGGTGTTGGGCTTTTTGAAATTGGAAACTCCTATCGTGCTGAAACTAGTCTTCGTGTTATAACGCATGGTTTCCCCATCATTCTTGAGCAGTGCCTGTTTCCTGTTGCTGATAGGGCTGTTAACAGATTTTTTTTTTTTTAATAAGAAATTTTCTGAAATTCATTAGAGACAAATAACAGCCCTTTGATTCTCCCCCGCCCCCCTTTTTTCTGCTGTTTAACAGACTGTAGTTTATTGCTGAAAAATGCAGATAACGATGCTCCATGGGGAAAATATTTTTTTGACAAAATGATTCATGTAAATGCACATAGTTTACAGTTCAGAGTGACAGTTTGCTGGTAATCTGTCGGCAGGGGTATGATCTGCAGTCCGCCAGCCTCTCTTTTCATCCTTTATAAATATCAATCAAATAAGGATGTACACTGAGTACGGTGGACAGCTAAAAGCAGGAGGAGGAAATGCAGAGAGAAAGCAGAATAGCAATACGAGAAGAACTCGCATCATCTCTTGTAACATGAGCTTTCAGTATGCATCAGGGCTAAGCTCTTCTGGTCATTGCAGCTGTAAAATAATGCTGTATTTTCTGTTCCTTCTCTCTTACAAGAATTGGTGTGCCGAAAGTGGCTGTGTCCTGCGGGCAGGGTGGATAACGCTGTAAGGTGGTTATGAAGATTTTGGCTAATGTCCTGTTTCTCGGTAGCTGATCAGCATGCCTTGGCTTCGGCTGAATCCCTGCAGCCCTGCCGAAGAGTGTGTCTGCTTGTGCATCTCCTCTTAAAGCAGGCCAGAAATGTGGAGGTGCTCAAAAGGAGACTGAGATTGTACATTGTTATTAGCATGGGGGATTGATTTTGTTCACTAGTTTTAAATCCAAATAGAAAATCATACTTCCATGATGCTGATCTTTTCCTTAAAATGTAATTACAGCTCTGTATAATACAGCTGTTCTTAATCCAGCAGTTAATAAAATATCCTAGCTGGACGCAACTTATTGGACATAATTTATGTGTAAAGGGATCTTGTGACATTTTTTGGTGGGAGAGGGAGAGAGAAAATAATCCATTAAGACTAACAGTAAAATTGTTAGGATAAAACACATGTATTTTTAAAAAGTTCATTTGCTTATAATTATTAAATGAAATCTATGGCTAAATCTACTTCAGTATTTGCACATTGCTTAGTTTGGACAATAGAACAGGACTGGACAACTTCCCTACCTTGTTTTATTCAGTTTCAGTCTTGGTTTGAGTCAAAGGCTCCTAAGTTGAAGGGAGATTTTTCACTGAATTCAAGAGTTTGGAATTAATCCCTAGTAAGATATAGTCATGTAACATATAGACTGACATTATTTCAGGGAAATATTAATATGTAAACTTCTACCTTTTCACTGAAGTGATAGTATTTTTACTCATAATTTACCTTTTAAAAACTTCCAATAAATGTATAAATCTCAATTTTGATCTTAAAATTACTTTACCAGTGTTGTTAGAAAAATAAGGTTATTTGTAAGGGTCTCAGATGTTTTCTTTCATGTACTCTGTCCCCCTTGCTTGATCTGTCCCTAGCCTGCTGCCTTCCTCAGCTTCAGCATATTTTACTTAATTAGTTCCCTAAAGGCCATTATGTGTGATTTTTTTTTTCCCAAAAAGGGAACGAGCACAAGGCCATCAAAATGATAAAGGCCTTGACAGCTCTGGCTGCTGCTTTGTATGCTCAGGTGAATGAGACACCCCCCCACCCCTTCTTCTGAGAAGCAGCGTACAACTCTTGGGAGAAGTTTCATGTGTATTTCACTGAAATACTATTAGCTGTACCCTTTTTGTAGTAATAACTGTTATTTTCGCGTATTCATAAGGGGAGTTTTGCAGACTGCCAGGGCCCCAGGTTAGCTGAGCGTTCGCTGCTGGCAGGCCCGCCAACATGGCGGCCAGCACGTGCCCTCAGTGGGGCAGGCTGACCAGGGAGCCCTGACCTCCTCGGCGGGTCTGGACACCCCTGTGCCGGGGAGGATGGAGAACGCCTCGGCTGTCCCCTGGCTCTGTGGAAGAGGCTGCTTAGCCAAAACAGCTTTTCAGCCCTCCTCCCCTCAAACTAATGTTTTATCTATTGGCTTATTAAAATGTGTATTATTTCCCTGAAAAAATGACTCTCTTCTGTATCTTTAGATCTTCCTGGCAGCGTAGACATCTTTGACAGATGCTCTTCTAATGTGTTGGTAAAAACCTGCAGTGATGGGAGATCGGACATCCACCCTGGTTAGTCCGTTAACTGTTTCCAGTTAGACTGCTTTTTCTCCCCTGGTATTTAAACTAAATTTTGTGAAAAGAAGCTGACTTGTTCATGTGTTCCCCTCTGTGCTTACGAAGACCAGTTGATCAGCCACCCTTGTGCAACAACCCCTCACGCAGGGGAAGGCTGTTACCATGTCTTCCTCCAGTTCTGTCTTTCCCAGGCCAAGCAAAACTTCCCTCTTGAAAGGAACCCACGGCACCAGAGCTGCGTTTCCACCATGCTTTACTTCCACCAGTTAGGTACATGACGGATCCAAGCTAAACCTGTTGTCAATCTGATTTACAGAAGAGTTAAATCTGTACTGCCGTGTGCTGAACCGAGTGGACATCCTTTGTAAAGCCATATAGTTACATGGGCTGAAGTGTTATTACTTTGCTTAGCAAAGAATCTGGACGGTGGCATAAATCTCTTTTTATACCCATTATTGCTCTGTGAATGAGAGAGGGAAATGTGAATTGCTTTTTCTGGACCTGATGAGTAGGTTTCAGTGTGATGGATGATGGGTGACACTTTCACAACCCATCATTCATGGAGGTGCACAAATGGAAAAGCAGCGGTGCCTTGGCTCATCAGCATATGCATTTATCATACTGTTTAAGGCAGCCTCATTAGCTGCATCAGCTGTTGTGCTCTGTGCGCTGTGGTGACTTGGTAATAAGTGATGTGTGGCCTGGCCTCAGCAACTGGAAATTACATTATAAAGAAAAACTATCAACTCTTAGACTAAGCCTGGACTTGAGTGGAAGGGGCAGAACAGGGAAGCACCAAGACTCTAAGGAGAAAATTGCTTCAGAGAAATCATAAAACTTCTTAGAGTCCAGTTGTATCCTAGGTGAAGAAAGCAATCATTGCAGCAATCCTCCACCTGAAATATTTGACTGACACTTTCAAGGAAGTTGCTGTGTGTTCTGAACTGAGGGTGGTTGATAGACCAGATGGTTGTGCTGCTCTTCAGAGGGACCTCAACAGGCTGGAGAGAAGGGCAACAGGAGTCTTGTGAAGTTCAGCAAAGGGAAGTGCCAAGTCCTGCATGTGGGGAGGAACAGCCGCAGGCACCACTGCAGGCAGGGGACCAACCGGCTGGAAAACAGCTCTGCAGGGAAGGTCCTGGGGGACAAGAGGTTGAACATGAGCCAGCAATACACCCTTGCAACAAAGCAGTCCAACGGCATCCTTGCTGCATTAAGGTCTTGTCCAGCAGGTTGAGGGGGGTGATTGTGATCCTTCCTCCCTGCTCAGCCCTAGTGAGACACATCTGGAGTGCTGGTTCCAGTGCTGGGCTCCTCAGGACAAGTGACACCTGGACACCCCAGAGCAAGTACGGCATGGGGCTATGAAGATGACCAAGGGACTGCAGCATCTGCCACATGAGGAGAGGCTGGGAGGGCTGGGACCGTTCAGGCTGGGGAAGAAAAGGCACATGGGATCTTACCCATGTGCATAGATACCTGACGGGAGGGAGTGAAGATGACCAAGCCAGACTCATCAGTGGTATCCAATAAAAGGACAAGAGGCAGTGGGCAGAAGCTGAAATACAAATTCTGCTTAAACATACAGGAAAATGAGGCGTTTTTTTGTTTGACTGGGTTTTTGTTTTTAAATGATGATCTAACAGTAGAGTGGGCTGCCCAGAGGGGTTGTGAAATCCCCATCCTTGGAGGTGCAGAGCACCTGTCGGGACGCCAGCCTGCTTGAGCTGCCTCAGCCCCCAGCAGCGGGGTTGGGCTGGTGGAGGGTCTCCAGAAGTCCCTGCCAGCCTCAGCTCTTTGGTCATTCTGGAGGTCCATAAGGTACTCCCAGCAATGACTTGTCAGTCTAAATGGTTGCTTGATTTCCCTTCTGCCTTCCTCCTTCTGAAGATTTACAGTGGATTTCCTCCTGATCCTGTGGCTCCTCGGTCACCTCACCGCCTCCCTGCTGCTAAGCCCTGACCTTGGCTTCTCCATCTTGGTGCTGAGCCATGAGCAGCTCTGCCAGAGCTGATAAGAACAGATGCCGCGGGTCATCCGGGCCCTTCTATTTGGATACTCTGCAACTTGCACAGCTGCTGTGGCTCCCTCTGGGCAGCTCACTCTGGCATTTGATCATCGTTTAAAAACAACAGTTCAAGAAGTTTCCTTGGAGAAGGTGCTGTGATGTCCTGCTGGGTGCTCTGGTTCTGCCTCTAAGTGATGTAGTGGCTTGGGTGGATATCAGCATCTGCTGGCCTGCTTCACCATTCTAGGTGAGACAGGTCAAAATTATGTTAATAAGTAGCTGTGAAATGCTTTAATGCAGCTTGGAGAAGAACTCATGCTTGTTAAAGAAAAAAATAATCCATCCACTAAGAATACCTTTTAATGTAATAAAACCAGAAGCATTAAATCTCTTGAGTAAACATGCTTTAAGCTACAAAATTGGTTAAATACGTGTCTAGGACTATAGGTGGATCTCCCTGTGTAGCAGAAAGCTGTATTTATGCCTGCCACTGGTAATCAGTTGTTCTTTCCTGAAGAAGATAACTACAGACTACAAATGTAAGACATACTGAAATTGATTTCCTGCTTGCAGGTTTAAAGCATGATTGAAATGGTGAGTGCAAATCAGTCTGCTCAGATCCAGACTGTAACTCGCATGCTTGCAGTTTTGTAGCAGAAGGTGTGTTTTCAGGAAATGATTTTGAAGTTGGAGCCCCATAGGTGAGTGGAAGCTCCAGGTAGCTTCTGAGACCTCGGGCTTAGAGACGGTAAGTGCTGGGTCTTAGGTTTTAGGTGGTGTGGGAGAAGCATTTGGGGAAGGAGGAGTGCTTATATACATACCTGGGTCACAGAGACGGAAACAGGAAAACAGGGAGTGCTATCTAAGAGTGTTGCAGCCTCTAATAAATTTAGTAATTATTGACTGATCAAAAAAAACCCTTATAGATGAACTTGAATCTTTTTTTTCCATTCTGCTGCTTTCTAATTTGACTGCACCATGTTTATAGTTCTCTTTGACAAGGTGATATGCATAGACAGTACAAATATGGAGGCTGTGTATGTGGCTTTGAATTTTTTTTCATTCAAAAGATGGGGGAATAGCCCTTTTAGATTCATTATACTGTTACATGTTAAACTTCTTAAAAAGTGCACTAATAAAATAATGGTGGGCTGGACTCCAACTGGATTTAAAATGTTTCACATAATTCACTAATATCTTTCCCATCATGATGCCAGAATGTCTGTTGTGACTTTGAGGAAATGCAATTTGGAGAGAATTCTGAACTGCTATTTACTTTAAGCAGGATCTTACTTCTTACTTGTGGAACTTCCTACCATTGCTAAGAAGGCACTTAAATGTTTCGTCTTGTTCTCGTGTGCCTTTTAATCCAATTAGTATGCTGGAGGTCCCTCTAAATAGTGCTATGTGAAGCTATTCAGTTTAATAAAGTTTAATGGAAATTATAAATGTTAAATGCTTGCTTGGGGCAATGTGTGGGACTGGCTGTATAGTGCGGTGATGGAACGATGTGCTGTGGAGCACAGCCTGCGGTGTCATGTTTGGTGGCAGTGCCTGAGCTGATTCAAGCATTCCTGCTCCTGGCCAGTTGCCCTGGCCCTGCAGGGACCCGGTGCTTGCTGGCACTGAGCTCTGTGTGGCCATCAGTGGAGCACGACAGTGAGAGTTAATGGCAAATATCTGTATGAGTACAACCTTCCATTTTCTTCCTCTTGTTGGCAATATCTTCTTCTTTTTCTTGGCAGTATCTTTGTCTTCCTCTTCTGGTTAATACCTTCTTCCTCTTTTTGTAGTGTCATGTATCTTTAATAATATAGATTGCTATAGGATTTTGCTAAGTGAAAACCAGCCCTTCTTTGGTAAGATCACGCTTTAGCCAAAAAGCAGGAGCTATACTTCTGTCATTCTTTGCCGAACAGAGTAACTCCTTACTCTTGCAGTAAGGAAGCAGCTATCCTCCCTGTTCCTTTGTCAGTGTTCAGTAGATGCCCTTTTGCTGGAGCGGACGTCGTGAACAAGAACTGTCAGTGCTGGTAACACTTAGCATTTTGTTCTATTTTGCATTTATTAGCATGCACTAATTATTCATAGGAATAATTACCCTTTACCGATTCACATTAATTTAGATCACTTTTGAAAAGCAATCAAGAGGGGCAGGGAATGATAATACATCAAAGTGAATAAGGATATGGCACAAAAGAAATACGGTACATTTTTATGTAAGAGACAATGTCAAGTCACTGTCAGCTTTTTCCTTCAAACTGCAATTATTTGAACTCAGTTTGATGGTTGGTGCTAAAGGCCATCTGTTAAATGTGCTTCCCACCTCAAAAATCCATTCATGCTCTTCATCTCACTTCTGTATCTCTTCAACAAGGAGAAACATCATCTTACGGGGCGACAGTATGAAAATGGACAAAAAGACATGCTAGGCCATTCAACCATTAAAAAGTTGCTTGCCTGTCCCTGAACAGGTAGGTTTAAATTCTCAAGTGCTTTTATATCAGGGAGCACATGAAGCTTAGGAATACAAGAACTTCTTGCCTGCCTTTGGCTGCAGGGATGGGCACTAAGTGTCCTTCATTGCCATGGCCAGTGTGTTTCTTCTTCTGTAGGGGTGAAGGTTTTGAGGGTACGGTCAGATCTGGGTGTTTGTTTAGACGGTCACACATCCCTGCAGTGCTGTTAAATGTTACTGTCTCTGGATCACCATTGGTCTTTCCTGACTTTGAACTAGGCAATGAAGATGAAAAGCCTAGTGTCATGTGAAACACGTGGCCTAAAAATACTAATTTTTTTTGCTCTTAGTTAAAGTGGGTAGATGCTGCTCTGAAAGCCAAATGTGATGTGATGAAATAAGAGTGCCTTGGTAGACAAAGATATTGAGTGAGTAATCCTTAGAGAAGGGCAAGAAAAGGCAAGATTAAGTTTAGGTCAGAGGACAGAATGAGCAGTGGAGTGTAGATGGAGGCTTCAATGGTCATATGCATATACAAAGAGAAGACTAATGACCTTATATTGGTTTAGTGCTTGCTATGCTTCAGCAGTTAAAACCTTGTTTTCTCAATTCAGTGAGATAAATATCTTCTGTTTTTCCAATGAGCTTGAAACTACTCCTGTGCATGATTGTTGCCAGTGTTTGATCAGCTGGCGCTGCTCTGCAGGAATGGCCTAATAGCTTCGAGTGATAGTGGTCAATATTGACTGTTCGTAGCCAGCACAAATCATCTTTAACTGTGAGTGTCTGAGAAAAGGAATGGTTCTTGCACAAAAAACAAATACCAGTGAGTTGTATCATATATAGTTCCTGGATTATTTTGCTGACATTGACAAAATTTTAGTAACTGAGAAGAAATCTCCATTCGGGAGCGTTTGTAAGGGTATTGGTTACACACTTCACGTGCGGGGAAGGGTGGGTGTCAGTTTGATTAGTCTCAGATAATGCGGTGTGTCGGTAGATACGGAGCTGGGATGCTGCTCAGGCTGGTTTCATGTATTCTGCTGCAGATCATTAATATGCTGTAGCACATTCCACATTCATTATTGGCGGCTAAATAAGCAAGTCTCCTAAGTTTATTTGTTCACTGCTTCATCTTTGTGCTGTCAAATTCAAATAAGGATGCACTTTGAATCTGCGCGCTATATCGGGACTTGTTCCACTAGAGAGGCTTGCGTTAAAGGAAAAACACAGTTATTGTATGGTTGTAGACTTCTCTTTATTCCTAGCACTGATGGCAGGATGTAATAATAAAATTAGGAATTCATGTGAGGAACAGTCACACCATGTTGCCACCGTTATTTGTTTAAAATTTTATATTTAAAAAAGTCCGTATACAGCATATGGATATGAGGAAAATACAGTTTTTTACCAAAAGTGCTTCAATACTTAATTTGATTTATAAATGATTTGGTAAGCTTAGATGTGGAATAGCAAAGAATGAATTGAAACAAAAAGATTGTGAATGTTTTCCTTTACTTCGGGATCCAAACGCATGAGATCCGCTGTCTGGGGCCACGGGAATTCCTCTGACCATGCCACGTTTCCCCCTTTCCAGCAGTAGGTACTACTCCAGGGGGGATTTCAGTTCATAAAGTGCTATCGGACGTTGATGGCGAGCTGTTCACACTGACAGGTTTTGTCTGGCATTGCCAGTCAGGAGCTACAACACTCTTTAAAATAAATCTCACATCAGGCAAGGAAGGGCTTGTCATTGCTGCTTGGTGGCTTTGGGTTTGGACCACACTTCTCCTGCAGCAGCTGAAGTAAGCTGGGGCTCTTCAGGCTCCCATCCTCACACGCCTAAGCCGGGAGGCAAGCGGCACGCTCGCTGCAGACAGCCTGGGACCCCGGCTGGGAGGTAGCCTAGCTCAGGCTGTCCCCTGGCCGGCAGAGCCATGGGCAGGACCCTCCTCGCTCTCCAAACCTGCCATTAGGCTTGATTTTGAGCCCTTTGCAATACAGAAATCACAGTATTCCCTTTAATCTCATTCAGGAGACATTGGGTTCTAGATGAGATGTGAACAAAAAACAGTCCTCTGAGCTGCCTGCTCTGCTGGTGTTTGATATACCATGAAAGAGACTTCTGGTAGCAGTGGGACAGGAGGATGGACAGTACCTTTAGGAGATGGTGGAGCATAGCTTGTGGGTGGGAGCCCGTGGCACAGAACCAGGGCTGTAGGAACAGGAGCTCAAAACAGTGAAAAGTCATTTTGGATGCTGTGCTGCTGCTGTTAGGTATGTGTGTGGGATCCTGAGATGTCGGTGTCTCTTTGCATGATGGAGACTGATAGCTGGTGGTGCAGCATGCCCATCTCCGGCTGGCAGTGGTGCTTGGCAGCATTGAGGGGTTGCTCCTGCCTTACTCTGCCCGGTGCTGGGAAGGGATTGCTGCCTTGTCGAGGATGCTGTATAGCTCATGTTTCTGGCTCTCTTGCCAGTTGGCTTATAGTATACTGCTCAATTGGGAGAAACCTTAGATTAACAGAAACAGGTACAAAGCAATTGGGTTTAAAAGGGCAAGTGGCTGCTGCTGGTGGTACGGAGAAAAACTCCCAGACTTGATAATTTTGACGTTTGGTCCTGATCCTGAAGTCTGTGATGCCTGCCTTTATAGTAATGCTGTAGTACCTTACAGCCACAGGGTAGTTTGAAATAAAGATTTTTTTTTTTTTTTTCTCTTCGGTATCCCTGAGATCCCATAACATTTAGGGATAAGAATATGCAGGGCTGAATTCTAAAACCAGTGCTGATTAGGGATTTATTCTTTTTTATTTTTAATTTAGCATTACCATATCGATGGCTGTTGTAGGATGAGCTGGGGTAAGGTGTTCTGTGGTTGGACTGACAGATCTTGCTCCCCTGAGACTTAAAAGATGCCAGCTCTTTCCTGATGCTGGTCTGACAGGTACCCCTAAGTGCAGAAGCGTGCCCTGGCTTTTCCTGTGTGGTGTCTCATCCATCATGCATCTCGGCAATACTGAAAATACTTGCGATCCGTTGGTGGTGATGTGCGTGGGAAGTGCTCTGCCTGAGTAGGTGGGGAGGTGGCAGGTGGACTGCTGACCCGCACAAAGCCCTGAAAGCAGAGGGCTGGAGTCAGTGGGGTTTAGTGATATGTTTATTAAAAGATGGTGCAAACCACAAGAATAGTGCAGTGGAGAAGAGAGAACGTGCTCCCTGCGTTTGGAGCTCCAGCTTTGTGCCGGCCTGGAGAAGAGACAGTTTAGGGGCAGGGGGGAAGCGTGCGTCCCCGGTGTGTGCTAAAATACACCGCTGCAGCTGGGGAGTCTGATCTGAATCCCAAACCCACCGGTGCCACCTGAGAGGCTGCTCTGGGGCCGACTCCTGCCCCTGTGCACAATGAGAGGACAGACCCACGTCCACCTTCCCATGCTGCCTTTTGTCCTTCTAGACACCTAGTTTGCTTGTCTTGCTCGAGAGACAACCGGAGGAGGCATTTTATCCAATAACTGTATGTTGAGTGGGAAGATGATGAGCTGTTGAGTGAAGAAATGGTGCTAAACAAATTTCAGAATTACATAAATTTGGGCAAGTTGATGTATGGGAGAGAATGAGAATAACGTATGGAGCAAAGCAAGGAAAGGATGGCCTTACGAAGAGCCTGGAGGACACCCATTTCTTAAGAGAGTTAATCCAAGCGAGTGGTGATTGGTATCTGAAGGGCAGAGGTTAAAGGTGCTACCGAATGAGCTGATGCGCTTGCCGTGAGAACTGGGACAGCGTCCTTTGTAATACTGTTCACCAGAATAAATGATGACAAAGTGATGCACAAAGGGAACTCGGCTCCAGGAGAGAGAAGAGATGTAAGGTGGAGCCTGATGGCGGGCAGCTGCTTGCTGGCCAGGGAGGAGCACTCATAAAGAAGCTCTGGTGCTGAATTCTGCTGTTTTAAGATGATTAAAATTGTGGCTGATGCCTTCAAAACAAAGAGACTGGTTAGAGCAGAAAGGATAACACGTGTTTGGAATGTTACCAACATATAACATATTGCACATGTATTATATAGGCTCAGGGAATTATGTTCAAAATAGCTGAGCCTAGAGGCTACTTGGACAAAGCAAATATTGAGAACATTAAGTTGTTGTCTTGCTAAGCTTGACTTGCTGTTGTTATTAAGGTCATTTCATTGCATGCTTTGATAACTATGAGGTACTTGTTAGACAACTTTGTGCTTCAAAAAATTTTTTTACTTTAGAAGGAAAACGTTTTGCCAGATTTCCGTCAGGCTGTCAGTGGGGGTTTCATACGTGCAGGAACGATGAATAAACACTTTCCAAACTCATTTTACTTCTTTTTCGCTCTGAGGCCAACAAATCAGGAGAAGCAGCTTTTTCCCATTGCATAGGTCAGGTAATGGAAGAGTATAATTTTCAGAGGGACTACAAATGTGCTGCTTTGTGAAAGGAGGCGAGAGCCTCTGATCAGTCACTGCTGGGAGTGGGCAAGGGATGGTTGGTTCCTTGTGTTTAGAGAAGGCTGTTCCAGTGTCCAACCCTGTCCTAAAAATGTGCTACAAATTGCCTGAGGATATTGACCCCTAGAGATGATCCTGGGGCCAAGGGAAATTCAAGATACCTGCCCAGAGAAGCTCAGTATTTCAAAAGGGGGTTCTGGGAGAGCTTGGAAAAAATTTTCCTGTATGGAATACAGACTCATGCAATAATGCATTGAAAGATGATGATGCATGTAAGGCAGTGCTGCTACCTAAAACCTCTATGTTTTAACTAAGGATTAATACACCTATGTTCTGAATTCCTAGCAGTTTCTTAATAGGTCCTAGTCTGTTAGGCAAAGGTCTTCTCCAAGGTTCAGGGATTGTGCTCCAGATAAGGAGGGTGGGTGTTTCAGTCTGAACAAGACTTTATTGTTGAAGAAACGTCGTTTCTGAAGAGACCTTTTTTTGGTATCATGAATATATGTGAAATACAAATATAGATATAAACGGAAAAAAAAAAGGTATTCGTCAATCAGTTCTAATTGGCCAACTTGTGGAAAATCACTCCTCTCTCTTTGTAACAATTTCCAGTTCTCATTGCTTTCTTTAGTCTCTTTCCAATTAGCCTAAGTTAGCATTGGCAATATTAGTGTAGTGTGAATAAGCATCCTAAGACCAGATGAAAAGATATACAGGGGAGAGGGTTGAAAAGAAGCTGTCCATTAGCTCAAAACAGACAACGGCAGCTCAGTGACTTTTTGCATCTCTGCTCATAAAAGCCCCCTGCGTCAAACCAGGCATGTTCAGAGTTGGCTGCCAACTTGCTGACTTGCCAGAATGGCTCTATTTCTAACAGATTTAGCCAGGTTCTGTTCCTTTGAACTTCTGAAGTGGGCAGGAGGAAAGAAAGTGCACCACAAGGAAATACCTGATAACCCCCTACCTGTCCGCACAAAAAGAGGCAAAGGATGTCTCTCTTCTGTATCAGTTTTGGAAGGATGAAGTGTCAGAATTACATGTTTGAGTGATAAATGTGATATTGTCAAAAGCAAATTTAGTTAAAGCAGCTTCTAAATAGGCAAGGAACAATAGTGAATCAGCAGAGAGAGGGGATATAAATACTGTAGCTGATGCAGCAGCTGCAGCTGGAATGGCAGGGCAGAAGGGAGCCTGGGAGGTTCTGGGATGTACTGAGAGATCTGCAGGATATTTTGAGAAGCTGTCAGATAGAAGAGAACCAGAACTGATAATTACAAGGTGCTCTCAGGATGCATAGTATAGAGTTAAATGGTTGATTTCCTTTAGGTCCTTTGTTGGATTAATGAAAAAACTGAAATGGTGACTCAGACTTGTACTTCAATTCTGCAGGTGGTGAAAGGGAGCTCATGCAGATTCACCCTGGACTTCACATGCACTACTGCGATGATGCTGTTGTTTTTACATTTGTATTTCCAGCACTCTGGAGGAGAGTTCACAGCAGTAAATAAGCCCTTCATTTAATAGAGTTTTAAAACAGAAAATCTGTGGTAACTAGCTATGTGTGCTCTTTTTGAGAGATGCAAAGTTTTGGGTCTGACCACCTTCAGGGTGCACTCAGCTACACCCATGCTCGCCCAGACAACTAACACCTCACAGCAGGGTAAGCAAGGCAGCAGATGTCCAGGTAACTGTGGAATTTAAGAGGTACCTACAGGGCTGTTCCCTACTGCAAGTCTAACCTGAGTAAATAAAATGGGATGTGGAATCTTCTAATTATTCCTGACAAACAGATGAGTGTAAATGGGAGAGATGTCAGAGAAGACTGTGCTGGGTTCCAGCGAATGTTCGCTCTGCAGGACTCATGCCAGGGCAGCAGTGCTTGCAGCAGAAGAGCTGGATGTTGGGAAGTGGAGGAGAATGCAGGAGGGACTGCCAAACGGGGATGGAGAGTAAAGAGCGGGGAAGGCTGAACTCCTTTCTCAGCTGAAAGGGGAGGAATGGATGGGTTAAAGGCTTAGTTCCTCAATGTTGCAGTGCACAGAGAGCACTGACAAGGCTGCCCATGTGAATAAAGGTGGCAGGATCGAGAATAACAGTTATCTGCATCATTGCTGCAAGGTTCTGATGGAGAGCCGTGTTGCCACACGCACCTGTGGCCCCTGGCATGTCACCTCTGCGGTGTGCTGTAGCTGGAGCAGCAGTGGTAGGAAACGTATGCATGGAAAGCAAGCAGAAGCCTTAAAAACCGGGAATACTTAAGTAGGGGAGAGGATTGGGAGACCTGTGAAGGCAGTCTTCCCAGTAAAACAGAGAGCAAAATGAGGAAGCATACGGAACATGAGATAAGTGGGAATACTTTTGACTAATCCTTAAGGGTTGGAATTTGTGTTTGCAGCAAGAAGGAGTGGGGGAGAAAGGAAAGGAGCTGTCGGGTCTCCTGGAAAGATGAATCAGGGGAAGCTGGAGGCTGGGGATGAGGCGTGGCACTGCTGGGATGTGTTCTGCAGCTGTCGTCTTGGAGGCTGGAGCACTGCTCTCAGGCACAGCTCAGATTTCTGCTGTAGCAGGCTAGGGAGGTGTACAAATGCTGAAATGTGTTGGGATTTTTTTGTTTGTTTGTTTTTTTGGAAGAGTTGCATGGTCTTAAAAGCAGTAATGCATAGGGTCCAAACAGCAATAGGCTTCCTAATACTTGCCAGGATTAGGGCAATAGTGGTTTTAAGGTTAGTTGTTCTTCCAGGAAGATCTGTGCTGGGGGAAGGCAGTGGTGTGAAGAGTGCAGCTAATGCAGAGGTAGATAGCATTTTTCTCCCTTTCGTACTGAACAGTTTAATTTCTAAGAACTTGTCTGGAGGAGACACTTGCTTTTCTGTTACCCCCGCTTTGCTGTAGGGCTTTTCTTTGTGGTGAAACCATCTGCATTGTTTATTCTTTTGTTGTTGTTTTTTTACCAACTTAAATAGTTAAGAGTTGAAAGCAAAGGTGCCTTGTCCTTGTGTATGGGCAGGCAGAGAAGAAATTCACCCAGGCAGTGACACAGGGCAGGGTGAGGGTCACTGGCCTTGCAGGTAAGGCATGGCAGTCCTGCCCTGCTGTGTCATTGCCCCTTTGCTGTACAGATGGCCCAAGTTTAGTGTCAATATTTGTCACTATTGGGCAGGCTTTCGGTATAGATATGACTGGGCATGCTTTTTGTGTGGCAGATAATTTGGAAATAAAGGGCTTACAGGCTTCACACGTGAGTTTCCCCTACCCTGACATGACAGCGAGTCTCTGGTCCATGGGAGCATCACAGAGTTTAAGGAGTGTGAAACATTTTGATCCTCCTGTAGAGTGGTAAATGGAGGAATTGGTGGTATTCTTGTGTTTTGAAAGCAGAGTCAAAGCAGTGATGGCTGGCAGAGATTTTGGAGCAGTGTACCTTAGTGCTAAATGGTGGGGGTGCATTGAAGTCGTCAGTCACAGCTGACAATTCAGAAAGATTAAAGGGAAAATAATGTTTTGATGTGCTTTTGCTATTGAAGATTATCTGGTGATGAACTCATGAAATGTGTTATACGAGATGTTTATTTGCAGGGAGATTTGTTTATGTAATTTCTTCCTTTTGCTCCTTGGAGTGGACATCTGCAGCCATGTGGTTTTTTTTTTTTGTTTGTTTGTTTGTTTGTTTTTAAATGAATGGTAGAAACCAGGGACTGACAGGTTTAATTCACCCCCCACGACTGCGGCGTTGAGCCCACCAACATGCTTCCCTGTGCTTTCCCCAGTCTGGCTTGAGTGATGCAGTGATGTGGTTTCTCGCACTTCCTTTTAGCCTTCATTTTCAGTACTTAGTTTAGGTAAAAATCCATTGCTTTATTTGGAACAGTTCCTGCGTGTCCCCTGCTCGCCTCCTCGCCCCGTCCCTCATGAGAGCACCCCAGAGCTCTGGGAGCTGCCGTGGGGTGGACTCTGGGCCTGATCCTGACCAGCGGTCACAAGGAATCAGCTCTGCCACCACGGCTTCTGCCGGCCAGGCTTGTCAGGCTGGAGGAAAACCACAGGCAGCTGCCTGGGTGCTCCGACACCTTCCAGGCATGCACAGGCTCCGAAACAAACAGGGTGTTCTGCTGACATGCTGAAATCTGTGAATTTTGACCTCCGTATGGAGTTCCTTCCTTTGCTCCGTGTTGTGTTGTTGGGTCCCTGATGTTTCTCTGACTCTAAATTGGGATTGCATCTTAAGACCAAGAGGTGTCCGCATGGGGTGGCAGTGGCATAGTGAGGGTTGCTAGTGGCTGACTTCATGCCTTCCTTCTCCTGTGTGTTTTGCTAAAGTTTGAATTCCAGGTGGGCGGGCAATTCATTAGTCTTTCTGCGATATCTATGCAGATTGCATTCTAAGCTTATTTTAGAAGAGCAAAAATCAGGAGCAATTAGCAATCTGCTTCAGGAGGAATCTATTAAAAAAGCAGACACCAGCTCCACTGCAAGCAAAGGACTGGGCTCCTTGCTAACTGCCAGGCAGCACATCCCCATGGTAGCCTATGGGGCTGTGTGGACGTACATCAGTATGACACTTACATGCAAGCATCTCTGCTGACGGCCAGCAGTTGAAATAAAGCAATTGCAAATAATTAATATGGGAGTTCCTGGGCTTGCTTTTTTTTCCTGATGTGTTTTAGACGTAAGGTGCAGTCTCACAGTCTCAGATAAAAGAAGGGAAATGTGACAGTAGTGCTGTACGGGAGAGGCAGATGCAGCCATAGCCTGAGGTTCAAACAAGGCTACAAAATCCTGTGAAGGGCCCAGGCTGCCTGAGGATGTCCCCCAGTGCTTCATTACCTATGCTGCCAGTGGAAAGCTAAGGTGGGAATGCCAGCTCACAGGGTGAGTCAGGCAGTGGCACATTCCAGTTGACACTGTGTAGGAGTTTTGAGCAAAGGTTAGATCTGTTTCTAGGTAGGTAGCAGTTGAAATAAACAAACAAATGAAAATCTTTGTTTGCCTCACCCTGGTAGGATGACATGTTACTTTTTTTTTTTTTAAGTGAATATTGTTATCTGATTGGTACCTCAGTCAACCTGAAAGCCCTATATTTTTGCCTTGTATGAAGGGATATGAATTCAAAGAATTGGAGAATTCTGCACATCTGAATGTGAGCGGAAAAGAAGGAAGGTATTTTCTTTTTTTAAACAGTGCCTTAACAGAAGGAATGCTTACATCCAGATCTTGTCTTCCTTGCACGTGTGATAAAAGGCAAGCATGGCAGGAGAGTCTTCCAGAGAGAGCACTGCAGAAATTCTGGCTATGTGCATACCAAGGGAATAAAGTAAAATATTTGAGGGATTATTTTCTAGAAGCGATGGACACCTGCAGAGACAGCTGATTTTAGCCAGAGCTGTAGCTGCTGGGGAGTACTTTCTGTTCAGATGGTGCTTCAGGAAAAAGCCACATACATTGGTGCACATCAGTTGCATTTGCCTGCTGACTCGCTTGCTCTTGTGAGCTGCCCAAGTACCTTTGTGGCACTAATGCCCTTTCTTACTTTCTGGGTGGGAACTTAACACTCTTGTACTACAACAGGCTATTTTTATGTTTCCGTTTGTATTATTTATCTGTAACCATCCGATTCTGTGCCCACTAATAAATAAAGCCTGGGATGCTGGGGAGGATGGTGAGAGGAGACAATGCTTTACACTGATTTTCCCTCCTTTAGAAGGGAGTAATGTGATCGCTCCATACCAGAGGATGTGATGACTCTCACAGAAATGAAGCGAGGGCGATTTATCTCTCCTTTGTGGGTGGCAGCTGCACAATCCAGTGATCCCAACATGATGTGTATTATTAGCTTCAAGATGAGCTGTCTGCAGCCTGAAGCATGCTCCAGGTCTGTAGTAGATGATGAATTCATGATGAGGTTGTGAAGTATTTGGCTGGGTCCTCTCTGGTATGGAAAGCCCTTTGGAGACCGTCTCCCCACAGCTGTTAGTTTCTCCATCGTACGTTCTTTACCTTCTGAATATCCACGCAATCCTTCTGCAGTGTAATAGTAAGATACAGCAGATCTTTCTTCACCCTAAAACTGAATTAATTTAAAAATAGACCAGTGTATAAGAATGGGCACCCAAACCTGGCCCAGTTTTGAGAGCAAAACAGTCTCATCAAATATTAAACTACTCTGGAGAGCAGCGCTGCAGTCTGTGCTGACATTCTGGAGGAAATTTTTCCCTTCATTTAAAGGGTGTGCTGACTTGGATCGAGAAAGCCCATCAGTCATCTGTTAACTGCATCTCTGTGATAAAGATTGTGATCGGCAGGCCTGCGGGCTGTATTTGGCATGCGAGATGTCCTTTGGCTGCCCCTGACTGAACGGCTGCCCAGAGCTGCAGTTGGGGATACAAGGGGTCTCTGCTTTCACGTGGCAGTCCAGAGGCTTGCCCCAGCTCCGGCAGGGAGCAGGCACTGCTGTCCTCTGTGCACGTGAATGTGTGACGTCCATACCCCTGGGGTGAGGATTTGAGGAGACTGGGGCCCCAATCAAAACTATTTTTCATTTGGTTTTACAAAGCCCAAAATGGGTCTCTCCCCTCCCTCTCTCTCCTATGCCAGAGCTGCCTGTGCTTGTGCAGTCTGAGGCTAGGTTTGCAGGCGTTGGGGAGGGTTGTGCTGGTTCTTGCCTCTCAAGAGGCACTGAAAGGTGAAATTCCTCCTTATCTTTATGCTTCCTCTCTGCAGTTTCCAAGCTGACTGGATCCAAGGACAGACCATGTACTTTCATTGCTCACAGCATAGTTTTCCCTTGCTGTTCCAGTATTATGCTTTTTCCAGGAGAGGAGGAGGAGAGAAAAGGAATGTCAGCCTTGGGCTGACGTTTGGCTGATTTCTTCTGAGGCAGAGGCTTTGGAGGAAGCAGCACTGTTGATTCCCTGGCAGCAGCTGAGGCTTTCCCTGGTCATGCGCTGATGAAGGCAGCAGGCAGAGCACGCTGGGCTTGCCCTCAACCCATCTCTTCTGTGCTGGAATTGCAAATGCAAAGTGGGGATAATTAACCAAGAGGACAGGGAAGAGCAGTGTTTCTAGGTGATTAGGACATGCTTCAAGTGAGGCACAATCAGCCCCTGGAAATGCACAGGATGTTTTTGTCTGGAGGCATAATTTTCTTAAACATGTCACTCGGTACCATCTCATCCCTGGCTTTCCCCCTGCATGGGTTGGTGCTCAGCAGTTACACTTCCAGGTGATTTGGTTTAACCCTTTTCCTGAAAGATAACACCCAATTACCTTCATTTCTAATGAGTCTGTGTTACAAAGCCACTGATTCAGGCCTTTAAGTGGGAGGTTTCATATTTTAATTGCGATTCCTGTGTGGCAGAGGCTGAGTGAGATAACCACCGCCACCTCCCTTGGCTGAAGGAGGAGAGCATTGCTTTGTATTTAAATTTACTGCTCTTACCACTACTTTTCCTCCAGGCTTACATCACAGGGTCGTAGCTGGAGAGCGTTGGGGGTGGTCTGGGGAGCTGCTGAGGATGGGCTGGTCCTATCCTTGGCACTGCTCCTGCTGGTCTCTCCTCCTTGGTGCATGCAGGTGGGGTCCCCATGCCCCAGTGGGCTCAAGATATGAACTCAGCTGATCCCACATGTTGCCTTCAGCCCTTCACGGGTCATGGGATGTTGAAACTTTAAATGGGGAAACACTTTGGTACCCTAAGGAAAAGTTGTAACAGTCCTTGGGATCTGGATGAGCTGTGAGCTAATGCACAAGGCATCCACGCTTGCCACAGACTTGAAAACAATTGGTCTCTTGTGCAATTTGGTTAGTATTTATAGACAGAGTGTATGTGGGGTGTTTGTATGTGCTCTCACTCATTCATTCTTTCACTTATAATGGGAAGTGTTGGGCAGCCTTAAGTGTATGTGGTGGTCCACCCACTGAGAGTGGCGGATTGTATGGAGAGGCAAGTGCATAGGATATATAAGTTACCTTCTCCAGGAATCTGGAGTGCTCTGCTGGTTGGTTACACAGTCTGAATGTTAACCCCCTCCTGGGCAGCCCTTCTCAGGCTTCTCTACACTTCAGGGTTGCTTGAACCTTCCCTCTAACATGGTTTGCATGTTGACTTTCCCTGCGTTTTGTCTCCCTTTTTTTGTAGCGTGCTGTGCTTGGCTCAGCCTCTGCAACAGGACCATCATACCCACACAGAACAGTAGGACTTGAGCATGGCTTTCTGTCTGTTAAGCTGCAGTGCTCTCTCTTCCTCATGCACAGCTTTGAGGCTATTGTCTGTGATTGTTTTTCTTTAAAACTAATAGGCTTCTGCCCTAGAGAGTAAAAGCAGCTGATGCCCTGCCAAACTGACTGGCCCCTGGACAAATGGTGCGTGGGCTGCTCGATGGCCTGGGGACGCCTGCGGAGGAGCTGGTGTGTGCTCTGGGCAGCCTTGCCCAGTGCTCCTCCTGTGCCCGCAGCAGCCGACTCCACTGACCCTCCCGGGGCGTAAATTTGCTCTGTAGTTGGAGGAGCTGTGCTGATTTGTGAGCCGAGGATCCCATCAGCAGAGACCAGCTCGCTGGCTGCGGCGGGTATTAGCTGTGACAGACTCACCTTGAGCATGTCCACCCTTGGGCTTGAACTCATGAAACCTCCCAAGCCGTTCTTACCTAGGCTTGTCCTCTTCTTGACTAACGTTGTCCGGGACCAGCCGACCTTGCTTTGGCGGGGGCAGCAGCAGAGGCCAGGTGGGCAGTCACCAGAGGTTGGTGGGGATGGAGGTCTCCCTCCATGGCCGTAGGAAGGGATGGGATGCCCAGCTCGCTGGCATCGAGCTGGCAGGGCTGGTGCTGCTGGGGAGTGCTGGGCACGTCTGTGCCTGGTGCAGTCTTTAGGGAGCCTGTTGCCCATGATATTTTTAGGAACATTAAATCAAGCAAATACAAGAAATTGGGCAACAGCTGTTGTCAGACATGCCGATTTCTACAAGATCCTAAATTTGAGTCTGCTGTTTTGCAATTCACTTTTACTTGTTATTTTTTGTGTCCTTCTCAGATTGTAAGCAGTTTGGCCTTACAGTGAAGTTCAAGCTCGTTTCCAGAATAGAATGGCCCTGTGGGGAACAGAACAGTGGCAGAGAAGTCCAAGGAAAGACTTTTTTTAACCCATCTGTAAAATTAGTGTGGTTGTTCTTCCATCTTTCTCAGAGATTTTGAGGTTTATATGATTACAATTTATAGGATGCTTTGAGATGTTAGATTAAAAGTTCTTTAAGGAATTATATATTTTTAATGCATGTAGAGGTGTAAAGCATTACCCTGGAAGAGAATTGGTTCAGCGGATCCATGTATGCACAGATTTTTCGGGCCAGAAGGTGCTGCTGAATAATCTGATCTGATTTATGTGTATAATATTTCATCCCGTTACTGCTGTATAAGAAGTTGGGTAGCTCCTGCGGATGCCCAAGGTTAACTCTAGTAACCAACTGTAAAGCTCCGCTCTCTTAATGATCTGTGAAATCTTTCCCTGTCTGGATTAAGGAGTGTTGAGGTGCTGGAGTGGACCATTTAATGATCTTCTCCATTATTCCATTTCAGTGACTCAGGGCGTGATTCACATTCTTGGACAGCTCTCTTTCTTTCTCCGAGTTTGAATACTTTCTCCTTTGCATCTTAATAGCCCCAAAACACAGAGCTCGGCTTACGTCATTTAGGGGCATTCAGTGTATAAAGGACTTTCTCTGTCCGATCCCACAGAGACAATGCCCTGCCCTGAATGCGCTGTGGTTTTCGTGCCGGAGAGAGCGGGCAGATCAAGCCTCTGGAGCTGATGCAGGCTGCGCCAGGAAGGCAGCCAGAGTATCTGTTTCCTCTGGGGGAAAAAACTACCATCTGGTTTTGTGAGGCTTCCTTTTGTTCTTCTTAAATCTTGAACAAACACAACAACAGATCTGTTCGGCTCTCTTTTTAATGCTTTAACCAGTTCTTACGGATTTCTTGCATCTTCCTTGTGTTCCGAACAAGAAAAAATAGAGGAGGAACAAACCCAGGGAAGCCAGCTGTTTCGCTTTCCCTCTTTCTCAGCATGTTCCCGCTTAGGAAGCAGGTGGGGACAGAGCTCAACTTGGGCAGAGTTCCTGGCTGTGGTGCACAAGGTGCTGGTGGAGGCGGGGGTCCTCCAAAAGACATGGACAGCAGAGGATTGCCTGGAGTGTCTGGATGCTGGAGGCTTAGAACAGACCTCTTCGAAGTTTGGCTTGTTAAAAACAACACAAACCCCCAAAACCCCCACCCCAAAGTCTTGTGTTGCTGAATATTTCCTTGGGCTCACTCCACCTTCAGTCCCATAAATTATCCCTCCCAATGTATCAGCATAATCAATACAGGGCTGTGTAGCCCAGACAACGGGGTGTATCAGGGAGTAAATGAGATTTACTTCCTTGGTGTTGCTCATGGTCAGACAAAAGTGGAGACAGATGTGGCCAATTCAGCCTGTGTGTAACTTTGCTGTAATTCACAGAGGATACATGGGCTGCTGATACATGAATGCACACTGTGCATCTGCAGGTTTTAATGCAGAATATCCCTTGGTGTCAGAGAATGCTTGTTCTCCTTAACGTAGAAAGAACAATTCCTTCTCCTGTGGTCTACATGAATTGTGCCTTAGAGCTGGGTGCCCAACCCTCACAAAATCTAGGAAGAAGAGGACTAAAGGAAAGAAAATATGGGGAAATTGAGTGATTACAGGGATTAAAGGAATGGTGGATAAAAGTCAAGCAGGGATGTTAAGAAAGGGTGATTGGAATGGGTCATTAACAATCTCGTAGATGACAGTAGTAGGGGGTTTGCTTACTGTTCTGGCTGGGTTCAAAATTTAAGTATTTTGCTGTGGTAGGCCATGTTCTTGTCAGTTGGACTTGGTCTTTATTTTGTTGTCTGTACTTGCAGGTTACCTTATGGTGTAGCTCTGCTGACCTGGAGAGGTATGCGAGGGGGCATGCCTTGTGCTTCCTTGTACCTGGGTACGGCCATGTGGCTCATGGGCAGATCAGTGGGGGCTTCTCTTCGTGTTACTGCTTGCTGAAGTGGACTCACAGGACAGATAGCCCTAACTAGGCACAGACAGCTGTGCACGCAAGTAGGTTTGCAAAGACTTCAGAACGATCTAGGATCAGTCTCCTGGTGCGTTGGGTGAGTGGCTGCTCTTAGTCGTGAAGGAAGTCCTGCAGTGCGTGGGCTTTGGCTTGATGCTTCATTTTGAGAGTAACTGACTTGTCTTCCTCTTTGACGACTCTCCGTGAACAATTTCATCTATGCAATTGCACCATTTTAACCTTCCTTTTTGCAGTAACCGTCAGTTGCAAAAAATGGTGGTATCCGAGTTTTGTGAAGAGCATATGAGCTCTCTCAGGCTGCTGGAGACTGCTGCTTCTCCAGAGAGTTTCCTTATTTTGTATTCAGATATGAATTTGGGGTTGAAAGTGGAAAATGTACGGCAATGGAGTTTTCTGTTTATTTTCATGCTATGCCATGTTGAGTATCTCTTTTTTTTTTTTTTTTTGTGGGTGTAGTGGGCAGTGATGCTGTTGGAGCTGGTAGTCCCTGCGGTGGTTGCATGTCAAGGTGTGGTAGCAGAACTGTGGAAGCAACTGATGGGAAGAAGTCAGCGACCGTCTGGGAACCAAAATGTTTCACGGCTTAAATCACTGATGGTGTGCCAGGATTGTTATGAATAGTGAGGGCAGATAGTACCTGCTGTTTTTATATGTATTTGATTGTCTTCTTCCCTCAGAAGACTCTCCAAAAGAAATAATTCATCTGCTGTTAAGAGTGAGGCTGTATTTTCGTGGAGAGATTATAAAGTTCATCCTAAGTATCCATGCTTGCCTAATTTATTTTTAGCTTTGCAACAGCAGACCTGTTTCTTTTTCTTAAATGCTGCTTATCTCTATGTTCAGGGGAGATAATATGTATGTATGTTCTTGTTCCTACTTCCTTTAAAAGAAAAAAAACAACCCAAAACACCAAACCCCAAAATCTGAAAGTCCTGTTCTGAGCTCCCGTCTTCATCTCTTAGAATTGGTGTTGGGGTTGAGGTCCTTGTATTGATTTTTAAATATTGCAGTGAATTTTGTGAAAACTGTGGCCATGTTTTGTGGATGAAAAGAGCCTGAGTTTTCATATAATTGCTTTGACTTCCCTGCAGACACCTCCCTTTGAGATACGGCAAAATAAGCTTTTGAGGTTTACTGACAGCGATATTATATCGAGCTTTATCTGGCCCTTTTAAAGTTGTTAATGTGGAATAGAGACTCATTAGAAATCAAAGAAACAGAAGAATAGAAAGGTGAGATGAAAACTCACCAATTTTTATCTTCTTATAAAGATATAAAAATATAGTACTGAGTGAAGAGACCGGTCGAACTTGGCAGTCTGACAAACATTTCATATCCCATTTATTTTTCCAAAGGGCTGCAGCCTGTCCAGGGGTGTACATCCAATTCTGGTCTTCCAAACAGTGGTCCCAGCCTGGCTGGGGGTCTGGTAGGTGCTATGCCTGGTGGCCTTGCCTTAGGGAGAGTTTTCCTGTTGTTTCACCCTGAAGACCAGGGTAAAACAGAGCAGGATGCAGTGAAAGCTTCCACATTTACTACTCCTCCTCTGGCATGCCTGGCCCTGCTGGTTTTCCCATTTACCTACTGTTTTTTTCATTTTATGCTTTCGTAAAAGATCCTGTGAAAGACTCGATAAAGAGAAAATGTATTCTTTTTAATTGCAATGGGAAAATTTAAACTAGTTAACTGCAACTATAAATTCAAGAAAAAGAATGATGCTAGAATTTTAGGGTAATGATGCCAACTTTTGTTCCAGTTTTAATCAGAGATGTCTATGTACCGTTAGCATAGAAGAAACAACAGTGAAGGTTTTGATGTTTGATAGCAGCTTTTCATACAGACAGGGGTGGCTGAAGGGAAAGTCAACAGCAAACACAATGTGTTTATGTTTTCTGTGCCCATTCCCCCATTACAGTGCTTCTGGTGATGCCGATGTTTTTTTCTTTGATCCACTGTCCACAGTCCCGACTCTGGAATTGCTTCTTTAGCTCACTCACTCATTTATTGCAGCTTTTTTGTGTTTAGCCATGCATCTGTGCTGCCTGGCTGCAGGCAGTGCTCTTGCGGGGATGACGTGGAGGGCATCCATGGTATTCCCATGGGCACCTCAAACGTGGCTGTGTCTTGGGGGGTTATTCTCTGTCTCCTCTTCTGTATAGAGCTCGGAGATGGAAGACACCTCTGTGTTTGGCAGGCATGGGGGTTCATGTTGCGTGGCTCTAACTTGACCGAGAGCTGCAGTTCTTCTCTGGTGGTATCAGTATAGGCTAACTTCTGTCTGTCTGTCTGTCCTGTGCGCAGTGTCTGGCTAATGTATCTGCTGACATGGCACCAAATAGCTTTTGCAGTTTTCTCCTAGAGTCTTGCTGTACTTACCTCCTCTATGGAGAAGGACAGAAAAAGGCTGGAAGTCAGCCTGTATTTTTTGGGTGCCTTTCTGAGGACACAGGATACATCAGTGTGTGGTATGTGCTTTGTGGTTTTGGGGGATTTTCCACCCTTATTGCACAGCTGCTCTTGCTGGGGTGGGTCTAGGTGTCCCTGTGTGTAACGTGGGCTTCACCAGGAGGAAAGCCTTGAGGCTGCCAGAGCCCGCTCAGCCAGCAGGTAGAGGTAGGATGGGCAAGGAGCAGTCTGTTGACATGAACTTCCCTTCAGCTAAGGCAGGCAATGGTTAAATGAAACAGTCAAAGCGCTGGAGCGGATATTGAGCTACCAGTGCTCCCAGGAGGTGGACCACGGATGAGAAGACCTAATGTGCCTGTGCTTGCTGTGCTTTCCATTGCCCTGCGCTTTGCAGGCAGGCTCTTTTAACTGCAGCCACGGGAGGGATCTGGGCTGAGGCTCGCAGGTGAGGCACTGCAAGTGGAGCAGTGTCTGGTTATAACCTGGTTTGCTGCTGCTCTCCAAGGAGCGCTAATCCTGCTTCTGGCTGGTCTCCTTACAAAGCAGGAGAAAACATGAAATTACACATTTCTGCTCCCTAAATTTAGCCCCCAAGGCTTGTTTGGTCCCAGCAGCAACTTGTGGTAAACCATAGCTTGAAAGTGAGGGTCAGCCACGTCTCCAACATCTCTCTGACAGGGATGTGGGTAAATACCTGCTGCGTGGACTCTGGCTGCACACATACTACTCTTTCTGGAGAGTGGAAGGGAAAAGAGCCAGTTTGGGTTGATTTGCTTAGTTTCTGTGGTACAGAGTGAAATAAAACAGAACCTGTGCGGAGTGCCACGCAGCGCCAGGAGTTACCCCAGGCTGGGTCTGAGAAGGCTAGCTCAGGTACCCGACTGCTAAATAGCCTGAAAAGTGCAAAGCTCTGCTGAAAACTGCTCTGTGGAAACAGGTTCTCCTCTGTTGCTGCAGATACTTTTTTTGGCCAGAGCAGGCTCCCTGGAACCGGTCCCCTCTGACTGCGAACCGGGGCTGGCTGGGTGCCTCCTGGCCACGCAGCCGCCCAAGCTGGCCAGGGCATTGTTTCCAGCAGAGCTGCCATCCGCACAGAGCCCATGGGTTTGCTCCAGCTTCTGCATGCCAGAGCTGATTTTACTTCTCATTTACTTCCTCCTTGCCTTTGCACGTCTCTGTTTAACTGGTCCCGTCTCTGCTAATGTATGTTCCATACTGCTCAGAGGTGGCTGTAAAAAGTAGGTGTATTTTAAAAGACTGGTTAAATGTGTTCTTGCTGCAGCTCCTTTGTGCTGGATTCTACCTTCAACAGCACTGGAGTAATGCTGGTGGTGGTTTTAGCTGGACTATATCATGGTTTTCCTGACTCTAAATGTTAGAGCCTAGCTAGTTGAAGTAGTGAACAAGGGACTCGGGGCACTTAATTACTTATATTGTGATTTTTACCTTAATTTCTATTTTTAATGCTTTATGCCAAAACTAGTACTGATGGTGGCTGTCAAGTTTGTTACCTGGGTCCTGTGTTTTCCTTGCTTCAGCTGTGTATCTCTGGCTTCTTCGTCCACCATCACTGCTGCTGTCCCTTGCACTGCTGTGAATCTCGTATATTTGAAACCAAAGGACAGCTGATGTCTGTCAGCCTCTGGAGGAGGGGGCTCTGGGGCAGTGGTCCCTGCCTGCCCTTGCCTTTGCTGGGGCATCCCAAACCGTGCTCCCGTGTGCCCCGCAGCGTGCTCCTGGCAGGCCGTCAGGTGTGGCTGTTCCGCGGCGTTGCAAGCGCTGTCCTTTCTCGTTATGGTGGACGCCCTTCCCTGACAGATCTGCCAATGCACTGCCTGTGCTTACGCTGTAAGTCTGGTCTGTGAGCTCCATAGAGGTTGGATGTTCTGCCTGCTTATTCCCATCCCTGGAAGAAGGGACACACACTCACATTCACACTCACACACGCACGTGCACTGACTCTCGCAGTCCTACTTGCTGTGTTACAGTCTGGTTTTGAGATGTACTTTCTGTGCCAGAATTTTGTTGCAAAATCCTGAGTCATTTCTGGCTAACTGACATGGCAGTTTTTGTTAAGGAAGAAGGAAAATTATTCTCCAAAAAGAAGTATTTACTCTGAAAAGGAGGAAAATTTTTCTGCTTGGATATTCAGTGTCTTGACCTGTTTTTTAAAAGGTATTACGTGGTTGGCTTTTCCGTACAGTTCACAAAGCTTTTGGCTAAAGCTTGTTAGAGACTGAAATTGAAGTGGAGACCTTATGGTGAAGGTTAACTCATGTTACCATGCAGATTTCAACTGCTCAGTTGCTGAAAATTGCTCTTTGAAGACTGGATCTGCAGCTGGACCAGGAAGCAGAGGTTCTGTCCATCAGTCGTGGCCTGTAGGTGAGACCAAGTGTGGTGGGACCTATGTCTAGAGCTGGGCTCCGCTGAAGTCACTGTCCATCCCTGCTTTCACTTCTGTGGCTCTGACAGAGATCTGGTCAGAGGAGATCTGTCTGCAATGGATTTCTTGACAATTGCATGCTGGGGAAGGGGCAGCGGGGCTGAGGATGAGCAGCAATGGTGTTCTCAGTGAAGGTGCATGCTGCGGCTGAGCTGGGTAGTAATGCTGCAATAATACGCAGATCGGAGCGGAGGTCTTCAGGTGGCTGAGGGAGGCTGGAGACCTGATTTCCACAAATAGGAATAAAATGTCGAAGCACACTGGCAGTTTGACTGTCTCGGTGTATGAAGCTGTATCACCTGAAAAGGACAGTGTTACTGGCTGGTGGAAGCGGGATGCTGCCGCTGTGGGCTGCTCTCTGGGCTGGAAGTTCACCCCTTACAGCAAGTGACTGGGCAGATTAATGAAAAAATAATCTATCAAGAGTTACTAAACCAATACAGGTCTGTGCCAAAGACACCCAAACAGGGAGAAGTCGGGGAAGGTGGGATCCACAACTCCTAAATTTTGTGTGAGGTCATTGTCCAGCCTGCAGCTGGCCCTCGGCATCGCTGCTAACCTGGGACTGCTCGATCTTCAGGGAGAAGCTCTGAGTGATGAGTCCGTGCTGGGGGCAAGACAAAACCAGCACTTTTCTTGAGAGACTAGTAAGAACTGCAGGATCCTGTGTGTCTCTCAGAACAACTCTAACCCCCACATGTTTCCAATGAGAAATTTGGATTCAGACATGTGGACTTGGCCATTCTTCCCGTCAGTCCTTCCTGTGTCATCACACTGCCTCTGACAGAAGTGTCCGTAGTTATCTCAATGGGACTGGGAAGTTTTTTCAGTTATTGGAAGACAGTGTATTAAATGACTAAATTCTGTGCTGTTTTTCCTCTCCTTAATAATGCTGAACATCTTGCCAAGTTCTTTAGAAAACAGTGTAGTCATCAGCGCGTTGGATTCATTAGGGGTTGGCATTTAGACAGTGTGTGAGAGCAGCTGACGCCCCATGGAAAAATTTGGAATACATTCATTTGAGGACTAGTTTTGCTTATGGGTTTATCTGGGTGTCTTTTGTCTACGCTTGAATTTGTTTTTCTTATTAGGAAAAGGTATTTTGACTGTGGAGCTCAGCTTCTTTTTTTTTTTTTTCTTTTTTTTTCAGAAATAATTTCCCCTTGCTAATTTTTATAGTCAGTAGGCAATATCAAAAGAGCTCTTTGTGTGTGATAAAGCATAGCAGCCAGGTAACGTGAGCTGTACTGCTGCTGGAACCTCTCCTGCTTTCCAGCCTGCTTCCACGGCACGGCAGCCTTTCCTCCTTGGAGTGGGGTTTTCTCCTGAAAGCAGGATTGCCTTCTCCTTGGTCTCAGAAAGGAAGGACCACAATATCCCCTGACAACACTTTATTTCACGCTGAGAGCACCCGGGGAGGCGGCTGCGCTCCGCTGCGGTCGGCGTTCCCAAAGCGCGGCGAAGCTGCGGCCGATGGCAGAAAGGCCTGTTGGTGTCCGGTCTGGGTGCTGCCGCCGGTCGGCTCTCTTGGACGGCGGGCTTACGCTTTCCATCTGGTGCGTGCGTGTGTGGTTTGAAGTTCTGTTTCTGTTTTTACATTTAACATAATTGCAACACGCCATCGTGTTTGTTATCAGACAGTCGTTATCTGTGGAAAGTTTTGGTCTTGAAGCTCAGCTAAAGTTAAGAATAAAAACTGTTTTGGTTTGATTTTTTTTTTTTTCTTCCCCCCCTTTCCTGTCCAAGGAATGCAGGCTGTCCTAGCAGGGCAGAGTTGACTGAGCTTGGCAATGCTGTGTGCAAATGGAAGAAGACTGGGGGCTTTGCTTCACCCAGAACTCTTATTCTTCCCTGCAGCTGGGTAGTGCCTCTTCATCAGCCAGGCTTGCCATTTTTGGATCTGCATCCAGAGTCAGTCTGTAAGGGAAATACGCTGTCAGTAACTTTTGTAGGTTTGGATTACGAAAGCTTATGATGAATGCTGCCACCTTGCCAGCTGAAGCGGTCACTGTCGTGTGTGTGGGTCAGGAGAAGAAACGGGAGTGCATGAAGAGCAGCGTGCGAGATCCGCTGCCGCAGGGGCTCTCGGCAGGAGAGCTTTGGCTCCTTCTTCATAAGTGCTTGCCCAGCTTATTTTTGTTTCAAGACTTCATTGTCACCAACTCAGCTTTGATCTTTGTTCTCAGACATTGAGAAGCTGCCCTCGTCTTCCTTTGCTGTCTACATAAAACGAGGGGCTGCTCAGTGGCTCGTGTGAGGAGGACCTCCCCAGGTGAAGGTGGGCTGAGCACCTCCAGCACGTTTCAAGACAGGCCTAAAAAGAAGCATTGGTCTCACTGCTGCTACTGGTAGAGTGCTGTTGTGATGGGGAGGACAGGCTGATGGAAATAATTCTGTTGTTTTTGAAGGCTTCTTTCATCCTACGAGCTGGAGTGTGAAAGAGGCTGGGCAGACCACCTCCAGGGACTTGAGGGGTCTGCTGACAGCATCTGGTGCACGCTCAGCAAAATAGTTCAACCTTGGCCATGCTGCGGCTCAGTCCCAGTACGTTTTTTTTTGAGCAAAACCTTGGTTTTTCAGGAGTGTTTTTCCTTCCAAAGTGATAATGTTCTGGGTACATGAGCTGGGCCAGGTCTGCTGTCAGTTATTACTACATCTGGTGAGAGGGCTTGCAGCTGGCAGGGATTGCAGATGAGATCACGGTTGAAGCTGTTTTACTGTAGCAGGCAGGGCATGTTGTGTGGGACCCCCCTTGCTCTGTCTAGCCTGAGCGGGGATCACCATGTGCACTTTGGGAGCGCGGCTCAGCCTGAGGCAGTACATGGGGTGAGGAGGCGTGGGATGGGGCAGCAGTGCAGGGAGCTCTCCTCTGGCCGTGATGCCTCATGGCTGCTTTGAGATGTGCCCAGGGGCTTATTTACAACACCTTTTGGCCGTAGGAAGTGGACGTTGCATAAGTCTTAAGCCAAATTCAGTGCTTTCATAAGCATGGTGTCTGCTTAAACCAGGACTAACTTGATTTGAGAGGTTTTGGGGCTAAAAAGGTTGATGCCATGAAATTTTTGCTGTATAGGTCAGAGAAAAGTTGTCATTGCATCTGTGTTGTGTTTTTTTGTTTTTTTTTTTTTTTTTCTTTTTGTTCACAGCACTGCTGACTAATTTAAAAGCCACGGTTGATTTTGATTGTAGGTGCTGCACAGCAGCAAATGCCTGGATGAGACAAACCTTGTGCATATACAGTCTCCTACAGTGGGAGCCTGTCCTGTCTTAGCAGTTGCATTTTGTCTTTAATTATTTTGTGGCAGTAGACCTGTTTGTCATCTAGGAAGATATTTTATGACCTAGAAAGACATGTGAATTCTAGTGTATCATTTCTAGCGGGATGGAATTCCCCTCTCTGAGGTGCCAGTGAACAGTAAAATGGAAATAGCTGTGTTAGCTTTAACTAGAGAGCACTGCAAGATCATAAGCTCTTTCTGATCAGGTTTGTTCTAGTCTTACATCTGTTTTTCTCATGAAGAATGCCTTATGTCCTAACTAACTTACTATAACTTATAACATATCCTAACTTATGTTCTTGAAGTATAAAAGCAAAAAAATTACTCAGTTGCTTTGTTTTTGAAATTTTGTGACTCTTTCATTTGCATTTTGAATATCAATGTGAGGGGAAAAAAAAAGAATTACCAGTGTTTTCTTAAGTCTGGCCTAACCTGTTGCCCTTGCTACAGTGGTTTCCTGAGAAGTGCTGGATGCTGTAGGGTGACTGTCTATGCTTCATTTAAAAAGAAGAAAGGGATGAGGGGGAAGAGTTTCTCTCATATTTGATGTGGAGCTGGGAGAGGCTGCAGCACTGCCTTCAGAGCAGAGCAACCACACCGGTGCTGTGATCCAGGAGAGCCCCCTTTGAAATGAGGCGTTGCCATAAATCTCAGGATCAGGTGGTCTGACCCACTGGGGTTCAAACACAGCTCCATGGAAGGTTTCTTCTCTGTTAGGTCCCATTTACGTGCTGTGTTAAGGCCTTGAGTAGCTGTATGTTGTGTTGTAAGGCTTGAATCCTCCCTGAAGGAGGTTGTTCTGGTGGAGGAGAGGAGGTGGGACAACTCTTCTGCTCTGACATCCACCTCCCTGTCTCTCCTTTTACCACATGGTTGCTTTCTACCAGGAGCCCCAGCACAGACCCCGTGGCCTGGAGAGGAGGAGTGGGGAGTGAGGCCACCACGAGCAATGTCTGGTGCTTCCTCCAGCTCTTGATGTTTCTCCAGACCAGTGTGCTGGTATCTGCTCTGGTCACTCCAGATTATTGGTCTGGTTTCTGCAGGCTGTTGGGGAGAGGTGTAGGAAGAAGAGGCTGACTTGGCTGGCAGGTCTTTTTCTGCTGGTGATGTTTCACGTCAGGGTGCCACTTCTTGGGAGAGCTGGAGCGTCACAACAGTGGACCCTTTGGCTCGTGTTGTTTTGCAGAAAACTGCTGCGTGTTGTCCCTGTGCAAAGGTATTGGTTTCTCCGACAGGGAAAGCAGGAACGCCTTGCTGAACCCTTCTGAGCAGTGGTTACTTATGGTGGCGTGAAGCTTGTTCATATTAGGATACAGGACCCGGCAGATTTCATGGAAAGGATAACACTTACTGCTCTTGCCTCAGCTTTTGTGTGTTTGGCTGAGTTCCCATGGGGTCAAGAGGACCCTGGTCTGGTGGGATTGCACCAGGATGCTGATTCGGGAATGCAGTGTGGTAGATGGGATTTATGCTCCATGCAGATGGCTGGAAAGCCATTATAAACACATTTTTACCCGCTCTTCACTTGGGCAGCTCAAAGGGGATGCAGGCAGAGATAATTCTCGTAGCCACTGATATGATGGACTGACCGCAGTGTTAAAATGTTAATGGAGAAAGCCTAATGAAGGACAGTAAAACACTAGACAGTGCACCCAGGTACGCACTCGTTCACCCTACAGTCTGCGTGTACCTGTCTTGGACAGGGCTGCTGCACCCAGGAAATGGGGCCAGCAGAAAACAGCTGAACCGAGTTATTAACCTGTTCATTTTTTTGCGTGTGAGTTGGGTTTCAGGGGAGTCTCGTTAGAAACAAAATTTGTAGGTAACTGGAGAGAGCAGGAGGGAGAAAAATAAGCTGTGAGCAGTAGTTAGCACGTTCCAGTTGCGTTGCTGCCAAAGTCAGCAGGAGAAGGCAGTAACCTCCTGCCTGGCTGCTGCGTTGCTGGGTGGAGAAGCTGCGAGGGTTTTGCCTTCCCTTCCCCACATGGCAGTGGCATCGCCACTTGTGAAGCTGTTGGGATGATAGGTGTTAAGGTATTATAATGTGGCCCTGATGGGGCATGTGACTTTGGGCGGCAGCCCTCTGGTATACCCATGTCCTGCTCTCAAGGGCTCCAGCGCAGACGGTTCATTTCTATTGCGCTGTTTCGATTGGAGTTAATTTGAAGGGAAGGATGCCTTCTTTAAAACTGTTTATGCAAATATCCCTGTAGAAATGGAATTTTTCATCATGGCTTGGCCGCTTTTTTTTCCTGCAGGCGTGGTAGGGAGCCCATCATGTGCCAGGATGCTTGGTCTGGGCTTGCAGGAAACCCCAGGACCTGGCTGTGCCCCCCTCTCTGGAGCAAGGGGTGAGTGAGCGAGCAGGGGCTGGGGCAGTGTCCAGAAACCAGCGTGGTTAGCAGCAAAATGAAGGTGGTGTTTTCCTGACCCCGGCTGCCCTGAGCTGCTAGTCACGGGTTCCAAACCCCATGGCCCTGCATCTCCTCCCGGGGGACCCTGTGCCTTGCCTCAGGCTCCCGCCAGGGCAAGGGGTTTCCCAGGAGGGAAGAAGTTACTCGGTTCAAGATCTAATTTCTTACACTTTCACTTCCTTTTTTAGTAGTTACAAATTAAGAGGTACCTTACAGCCCAGTGCGTAATGATGTAGGGGCTCAATGTGGGTACGAAGGCAAAACCAGGGCTGTTCTGTGGAAGTGCCTCTGGTTTGGTGTTGCATCCGGGAGCGGGCTGGCTCCTGTTGCACTCCCTCAGACTGGGGATTAAAGACATGCATGAAAAAAAGTGTTTGAAAAACACCAATGGCACATGCGTTGTTTTCAGACTTGAGAGAAGCATTTTCTTCTCCTCCGCCCCCCCCCCCCCCTCCAAATCTGAAACTTCTAGTTTCAGATAAAAGGCTTGTCTTGTTCTTTGTTTTACTAAGAGCCAAATCTCTTGTCTTTTTCTAGACAGGGTTGTTAATAATGACATGTAAGGAAACGAGGGAGGCTTGTTTGCTTGCTTTTGGCTGTTTGCTCTGTGCCTTCCCTGAAGCTTCCACGTGTGTTCACCACGGCTGAGGGCACCCTCCGGCTGGCGCTCAGGAGATCTGCGCGGCAGGAAGGAGAAAGCGCGGCTGGCAGCTCCGCGTTCGAGACGCTCCAGTCCGTGGTCCTTGTAGCGCCTTGGCTGTTGAAGCTGGATAGTGTCACTGTTGGGACCTGGCAAAGCCTTGGCCCAGAGTCACTCGTCACAAGATGGATGCTCCTCTGGCAGCACCGTCCCTCGATTCCCTCTGCCGCTGCTGCTGAACCGCGTCGGCGGCGGGAGCCGCCTGTGGAGCGGGGCAAGACGAGGTGGGTGGTTGAAGAGCACCGTGCCAGAGGTGTCGGGGAGCGGGAGCGTCCCATGGGCACGTCGTGCCGTGTGGGCTCTCGGGGCTCTGCCCTGCCTATCTTCATACACGTGCAACTGTCCGTGGAGGCTGTGCCCAGCTCCCCGAGCATCGCGCCGCGGGGTGTTCTGGCCGCTGTCTGGGCTGTGCTGGCAGCCGCCTGGCCTGGGGCAGGTGGGTTTGGTTGGTGTAGCAGCCCCCTTGGCTTTTTAGTAATAAATCCAGGCTAGTGGTGCATTAGATGTGTGTGTGAGGGCTCTCCCAAGGGAAATGGTGCGTACTGTTGAAAAACGAAGTGACAAAGCACTAGAAAATACGTAAGAGGTAATTCTGTGGTGAAGAGGGCTGGGCTTTTAGTGAAGACAGCACATGAATAGTCTGAAGGGGGAAATAAAAGAAACTGGGAGTCAAATGGCCTTCTTAGTGTATTCCGTATTTGTAGAAGAATTGGATTCTCCTCTGAGTCCAACTTGCCATACTATATTTGCAATAAACTATTGGGTCTAATCCCAGTTGTGAGGAAAATAATGGCTTTTGTTGCCAAGCATGTTTTCTCACTTGTCACGAAGCAGTGGGGTGAAACGTATGTTAGAAGAACGGCTGTCCTAGGCTGCCCGTTTGGAAGATCAGCTGACGACACTGTTCTCCTGGACAGATAATTCTGCATCCCCAGAGCAGCTGCTCTCGGCCCAGCCAGGGGCGGTGGGTGGGCTGCATCCGAAGCCCCGAGCTGGAGGCTGGCGGCAGCAGGGCTTGGTCCTGCTCTCCTGGCTGTGCCGGCCCCGTGGGAGCGTGGTACTGCCGGGTGAGGAGGAGGAGGTCTCTGAAAGCTTTCACCCTGGCCTGTTGCTAGAGAAACCTCTGCTTTTGTCTGTCCCTGTCTGAGCAGCGAGAGCCTGGCCCTGGCCCGGCAGGGGGGCTGGGGAGGGGGCAGCATGCCAAAACCAACATCTTCCTGAGGAGGAGGGTGCTCGCTTGCGGGGGGCCTGGCCACGGACTGCAGCTGGTGGGGCTGGGGTGTGCGGACGGCTCTGCCGGCTGGAGCAGCATCGCTAAATCCCCATGGCCACGGCCTCCGGCTTTACTGCTTGCTGGAGCATGCTTGGTTCCTGTGGTCTCTCGCCTTTCAATTCAGGCTACGCACCTTCACGAGTCTTAACTATCTGGGTTTTTCCATCGGTTTTTGCCCATGTAGAATTGGATTTATTTAATAAGTCCATCCTAAACTTGTCATGCATTGCCCATATGTGAACTTTGCAACAGGTCCAGGGGCTGGTCCTGGCTCCCACACATGGTCTCGCCTCTTCTGGCAGCAGGCTCTGCCGGGACCCAACTGAGTTTCTGTTACTGAAGTAAGTGTGCGGGAGCAGCAAAAGGTGTCACTGTTCATCTTGTGTGGCACTTTGACCTAAGATGGGACAACCAAAAGTAAACGTGGCTGTGAACCATCATACCTTCTGCTGCTTAGCTTGCGATTGCTTCGCTCAACCGTATTTTGATTTTTGTTTAAGAAGCTTTACTGTTTATGCAGAAAGTAATTTCTAGAGCAGCAGTACACCACGAATCAGCACTGTACTTCTGCTGGGGTTGGTTTCCACTGCAGTTGATGCCAGTTAAGGAGCTTGGCCCTTATCAGCTTTTGAGGTAAGAAGTATTTGAGCCAGGGGTTACTGCAAGAGGGGGAGACTTGCAAAATAACTGCCGGAGAACAAGATTGTCTCGCTTGCTCCATTTACTGCCAAAGGATGAAATCCTAGCTCCATTGAAGCTGGTGGGAATTTTGCCACAGTCTCAGCTGGGGCTGGGATTTCAACATGGTATTTGTAAATGCCTGAAATTCAGAGATTCTGCTGCCCAGGAGAATGTGAACTGTATGAAGACACAAGGAGTAAGTGAAGAATAATAATAATCAATACTACTGGTGAAAGTTGCGTTGGATCTCGTGGCATTAATCTAGAGTTTGTTATATTTAAAAAATGAGACCATATGGAAAATCTCCTTCAGCAAGCTGGGGGTGGGATTGGTTGAAGTAGCGGCGTGTTAATAATGAAACGGAGTGGAGCGTGGTGTCTTCATCTTGACCTCTCCACGTAAGTGTGTTACTTCTAATATGAGTGCTCAAATTGGCCACAGTTTGTCCCAAATAATTTTGTTCTTTGTAAAACACTGCATCATCTGTGTTGTCAGAGGTATGCTATTTGGATGTGTGTAATCATTCTTGGGCTCTGTGCATGGCTGCCAGCATTGTCCTCACTGGAGAATGGATGAGGTGAACAGCCTAGGAGAGGAAAAAATGAAACTTGTCCTGATCTACTGGCCAAGATGTCAACATCAACCCAATCAACACTTTTCTGAAGTCTTGAAAAGGTTTGGGGAATTGCCTTCACTTTACTTTACTCTTTCACCGGCACACCGGTGAGTATCAGTTTCCAACCCAAATGCAGAGCTCCCTCAAGGTATGAGACTTGGCCTTGCCGTGGTGGTGATCGTATGAACTCCAGCATTTCTGAAGGTCCAAGTCTCTAGAAGTTCAACAGAAGCGCCCCTGAGAATCAGCTCATCTCGGGACCCTGCGTAAGCTGCTGTTGGTGATGTGCTGCGTGCAGTAAGCCTGGGGTGCTTGTTGTTCTGCTGCAGCCCCCTTGTGCGGTGGGGAGCAGGGCTCAGCTGCAGCCAGTGGGCACGTGGGACCGGGTACAGCGTTGCCATCTCCTCCTGGCACGGAGAGCTGCGGGTGTCTGGGTCCGGTGACCATTGGGCCATTTTGGAGATGAGTCTCATGTTAAGAAAGCAGCCAAAAAATACGTTTCCCTGGAGATCTTTCTGGAACTTTGTGCAACAGACTTGTCCATTGACACTGAGCGCTGCCTTCACGTGCTGACACCGCAGGGGCTGATGCTTGGTAGAAAATGCTGTCTGACCCACCGTAAATCTTCTTGTATTGGAGGGGGAACAGTACCTAATGTTGCAAAACCTGTACAGAAAGGAGTCCTTCCTCTGTGTAGCAATTTGCAGTTTGCTGCAGAAGCACACTGTTTTGCTGCAAACCACACACACAGAATTTTGGCCAGGCTCAGCATTGTAGTTGGGTTGTAGTGACCGTAATGTCAAAACATGCTGCCTCTGAGCCCCCTGCCCAGCTGTAGGATCATAGGGCCGTCAAGGACTGGCTGCCCAGTCATCCCACCCAGCCGTTGGCCATAAGCAGCAGCACCGTGTTAACGTGTTCACGGTGTTACCGACTGCCACGGCCAGAGTAGGTATGTCTTCACCCACGCCTCCAGCTGGTTGACCTAGAATCTTACTGATTTTTCCAATTTCTCACCTAATTTTCTTCATGGCGAGTTTACATCTATTTATCTTATGCTAATACTCTTTCTTCAGTTTTAAATTGCTCCTTTCTTGGGTCTGCTCCCCAAGGACAGCAATTGTATATGCTCTCAGCTGTTGTTTTCCTGAGCTGGCTTTTGAATAGCTCTGTCAAGTTTTTGGGTGGTGTTTTCTTTTGCATTTTTGTTAATGTTGCCATTCATTTACAAACCTGCCAAAGGCTGAATGTAAAACGTTTTTCCCATCTCTATGCTGTCTTTAACACTCGCGTACCGCTTGGTTGTTGGCAGTGGGAGGCTGTTCGCGGTGGGTTTATCCCCGCTCAGGCGCGTCAGCCCATGCACAGTGCTCTGTGTCACAGGGCTGGCCATGGTGGTCACACTTACTTTCCTTCTGCATCCCCTCTGTTGCGTTCAGAAGTTTTTCTCCGGCTTTCGGAGGGACGTGAGCATTCTTGGGGGTCTTTGACGAGGGACTCCTGCCATGTTTGGGGTCTTGGTGGTGTGTATTGACAGTGGGGCCCATCGCTGGGGCTCTGCAGGGCCATGCTCCCCCACGTTGGGCCACGTCAAACGTGGTCATGGAGGCAGTGGTGGTTGTCATCCCGCCTGCCACCCCGGAGGGGATGCTGGGCCCCCGGGCTGGAGTGCATCTCTGTGGGAAATCTGATTGCTGTTGACATCTCACGTGGTTATGTGCGTGGCCTAAAAATAACGAGCAGTCATCAGCTGCGATATGGGCTAATTGATTTGAAAATATTTACAAAAGCCAAATCCCCAGATCATCTGGTTACAGATGTTCCCTCTCTCAGTTGGATTAGCAGTCCCGCAGCCCGTCTTGAGTGTTGTTGCTCTCCTTGGTTTGCCAAGGAATTTTGTTTTCTCCAACATCCCTGCTGCTGTGTTTCAGAAAAGCTGAGGAAATCGTATTTCTTGTGTTTTCTACCTCTGATTCTGCATTTTAAATAACAGGACTGCTCACAGTAGAAAGCCCTTTCTTATGAACAGAACCAAACAAACTGGGAGGAAAAAACAGCAAATCTTGAAAGCCAGCTGTCCAGATTTCAAGGGGACTTGAGTTTTTTAGCACCCTTGTTTGCAGAATGGCTCACTCTGTTCTCCTTTGCCACTGTTTGTGATTTTATATATTGTGAATTAAATCATGGGAGCATTTCAGACAAACTGCTGTTGGAAATGTGACCAGCTGCACAACTTTATTTAATGTTTTGCTTTTCTGCTTTTTGGCAAATGCTTTCAGCTCTTCCTAAAGTACTTTGGTAGGTTTTTGTTTATTGATTTCTACTAAAAGTTCCTATAAATTCCAAGTTCAGAAACACAAATTGTGAGATGGCTGTTTTTCTCCTGCAGACCTGCAGCATTTCTGTTCACATCCTGATGGTACTGGGCAGAAGCCAGAGTTGGGGAGTTTTCCTAGTGAGGTTTGCTCTTCATAGCAAGGAGCTTATTTTTAATCTATCAGGGAAAACTCTGAACATGGGATATTAAAAGAATGTATGTACTAATTGAATCAAGAAAGGGTCTGAGCCCAGTTTGGGTCATTTCTTTGAGAAACCTTTAGCTTTCACAAATAACTCGTTAGTGATGCTCTCCGAGACAGCCCATTTCCTTTTAGTTTGCCAAATTATTTTGATGCAGGGTGAATAAGGACCTGCCACCATTATGTGAATTCCAGGAGTTATCAACCTGCCACCGTGTAACAGTGTCTCCTGTACCTCTTTCTTCATCGGTGACCAGAAGCAATTCTCCTATTGCTGCAACTTCTTAGTAACCATTATGCGGAAGCGTGCAACTGGAGAGGTCAGGCTGACCACAGATGGTGTTTCATTAGATTATAACGGCTCATTCCAAAGCTTTGGGGAAGAGGAATGCAAATGAGAGCATTTGCAGTCCAAACCTGGGCCTGTCATTTCCAGCTACCCCCTACTCTCTAATAGCCAAAGCAAACCGCTCTTCTCCAGATGCCCTTTGGAGATGCTGCACTGCTCCGCCAGCCTGCGATGGCTGACTCTCAGATCACTCGGGATAAAACACTCAGCTGGGGGTTTCTCATTCCAGTTATTTGAGAGAAAAAGCAGCTGTTTGGCCAGGTAACAGCGGTGCAGAGGCAGGGGCCGTGTCCAGCTCCCCCCGGACGGCGGGCAGACACAGGATCGCTCCCGGCCGCGATGGTGCTCGGGGTGCTGGTTCCTGCCGTGGCGGCGTTGGATGGAGGGTCCCTCCGGTCCGCCTGGGCGGTGGGTGCTACGTGGCCCTTTGCCGTGGGCAGCGGCTGTGGCCCACCTGAGGCTGTCGGTGTCCCTCCTGCGTGCAGCCGGCTGGGTGTACCGGGGTTACAGGCAGCCCTGCCTGAAACCTTCTGCTGAGAGCATGCCTTCTGCTGGAGGGCAGGGACGAAGGGGTTAATCCTTGAGTGATGGTGGATGCCCATTGGGTTTTTAACAGTTTAGCTCTTTCTTTGTAGACTTTATTGTAGCCCAGTTGTTCCCAATTGCCTGTGCTTTGAGCTTGTCTCACTCCAGTTGTGTGAGTGAGGCATGTCAGTGAGTGCCTGGAGATGACTCCCCTCCCTCCAATTACAGAAACACAATTAGTGATCTCTTCCTGTGAGTGTCCTCTGCTTTCTAGCTCTGTCTTCCAGAGTTTAAGGTTTTGGGGTCAGGCGCTGAAGAGATACTTGTCTAACATGGAAAATGTAATTGGCACTTAGTTGAAGGTTATAATTAAAGGCCTGTTAATCCCCGTCCCATGACGGACAGGACTGATGCAGCTCATGCTCATGCTGCTGGCCAGACAATTGCTTGCAAACAGTGCTGGTAAAGACAGTGTGGGTTTTGGTCTGGATTGTCAGCTGGTGCCTATCAAGGCGTCACCCTGGATATGAGTAGAGGTCTGCTGGGTTTGGGTTCGCTGGGGATCTGCTCTCTCCATCTCCGGTGCACGAGCAGGCCGGGTTAGAGGGAGAGGGGGAGGATGGAAGGTGTCAGGATCAAACAGCAAATGGTGGCTGCTCCGTCGGTGGGGCTGGTCTCCAGCACCACTGCGCAGGCGGGAGAAAATGGATGTCCTCCGAGTGCTCCTGCTCGTTCCCTAGGCAGCAGGCATGAAGGGTGGAAAAAGGCTTTTCTGTCTGCCTGTATTTTATCATGATTATCTGAAAAGGCTACTTAAGAGCAAGTTCATTTTAATTGAAAGGAGGGCACCTCTTAAATGCGGCAGCAAAGTAACGATGGAAGCAGGGGAGCGACAATGCAGGCGCTGTCGGGGGCTGTGTTTGTGAGCGGCTGACTCAGAGACCTCCGGAGCACTGAAGAAAGTCGTTTTCTCTGTTATTGCTTCTGTCTTTGCATTAATGATGCCGGCAGCCCTTAATTTTGTTTTCTGCTACAAACCTTTTCCATTTAACATGCAGCAACAGCTCCTGGGGTCAGTGGCCATCTGCATTTGTTTGTGTGACTGCTCATAGCTGAGTGGCTTTAGGGTCACGGTTAGCGGGCTCTCCGTGTCTGGAGAGACTGCCCTTTGCCTCTGCGTGCTTAGATGGTACTGGCCCGGCTGAACTCCTGCAAAGAAACTTGAAAGTGTCAAAGCAACACGTTGCAGGAGTGGGAAAAGGAAAGAAATTCTGTTGACGAAGGTCAGAATGTGCTTTGCTGATGCCTGCATGCCCCAGAGCATCCTCACCCGCCAGTGGGACCGACGTGCCACCGCTGAGTCCTCCTTGGTACCAGGACTCTGGGGTGAGCCAGCGCACGGGCGATGGTGGGGGAGAGGGAGCTGGGTCCTGCCTGTCTGTCCGGGGCCGGCGCTGGGCTCGTGAGCGCGCGGTGAGTGGGCAGGAGGTGGTGACCCTCACCGAGGCTGCGGTGGAGGCTGCTGGCTGCGGGTCCGATGGGCAACAAACTGTAAATTCCCATTACTGGGAGCAGGGGGTGGTGAGAGCTACGGGAGCCTTGGCGAGTCTGCGTTTGCTGCTGCTGTCTGAACTGCCTGAAATGACCCCTGTAAGAGCTGAGGAGAAATCTTTGTGCCAGATGTAGAGATCAGATGAGCAGCAGTTGCTCAGATCTGGAAAAAAATAGGAAGAGCTAGGAAATTGAAAACATTGGAGAAGTATTATTGATATTCCTTGTATTTCTGTGCATTGTCAGGGTTCTTAAGAGCTGTTCTGGAGACCACCTCGAGTTGTAATCCACTATGAAAAGAAAACTAGAGATCAAATCTGTGTGTGTTTAAATAAAAATCTGTATCAAACTTGCTCAGGAAAGCAGAGCTCTGTAAAGCAAGTCCTGTGTTGGCACCAGCAGGAGTGGGAATGTAAAATCCATATGGGATGTAATGAAATTTCCACTGACCTTGTGTGGGAAGGAAACTCTGGTTGGCAGAGGAATGTGAAGGCTTTAAAAATGTTTTGTTATGAAACTGTTACCTTTGTATCTTGTAGGAACGTAGCAGTGGGTTTTTAAGAGGCTTAATTCAAAGGTGGTTACTGTTAGCCACCCTCAGCCCCAGTGAATGCCATCGTCAACTGGAGAAGTTGTGTAACGGGGAAGGTGCTTGCCTAGAAAAGGGGGTGCGTATGAAGCATCGCTGTAACGTAACAGGCATGCTGTACCCCGGGAAGCCGTTTTGACGAGCTCGTTGGATGACAGCACCAGCCTGCCATCTCACATCCTGGCTCTGCTCGGGTGGAAAGCAAGGGAGCTGTCGGAAGCCATGACTGCGTAGGTGGTTGTCTTCTGTTGATCCCATAAGGCATCGCAGCTCTTGCACAACACAGAGTCCCTGAAGAGCAGTCTTCCTGATGAAATCAAAGCTGCAGTGCCACGTACATGTGATCTTTCTGTAAAGCTTAAGCTATTTTTCAGCAAATGCTGGAGTCCCAGCTACCAAGGACTGGACCAGCTTTCAGGTGTGATGACCGAGCACTGCTTTCTGGAAGTTCACTGAGCTTCTCCAGGCATTCCCACGCATCTCTGTAGCAAAACCAGGCTATATATCGCTGTGTGGCATTAAAGCATCCTTCCTCTCTCCCCAGAGAAAGTGCCATTGCAAGGGGAGCGAATCTATTTTCTAAGTGCAAATGTGAAGAAAAGGGGATGGAGAAGCAGCGTTGTTTGCGAGGTGTGCAGCTCTGTGTTTCGGCATGGTGCTGGATACCGTAGGAATAGGATACTGCTTATTTTCATGCAAGAGTAAAGACCAAGACACTCTGACACTAGTCATTTTGAGACCTCATTTGCAATGAGAATTTAATTTCTTTTTCTCCATTCTTTTGGTAGCCTTATTTTTTATATATATATATATTTAAACAGGTATTTCTAGCATTGCTTATATAGTGTAATTGTTTTCATTTCAGAGTGTTCTGCAGCTCAGCTGTGAATGAGGACTAATGTTTGTGTGCAGCAGATGCCCAGAGTCACAGGGGAGCCCTGACCATGCAGCACCGCCTCGGTAGAGGCAGCAGTTGTGCTGAGCATCCCTGCTGCACGTCACCCTTTCTCCTCTGCCTGGGACCTCGGCCCTTCTGGCTCCTGTGTCCAGCAGCCTCGTGTCTGCAGATGGGATGGATGTAGGTCAAGAACGAGTTAGAGTGCTTTGGCTACCGCAGGGATGGTAACACAGTTATCCAGGCAGACTTCAGGAATGGAAAACGGTTTTGTTAGTGGCCAAGTGCAGTGTGTTGAGTCCCTTGCCAAGACTGCGTATGAGTCTCAGATGCATTTTTATGAACAATTATCTATCTGCTCTCATAAAGTCTCAACAACATAAAGGAAGTGCTGTAAAAGCAGTGCCCACGGAGGATCCCACATACGGTGACTGATTAACTTTGGAGCTTTCAGCGTTTGTTATTGCCAAGGAGCTTTCCCATTTTAGGTGACTTTCACGCAGCCTGCAGCCTCCAGTCCCACTACTGTCATCGTTAAATTACCCAGTAATGAGATTGCTGAGATTGCTGCAAGTGTCCTTGTTCCTGAAGCTCTCCAAGTTCACCTGTCAGGCTGTGAGTGGCTCAGTTTTGCATGATAGTTGTTATACGTAGAAATACCAGATTGCCAGATTCTCATAATGGCAATTTTAAGCTCCTCCACGTGGGATCCACACCAATTTAAAGAGCTTGAAATTGTCCATAAATCTTTTGTGATTTCAGTCAGTGCTTTGCATCATCATTAGTTAATAATTTATTAATTCTGCATCCATCATGGAGTAATCGTTGTCTGGATAGGACCTTGCTGTAGCTGCGAAGTTGTGGGACAGCCTGATGCTGGCAGGGGACGGGTAGGGCTAGCCTGCCTTGTGTGTGTGTGTGTGTATATATATATATATATATATATGCATGCATACTGAAGATTGTTTCGCACATTGAAATGACACCACTGTGTTGTCTTGGTTCAGGTCACTGAGCTTCCCAATTATGATGCAGCAATTTCAAGAGCATGTGTTCAGGCAGTAGAGGTATTTTTAGTTTGCTGTGGCTCTTGCAGGTAAGTTACCGTTTGTCATCTTACCATGCTAAATTTGCAGAAGGAACCAAGGATGAGGTCTAGCTCTCTTGCCAAAGAGTTTTACCAATTTTAGGACTTCCTTCTTAGTACAGGCGGAGGAGTCCTCCTATCACATATGCAGTGACAGTTCAACGTGCTGCAGCCTTGCACCAGAAGTTTAGAAAAGTACAGCTCCTGCTGTTGCAGAAAATCCAGGCAGAATGTCACCCAAGAGCTCGCATTTGCAGTCCCCTCCTGGTAATCCTTGTAGGCGGCCGAGCACCCCCTCGCAGTGTGGGAGGGCAGGCGAGGACTCTGCATCTCTCGCAGGAGGTGCCTGTGGTCCGGCGGGGCTGGCAGCGCCCGGTGTTCCTGCTGCCATTGCCGGCAGCTGGAGGAGTCCCCTGGGAGCCGCTGCCTCCTCTGCCTGCCAGGCTGGCGGGGGCTCGCCAGGAGCACGCTGGAGCCTGCCGTGCTGTGGCACGGCGAAATCCCTGAGCTGCATGGAGAAGCACTTGAACTAAAGAAGCACCCACAAATACCTGTCATCTTCCTTCCTCCTGTTGTGTCTGTGGGCCTCTCGGCTGATAATCGAGCCCGAGATGTGCTGGGGAAAGAGAATTTGGGGCTGCCCAATTCAGCGAGCCCCGATGCACAACTTCTCCAATAACCACAAGCTGTGTTTCTTCTGCATGCGTATGTGCGTACACGGTGGTGTGCCTGTGCTTTGTCTTGTTTGGTGATGCACTGAGTTTGGGAGCTAACTGTTAATGTATTGTAAGCTCATAAGGTGATGGAGGGAAAGCTGTGACTTGGGGCCTGGACGCTGTCTGAGCTGGGATGTGATGCTAGTTGAACTGGTAAACTCTGCTGTCACCGAAATCATGTTCCTTCCCCTCTCGCTCTCGTGTCCTCTGTTGCCCCTCTGCCCTTGCCTCCCAAAAAGGGCCAGGAGTTTGGGTGTTTAAAAATCAGCCAGACTTGATGTTTTGAGAGCTGCCTGTCAGCTTAGATCAGGCATGGGTCTGGTCCATCACGTTAAAAAAAGAAATGGCTCACCGCCAGGCAGTGAGGTGTGGTGTGAGCGTCTGAGCGCTGTAGTGCGGGGCTGTGGGTGCTGCGTGCACGCTCGGGGAGCGACTGGCTGGCCCAAGGGTTCCTTGGTTGAGCGCAGGATTCGCCCTCTGGGTTGCACAGATCTGCAAGACCATGCAAGGAGGCTGTAGGGTGCTTGGGGAAAGAGCAGGTGGAGATGGGGCCTCCCCCTGGATTTGGTGGGCTGCAGAGCTTGAGGGGGTCTAGGCACTAATTTGGAAAGGAAAAAATAGTACAGAAAAGAGGGAGCTGAGTTGGTGATGGTGCTGTTACTGCGAGCGTTAGGCCAGCAGTGAATTGGCACATCTGTGGGAGCCAGGCAGGGAACGAGGTGGGATGGAGGCTCTCCGAGGTGTCTTGGTGTGCTGTCCTGTACTGCTCTGGCCCTGTTGAGCCCCAAGAGTGCACGCATGGTGAAGGGGGCAAGCATGGTGCTGTGCTCCTGCTGCCAAGCTTCTCTGCTGGCTTTTTTGCTAGGTATGCTTTGCAAACGTATCCCTTTGGGGTCTGTCAGCTACCGGTGACCAAAGTGAGAAAAATATACTTAATCACAAACCTTAGGAAAAGTTAAAGAATATGTTGCTTATTATGGATTGTTTATAAAAATGTTCATAGCATTAAAAAGGCTATTGCTGTGGATGGACCAAAATGGCTGCAAGTGCCTCGTCCGCTCAGCGGAGTGCATTTCTGTGCACCACTTTCATTGGGAGGGAGAAAGCTAAGTTTCTCAAGGTGAGCACATGCAGTAATACGCTGTTGTTGGGAGCTGACCCACTCAGCTCAGGTGTCTAGCTGCCTTCTGCAGGTGGGGTGTGCGGTGGTGGGGAGGGCCTGGGGGGCTGCTCTCCCCTCTCCCCTTGGCGTCTGGGAACAGGCAGTTATTGCACAGACCGTTTCATCATCTGACCTCTGGGATTCTGGCTTGTCTGATCCCTCCGCTGTGCAGCTGCCCCCTCTGGAAGCCTGCTCAGCCCAATTGTTCTCACTCTGAATATTTTTTTCTATGCCTAGTCTCATTTTTTCCCTCCTGTTTGCAGCTCTGCGTGCCCGCTCCCTGCGGGGCTCCCCTTCCTGCCTGGCAGAGCCCAGCTGCTGCTCCTGCAAGAGAGAGCAACTGCCTGCGTGGGCTTCCTCGCTGTGCAGCGTTTCCAAGAGCTGCTGAACGCCTTCCCCGTGTTTGGGAAGCAGTTTGGAAGGTGTATTTCTGTCGCACCCTGTGCCACGGGTGCTGCGCTGCTCCTCTTGCAGAGAGGGCGAAGCATCTGACTGCGCTTTGTGAGCAGCGTTTCCTTCTCTGGTGCTTGCCTGTCTTCCCGGGATAAGCCCCATGTCAGGGATTTGCAGCCTCGGCTGCGTTATGTGAGAAGGGGGAGCTGGAAAAAGTGCAACTGGTCTTTTACCATGGGAGAGAAGTATCCTCAAAATGAGGTTGATCAAGGTGAAAAATACAACTGCAGCGTAAAAAGAGGAGAAACATTAAACCAGTCTTACAGTAATTTGAATGTGCTGAACAGAATTGGTGTGCCAGATAGGAGTCAGCCCCGGAGAACAGGTCTGTTTGCTGCTTGTGGGGTGCTTGTTCATGGCAGGAGGCAGCAGGCACCCTGGCGATGCTGCGGCTGAGATGCAGGCTGCCCAAGGCTCCCACCCTCTCTCCCTCTTCTGCACAGGCACGCTCCGGGCACCGCAGAGCACCTCTTCAGCAAAGGTTGAGGGGGGTTGTAGTGTATCTGTCAGAGTGTCTGAAGGTCCTTGTGAGAAAGAAAACCACCTGGAACAGATAAAGTCTGTGATGGTTTGTGAGCTGGAGTTTGGAGGGTCTGACAGACTTTTTAAGCCTTTAAGCCAAAGACAAGTTTGTTTTGCCAGTTAACGTGGCAGCGCTGGGAGGACGTGGGTGAGAGGAGTAGGCATTTACAGTGCCAGCTTCCCTCAGGTCATTGTCAGCTCTTCAGTGGGAATTCAAATGGTCGTTTATCAAGAAATAATATGTTAGCTTATATGCAAAGAATACAGGATTTCAGGTAGTACTAGATAAATTGAAGTATCATTTTCTAGTTTCAAAAAGGCAATTGAAAAGCTCTGAGGGTTGGTTTCTGTGTACTTACACAGCTGTTTATTTTGACAAAGAGCAAGGTTTTAATATGAGACTGGTGAATGAAATTCTTCTGCTCTCTCTTGGGAAAAAAATCTGTTGGCTTTAGCAAGCCTTGAATTAAACCTGAGGCTCGTGAGGGAGCCTGCTCTAGCACTGCCTGTGCGGTTTGCTCTGAGACAAGGAAAGACAACCTTCCTAGCCAGTGTTTGTTGCTGACATTGTATTTTCTTCTTCTCTCTTGTGTGCATGCAGAAATCCGAACTCAACTGGTCGAGCAGTTCAAATGTCTGGAGCAGCAGTCGGAGTCGCGCCTGCAACTGCTGCAGGACCTGCAGGAGTTCTTCCGCAGGAAGGCTGAGATCGAGCTGGAGTACTCCAGGAGCCTGGAGAAACTGGCTGAACGATTCTCCTCCAAGATACGCAGCTCCAGAGAGCACCAGTTCAAGTAAGCAGGTGTTTCAAGGGGCAAAATGGTGCAAAATGTTGGGCCAGAGACTGCCTGGAACAGTAGATGTTTGTAGCTGCACAGTCCAAAAGTGGAGTAGCATCAGTGGTGACCTTGTCTGTCTTATCACTGTGCAGGGTTCACAACAAGAACTCAAATAGCCTTTTTCCAAGACTTTCACCACAGCATTACTGACCTGTGCTGCCTGAATTAGACTTACTATGCACTTCTTTGAGCAGTACGATAAAAATATGAATCAGGGACTAGGAAGGAGTCAAGTCCCTTGATTTTTTTTTTTAAGAGGCTTGAATTCAGCCAGTATGTAGTCCAATCCTTAGATGTCAGAGTGCTTCATGTTACAGACAGATCTGCTTACAGGCTCAGTCTTGGCAGCAGTTTCTAGAAACCTAATTTACTGCAGTTTTTTAAAATGAAGTATGTATATGTTTTCTGTGTATACACCCTTACAGTGTTGAAGCTAGGCAAATCCATAGTGGAAATATTTTGAAACAAAGCTTTGAAATAGGAAGTATGAACTGGATGCTGGAATTGTGTGAAACTCAAACAGATGACGAAAACTGTAAAATCCATGAATGTGTGAATATGTGCAAGTTTTCAAAAGCAGCCTCTTTTCAGTTTAACCACACTCTCAAGCTTGGCTAAAACAAAAAGATCCAAAAAAAAAAAAGAAAAAGAAACAAACTCAAGGCAGAATTTAAGTCTGGAGGTGACTGTGTTTTGTGATGAGGATACGTAGCTCGTACCGTTAACGCTGGCTGGTTGGTGGCTGTGACTTCAAGGCTCCTGTGGACGCCACAGTCCTGTCGCTGTTGGCAGAGCTGGTCCCTGCTCTCGGGTGCACTCGAGTGTGCCCAGTTGGAGGTGTCAGGCTGAGCTCCACAGGACGATGCTCAGCGTTCGCACGTGTGTGTTGGTAGCTATCGGGGCTTTCCTCCCTGCTGCTCCTTGTGTTCCTTGCTGCAACCGGCTCTCCCCAGCAGTTTCTCGAGGTGCGGGGTCTCGCTGGGCAGCGTGAGCGGTGCCACCGAGATGTGGCTGGCAGGCTCTGCACCCCGGGGGCTACATGGCAGCGCCTGCAGCACGGAGGCAGATACTCGTCCTGGCTGCTTCCCATGCAGCACGTCAGCTGAAGTTCCCCACCTTTGTCTCCCCTGACCATAGCATTTGTCCCTGTCTCTTGTTCTGACAGCGGTGTCTACAAAATAGTCTCTCACATAGGATTATGTCCTTTGCTCAAGATGAAACGAGTGTCATTCAGTTGAATGGCCAAAGACTACAGCCACTGTTCAGCTCCTTTCCCAGAAAATTGAAGGTTTTGCCTGTCTGATGCACTTAGCCTTGCTAGCCCCTGGCTCTTTGCAGTCTTTTTCTTTCTCTAACCCCTTGTGATTGTTTTTGTTTCCTGTTTCAGCCGCAAGAGCAGTGATTTCTGCTGTTACATTACTAAATCCTATTTATTCCATATTACTAAATCCCATTTAATCTGTTTACTCAGTCTCTCTAGTGAGCAAGGCTTTACTGTTGTCTAATGCAAAAGTCTGCTGAAAATGAATTACTATTCAAATGATATCTGTTCTTTTTGCATCTGACTGTTGCTTGTCAGTTGTGTGGTGCCGGGCTGGTGCTGCTGTATCATGTGTTGGGGATAACTGTCCTGGGGAAGGAATTGGCCAGTATGGGCTCGGGAAGGTGCTCTTGTTCAGAGATGGAGCCCACGAAGACTTGTGTGTGTGTGTGCCTCTCCCATCAGCTGAGAACAGTGTTATGGCAGTGCCATTGCTTATTGTGCTTACAGTATTGGAAGGATGTTGTTGTGGAGTATCTACAGGTGACAATGATTCTCCACCTTTATAAAACACCTGGGCACAAGTGCCTGGTGGGTTGTAATGGTATTGATAGTGTTAATAGGGTCAGCTTGGTTTCAGTGCACACTTCTGCTGAGTCCTCACTGTCTCACTCCACGTTGAGACTCCCTGAATATATTTTTCTTCCAGACTGCTTTGTACCTGCCCTTTATTAGGTTCATCTGCACTGCTTCCCCAGCTTGCTCATGAATGTCATTATTCTGATGAGGCTTTTGACGGTCTTAAGAAATACGGTGTCTTCAGCTATTCCTTTGTCCCTGTGTAGCCATGTGCAGCAGGCTGTGGCCCACCCCTTAATAGTAGTAATTGCTGCGGTGCTGGGCTGTTCATGGTGATTCTGGGTTGACAGACTCATTCATGCTTTTATATGCGGTTGCTTTTGTCTGTATGTGCGTGCAGAGATTTCCTGGAGTCACCTTGCCTTCCTCTCCATGGGTTCAGTGGTGAGGTGGGCTGCACCAGCCCTGGCACCGTGGGCGAGAACATCTTGGATGAGGAGGAGTACAAGTGTGAAGGCTTCAGCTGCACAGTGTTGCTGTGGCGAGCGTGGGCTAGCTTTCTGATTGCAGGATTTCTTGGGAAGGACAGTCTTGTTTGAGCACAGGGGGTCTGAGGCCCGTGTCCGTCACGGCCGCGTTGCCAGCGCTGTTGGTGCGCGCAGGCTGCCGAGCCCCGGTGTGAGCAGACATGGCTGCCCTGTGGGCGAAGCAGCGGGCGCTCCCCGGGCAGCTTGCATGTGTCTTTAGGTGCTGGGGAGGGAGAAGCCTCTGGGGCTTGAACACGTCCATCAGGCACGGCTGTGGGCACGCGGGGAGACCTGCCCAGGCAGGATGGTGGCAGGGGAGGTCTCTGCCAAAAGGGGCTGTTTCTCTGGAACCAGCACGTCTTGTAGGAAAGCGTTGGTTTGGCCAGAGAAAACTGTGTAGGTGAAAACGTTTGGAACAAATCACTCGGCTGCTTCATTCAGAGGATCTATCTCAAAGTGTCTCAGTTGGACAGTGTGAAATGTTTTGTTTCAGTTGTATCATTTCTGGAATTTTGATTCACTCTTCATTAATTTGCCTTCAGTACTAAAAGCAGTACATGGAGAGCAGTGCAGGTTTTTCTCGGTGTTGAGATGGAACGTGTCAAAATTAATTAAGCTCTAATCAAGTGCGAAATGTTTGCTGAAATTTCCCTCAAAAGAGAGTTTTTTGGACCATCCCTGGCTTCCAGGTGAGTCAGGGTCTCGGGCTGCCCCTTGGCGGTGAGCCAGGTGGGGATGAGCTTGCTCTGAGGATGCTGTGAGGCTCCTGGGGACTCCTCAGGTCACCCGGCCTGACGCCTGCTGCCACTCATGGCAACCTCTTTGTTGTCTGCAGTGTGAGTTGGGTTAAGACCGTCGTAAGTATTCAGCGTACATGAATGTATTCATGTTGTGCACAGACACTTCATGGTAACGTTGGATGCGAAACATTTTCTCCAGCACTGTTTAGTGGACTAAATGCGGTACAACACATTGTGTGGCAAATGGGCTCTTTCTGAAATGGAAGCAACGACCTTCTGAATAGCGCAAAGTAGAAAAAAGCAAAACTGTCTCCCTTGCAAAGCGTTGAAGGGATTGCCAGGGATGTCTCTTCTCCTGTACCATCCTCCAGAGCACCCAGTTTGGGAAGGGTCTGGCTGGGGGTCTGATTTGGTATGTGTGTCGCTGGATGTCCCTGTGGGAAAGCGCTTGAACAGCTAGAAGAAACTCCGAAAGAGGTTCCTGGAAACCGGAGCAGGGCCGCAGATGGGTTCCCAGCCCAGCTGGGTCAAGGGACCAGCTCTCGCGTTGTCTCCGGCTGACTCACCTGTTTTCAGGTCCTTCAGAGCTGTTGCCTGGCGTATCTGCACTGTATTACTGTAATATTGCTAACTGACCTTTTGCAGACCATGCCTTTTTAAAGCATAGGTATGGAGCAGTGGACCAGAATGCACACTGGGTGCCCCAAGAAGTCGAGGTAGGGCAGAAAAACCAAGCTGTGTAGGGCAGATGGTATACAAAGGTCCATATATGAGTGTGTTGAGTGGAGCACAGGGCTGTGCCCAGGGTCAGTATCAGAGCGTCCATCTCCCCTGCACAGAAAGCCTCTGTCCTGCCACCGGCAGCTGTGGGAGGCTGGTCAATAAGGACGAAGCTGCGGGAGAGAGCAGCTTGGGGCAAAGGATGGGAATTCCCTGGCTTGGTTGAAACCCTCGTGTACAATATTTAGACTGGGAGCTTCTGTGGTGGCAGAGATACTTAAGCACCTTTCCTGCACTGAAGAGGAGGTGCTGCTGTGGTCAGCCGGCGGGCAGGCACAGGGTGTCTGCCGGCTCGCACCGCCGTGCCGGTCGGGGCAGCAGCTCTGGGCCAGCACCCAGACCTGCACCGATGACCCCGCGGCGTCCGCCAAAAGGACGTGGCTCCGAGCTGGTGGAAAGTCCGTGGTGCGCCGGTCGCCTCCATCGCAGAGCTGCGCCGCGGCCCCAGGCGACGGCCGACCTGCAGGGGGAAGGGGAGGCGAGGGGTGGCAGCAGCAGGAGATGCTGTGGCCGGGCGTCCTCCCCGCGGGTCGGTGGGGACAGCAGGAGAAGGCTGTCGTGCTCGCAGCCGTGCGCTGGAGAGGCGGGCTGGCTCTCCGGCTGCTGCGCTGAGGGGCTGCCGGGTGCTTGGCAGGGTGCTGCAGCGGTTTCTGGGGAGGGGAGGCAGCCAAGGGGAGCTCACACGCTTTCCTCTGGGGACACGATGGATTCTAGTGGATGTATGCGGTGGAGGAAGGCAATGTTAATATGCTGACAGCATTCATTTGAACGTTATGTGCCTTTTTGACTTGTTCACTCAACCTTTTTGATTATTTGGGGGGGGGGGGGGGGGGGGGGGGGGGGGGGGGGGGGGGGGGGGGGGGGGGGGG
>JANXJC010000037.1:24201850-24326948 GCA_027564655.1 Leptodon cayanensis | reverse complement strand
TATTTTATCCCAGCAGTTAAACAAACTGTGCATCTTTCTTCTCCTGGAAATGCTTCAGAATCCAGTATTTAACATATTGCTATAATTGAGGGCTCCAACTGCATCCCATTGGTGTGGATGATGTCAGGGCAGGAATAGCAGTGTAGATTGGGTGTTTTCCTGACACCTGGCCCTGCTTCTGTGACCCTTTAACCTGAAGCCATGATATATACATATATGCATATATACATGTATGGCAGTTTTCATAGTGGGAGTTTGCTGGAGCCTAGAGACCCAAGACCAACAACTTCCATTAGCAATACTGAGGCTGGGAGCTGTGTTGCTGGTGGCTCTTGCAGTGAAGGAGGAGCCCATGGGGATTTTAAATGCGTCCCAGCTTTTTTATAAAAAGACCCAGTAATGACATCATTTACTTGTTGCACCGACTGGTTATAGTTGCAGTGACAAAGGGCAATTGTCCTCTAGTGGGTATGGCTTCTTGCTGCACAGAAACTACTGTTCTCCAAAGCAGGGTAATAACTTTATGCAGAGAGATTTTTGAGTTGGGCACAACATCATCTGGCGACCAGGAGCTGTGTATCCAGGCTGAAAGAGAAACACGGATCTTTGCCACAGAAATGCCACGGTGTCGCTGGTTAGATAGTTGCAGGTGCCTTTGGGGTGCATGGTCAGCATGGTTAAAAATGGGCCAAGAAATCCTCACGTCTCCTGCTTTGAATCTCTCAGTACAAGACATGAAAGATGGGGTGCATCTTCTTCACCTTCAGACTTCTGCCATGTATTTGAGTTGGTTCTCTGGACTCATGTGGAGAGTTGGGCGCGTCTGAAATGATCCCCGGTCTGTGCTAATGCCTGCCTTGGGATGGGGTGAGTTTCGGCTGTCCTGGTTCTTTGCAGCACGCGTGGGTAGCTCAGCTGCAGGTGTGACATTGCAGATGCCAGGCTGGGGCCAGTGAATGCCATGAAAACCTTTGCTGTTTCTCTCATTTTGTTTACCTCGGCACACCGGATCTTGCGGTTGATGCCCAAGATGTTTTCCATCAGAAAAGCATCCACAAGTGCCGGGAGAGGCAGACCAAGCCAGAGGATGCTTTCTGAGCTGAGACGGCTTTGAAGAGCCCGGGGCTTAGTGCAGTTCAGAGCGGCTCTGGATGGCTTCGTTTCAGCGGTGGCTCGGCCTGCAGCCCCTCCTCGCAGTCTCCCCTGGTGTCACACAGGGCTTGAAAGGCGGGTGGTTTGGGTTGGGGTTACAGAGCTGCAGGAACTCAAGGGTGGGAGTTGAGTTTGACTCTCCAGCTCTTCCTGGTTCTTCAGCACGGCTGCCACCGGGACTGGCCCTGGAGGTGGGCTGGGGTTCGAGGGATTTCCCCTGCTTGCTGCCAGCCCTTGACGCTGACATTGAGGTAGATGTGGTAAGGTGAGCTTGGGTTGCAAATGTGAAAAGCAGGGAGAGTGTGGCCTCTGTGGTATTGTCTCCTCTTTCACAGCAGAAGCTTTCCTGGGAAGTGTAGGACCTGGAGATGGAGTGCTGCTCACTTGGGTGAGGAATGGTGTCCCATCAGTGAGTACTGCGGAGCTGTGCAGACCTTTAAGGGTATCGCGGAGCTTCTGCAAAGGAGTGGTGCGGCAGGGACCTGCAGGTAGGTCGGGGAGCTCTGCAGGCAGCGCAGGGGACCAGCGTTCTCCGTCCGAGCATCCCTGGTCTGCAGCATAGCCTGTGAAATTGAAATGGACAGCCAGCCTCCCTGCCTGCTCCAGCACACAGGCAAGCCCTGCTAATGAGGAAGGTAGAGGAAGAAAACTCAATTGGGCAAATTTCCCTGGAGCTTCCTATGTGAGTCACGTTCCTGGCACTGGAGGAGATTATCAAAGCAAATGTGTTAATGTTGCTAATAGGCAGGCAATAAATGGAGATGCTAAGATATGTCACTGCAGAGATCTGACTTGATCTGTTGTCGGAGTGAGTCTCCGTCACCATGAAATCTCACAGCACATCCTCCTGGCAGAGGCCAACCCTGGGTGAGGGATGTACCGCCGGCCCCCTTGGCCAGGCAGATGTTCTCTCTCCTTTTACCTCCTGCTGTGGCAGAAGGTAAGAAGTTTGCTGCTGCATCCAAGTATGGAATACAGGAAATTACATGTTTGAGATAGAGCATTCCTATGTCCGAAGTAACCGTGCTGCGTTATTCCCCAGTGTGAGATTTAATTATGTTCTGTGACAGTGAATTTAATTATGTCCCATACTGCGGTGTCCTGGATGGAGATTTAATGAAGAAGTGGTGTCTGTCTGGAAGGGAGTTCTTTTCTTTGTCTTTAAAATAACCATTCTTTGTTGCCAGTAGTCTGTGTTGCTTCTTCCCCTTTGTCTGCAGCAGCAAGAATTTTAACAAACCTGCTGAACTGAAGTCATTGCTATCCCGGCAAGCAACTGTATTTTTTAGTAGGAATGGAAGGCACAAAGCAAGCAGCTAAATTGGAGTTTGGGTTTTGTGGATGGTACCAGGGGATTGGAATGACGTTTTGGCGTTGTCCCTCATAAACACACAAATATAATTTCTCTGTTATAAAAAGGGGAGGCAGCAAACTTGGAGGAGAGACGAGTCCTTCAGCTTCTCGCTTGCCTGCATTTGGAAGAGGCTCCAGCATCACGAGGTTGGACGCTGCCCTCTTCGATGCTGGGAGACTTTTGACAATGCTGGAGACCACTTTGGTGTTTGGTGTGTAGCATCTATAAGCAAATGAGTTTTAAATTAGTACCCACCTGTGGTCCCCCCAGGTCAGTGTGACTCATGGGACCAACACACTGCTGACAACTGAGCCATTTTTTGTTGCTCTATTTAGGAGTCTAAAATCAGTTTTGAAAATTACGGCTTTGTGGACTTCCCCTCCGCCTCACAGGAAATCTGGGGCAGAGGCAAGAGCTGCAGCTGACTTTGGGCCATTGCTCCTACCACAAGCCCGTCCTCCTCCCTTTGCTTTGGGAAGGGTTGGTTCAGGGCCTGGGCTTTGACTCGTGACAGCAGGGCAGCTGGAGGGGTTACGTGTGACTCTGAACTCCTGCAGGCTGGGGGCCTCTGGGCTCCAAGACCCTGTTTGTAGACCCTGAATTAAATAACTCATATTCTGGCTGTATCTGGGAGGGATGCATGCTTTTAATAGCTCTGTTGCTTATTAGCAAGCCACAGTGAGATTTTCAAGATCAGCTAGTGACTGCTGGTGTTGGTGGGGAGGGGAGAGGGACTGGGGTTTCCAGCAGACAAGATTTCCAGATGGCTGGGGGTACTTAGCACCTTCTGGTAATTGGCATCTTCTTGGCACCTTGCGCGTGTAAGAATGGGAGCAGCGTGCCTCAATCACACTTCTGAATATGGGACTCTTCCAAATACCCTGATGCTAATTCACAGATAAACTGTAATTAGTGGATGTTCACTGAATGCAGAGTGCTTTTACTCGTTAGATTCCTTGCTTTGCTCTTTGCATTCAATTCTAACTTCTAATAATCTAAGGTTAAACTTTTCAAGTATGTAGGTTGTCCAGTTAGCTTTAATTAGAAGACCTCTGTGTCGTGGGCTTCTTTAGCCGCCCAGCCAAGAAGCTGACGGGATGTTGTTTTCCCTGACTGCCTGCACAAAAATGCATGGAGTTATTTGAGGAAATCTGAAAGAAACTGCTCGGTTTTCTGGTTTTGGTTTTTTTTGGGGGGTGGGATGTCTATACTTAGTTTAAACACATCTTCAAGCCATAATAAATGTTTCCTAGCCAAGAAGATTCCACAGAGAGATTTGGGGTGTAATTACAAGGGAGGCAGGAAGGCAGTGTGTGCACATCTACAGTAGCATCCAACCACTGGATTTCTGAGTAGGAGTTGACTTGATCTGCAGCCAAGCTTAAATGTTCAGCAGCTCCCCAAGTTGTGGCCTCTCCCGTGAAATGCCATGCTCATGCTGTAGGAGGTAGGTGACTGGATCTGTTTCACCCTGCCTGGCAAGAAAAGTGAAAAAACAAACTGGTAATAGGATTTCAGCAGACAGGGGGGTGGAGGGAGGAAGATGCCATGAGTTTGTACACTCGCAGTGAGCTTTCTCCTAAGCTTGCTGAACTTTGGCTGTTGCGGTTGTGAAATTGGAAACTTTATTATATAACTGTGGTGTAGTTATTTTGTAATAAGAGTGTTCTTTTTGAGAGATATTTTGGTTCACTCGGGTCAGAATAGTGAAAATGAGCTACTGAAGACAAATTGGGGAGGGTGGGTCACGGTCAAGGTAAAACTAAAACCTCAAGTGCTCGGGCTAGGAAGGCCTGATAATCTTTGTTCTGAAATACTGAAGCTGATTGGAAATTTCAAGTCCAGCAGCAGGTGTCTTTAATGAATCTATCAAATCAAGATAGATTGACAGGTGATACTGTATGACTGGTGAATGCAAATCTAAGCGATTTGTGTACTCACAAATGTTTATTATATAATTTAAGTTACACAGGGGAATTAATGTATAATTTAAGTTACACAGCCAGCTCAGTGCGGAGAATGCAACAGTCACTTACCCACACCCAGTAATGCTGGTTTTGCTGAAAAATAGGTGAAGTCGAGTAATAAGACACTTCTGGCTATGTGCAGTCTGCCAGTCTTAACGTGAAACAAGTCCCCAAAATGGGGGAGGGCTTTACGTGTTAGATCCGCACAGTGAGGTGACTGTGGGCTGGAGATAAATACTGCCAGTGGAAGGACAAAGCAATGTTGTCTATAATTCTAGATTCATTCCTGTGTGTTTGCAGGATAAATAAATTAAATTTTGTGATGTTCCTTATCATGGTGTCTGAAACGCAGGTTGGGTGATCCATGGGCAAACATCGGCCTCAAACAAAAGTGCAGCAATTCTGAAATAGCATGAGGATTTGCTGTACTGTGTTCATGTTTATAATCACGCATTTTATTTTGTTAAGGATTTGTAGAAGATTAAAGGAAATCAAAATGCCAGTTTACTTTTAAACTTCACCGTCACAGGCAGATTGGAAGAGGAAGCCATCTGTATTTTGGTTTTAATGCTTAGAAGTGGAAAAAATGGACCCCAGGTGTGGATTGGCAGCCCTGTTGATGCTGTTTTTTCAGCTCCCGTAGCAGGAAGGATATTAGACAGGATTTCTGAAGTGGTGTAAATAAGGCGCCTGGGGCATTTCTCCTGCTGTGGGGCTGTTTTGTTTTTTAAAATAATATCTAGAATTAAAATGTACATGGTTCCGTTAGCTCCACTGCAGAGCAAAGAATGGCAAGTCTCGTGTTCGGCAGGGGAGCCGGGAGAGGGCAGATCTCCGAGGGGGCAGAAGGTATTTAAGAGGGGCATTACCCGAAGCCAGCTGTGCTGCCAAGGTCCACCCACTCCGTTGTCAGCTGAGAGGAGGAAGGAAAAACCCTACAGGCATGAGAGAGGTTGCTGTGGTTTTGTTCTCTGTGGGATGGGTGTGAAAGCCTTTGCTGGGGATTAAGAGGATCCCCTGGGGCATCCCCAGACTTTGTTCCTTCTGCTGGTGCCATGGTGTCCCGTACCAGTACTCTGGCAGCATTGGAGACCTTCAGCGTACCTTTGATCAGCCAGTTGGGGAAAAACCTGTCACCTCATTTCTTCGTCCCGAGTTTGAAGTGGGCATCTGTAGGGATCTCGTTCCCCCTTTCCACGCCTCCTGCCTGCCTCTGGAGTTTGATGCCCTTCGAGTGCTGCGAGGTCCCCTGGAGCCACGGCGTGCTGGGAGCGTTCGGAGCGAGGGCTGAGCGTCCGGCTGCTGCTGCCAGCGCCCGACCTGCGCGGGGCCTTGAGGGCGACGCGCTTCTGCTGCTGACGGCAGCTGAGGACGTGTTTCTGGTAGGGCAGTGCTACCGCAGTGCTGTCCGCACCTGCGCAGACAGCTCTTGCGGATGCGGCTTGGGGACAAGGATGAAGATGCATGTACATGGAGTAGTTGGAAGTCACGCGGTTTTACTCTTCCCTCCAAAATGTGTTTTCCTTTCAGAAATGCACGTTGCGAGCATAACAGTCTTAGCTCTTCTTCTTTTTGCCTTCCAGAGTAAGGAGATTGGCTTACAGATGCATGAAGAACTCCTGAAAGTCACCAATGAGCTTTACACGGTGAGTAATGAGCTGATCCTACCCATGCCTAGCCTGTGCAGCGAGGGGAACGCAGGCAATGTCATTTGTTAGAACAAAATGTCTGTTCAATGTTTCAGTGACTTGAGGTGGCTTGCTCTCCCTCCTGCCATTCTGCGGTACAGCCCGTTTGTTCCTCTTGCATTTGTTAGAAACATTTCACTCTTCACTGGTTTTGACGGCAGCAGAGGAGGATTTCCCAGCGGTCCTACCGTGAAGGGTTTCTGTGGCTGCATCAGGCAGCGGATCATGCCACATAACTGTTTCACTTAAGCGTAAATGGAGATGTTTTGGGCACGATCGGGTGTGATCCCTGGTGTCTGTAATGCTCTCACCTGCTGGGCCTTCTACACCGTGTTGCCTTTAGGCCCATTTCAATTTTCGCTCGGTTGGTGGTTTCTACCAGGCGCTAATGGCTCAGAAGTCGTGCTCTGAGTTGACAGTGCTAATTTGTGGCTGAAACCTGACCTGCTCACGTGAGTCTGGTGGCCTGTGGATGATGGCTGAACATGACCTTCTGCTGGGGAATGCATAAAAGTTTTAGCTTGTGTGTGCTCAGCTTCATCTTCTGCTCCAAGGAGCACTTTGGTTTTGGAGCTGTTTCTGTGCCTCCAGGTGAAACCGTATGCTGTTACTCAGGACATTGCTCTTCAAGCAGGTTTTCATAGTAGGGCAGTAAAAGTCTTTGTGTTGCTTCTGTCTCTTGCCCTGTAGCAATTGTTTGGGGTTTTTTTATTTATTTTATTTGTGGTTTAGGATCAACAAAGCAATATAAAGTCTGTCTTGTGTTGGAAAATTGAGACAATATATTTCCTTTCTTTGGTTGTATCTGTTACTGGTACATAAATAACACTGCAGTAGGTTTATTCCTAAACAATCATATTATTCCATCTTTTTGAAAAATAGACCTAAACAACAGAGCATGAATGATATTATTTGAAATTTAGCTATAAATCTTCTCTTAGCAGGTTTGTTTCTGCATTGTTTTTTTGAGGGATTCAGTTTTTGTGAGACCTGCAGTGTGGGTGGACAGCCAGGTTGGATTAAAAAGCCCGTGTGAGATTTGGGAGTGTGTTGTTGATGGCTGAATGTCACAAGCTGTGTTAGTGGTGGTGACTAATTAAGATTAATTACAACAGCAGCATGACAGATGCAAAACAAGGAGAGACTAACAAGGGCTGGGCCGACCTTAATACCCGTGGACCAGTGTACTTGGAACACAAACACGGGGCAGGAGCATCACCTGAGGGACATGGTTAGGTCAGTTTGAGGATCAGAAGTGTGCTGAGGTCTGAAGTGTGTACGGTTGGCCAAGGAAGAGCATAGAGAGTAATTTTGCTCCCACTGAGTCTGTGGCAAAACTCGTCTTCACTGGAGCTGAGATATTCCTCCATTCACTGCTTTGCTCCCACATGCTGAGCAGAATGTGTTTGAATGGTGAAACAGACTGGAACGGCTGGAAGAGCTTTGTGTTTTCTTTGAATTGACCTTGCTGCTAAGATAACAAGCTGACTGTGTCATCTGGCTGGGAAGGAGCAGGGAAGAGACACGCTTATTTCAGAAACGGTGATGAAACATGAAGAAAAAGCAGGCCCTGTTGGGCAAATAAGATCATCTTGAATCTGTTCAGTGCAAACCAGCTCCCCTCCAGTCAGTAGTTTTCTGTCCTTGAGACATCAGGTAAAACAGGCTTAATTGCATACTTGGCTTGCAGGTTGATCCAGTGTCCTGGTGGTGTTTTGGGACACCTTCAGGACTCACCTGGAGTTCACGTGTTCATTGCAACCTGTGGGGCACCCAGGAGCACCGCGTTCAATAACTGTGGCTGCTGATGAAATCAGATACAGAATAAGGACCCCTGTCTCAAAGGACACTGAGCTGCTTCTTGTAAAATGTCATTTGTCTGCTGTCAACGCAAGGAAGTCGTTTATCTTGCCTATGGCCAAGCCTTGTATCCATAGTACATCTGTGCCCTGGCTAGGCTGCTTTTTAAACCTTTCAGAGGGGAATTCTGTGCACTGTGTGGAAACTGTATAATTTTTTGCAGGCTTCTTAGGCATTCACTGTCTCAAACTTAAGCCAAAATAACTAAATTGATTTTAGTTCAGCCTTGTTGCTGTTCTGATGCAAGTCACCCTGTGGACTTTCTCTGTGGAAAGAACTACACCCAAAACCTGCGCTGATTTTAATTAAAATGGAAGTAGATCACTTTCATTCTGAAGTAGGAATTGCTTGTGAACAGTTTTGCACAGAAATAACTTAGCTGTGAATTAAAGCCAGCTTCATTCTTTTGATTCCTGGTTACAGACTCCAGCAGACAGATACCAAGTTGGAGTTTGTAAAGGTTGGAGGTTCTTTATTCCGCTGCTCACAGGTCCCTTTCTGTATTGTATGCATTCCTATCTGAAGAAGTCAGGCCAAAATATTAGGGTAGGAGAAACAGTAACCCCAGAGCACCGTTCTGGGAGTGTTTTCTGTAAGCTCTGGCAATGATATATGATTTGGTGTATGGCACTAACAATGGGCTATTTGAAGTATGGGCTTTGTTTGCCATAATGCAGGGACATGGCTATAGCTGAAGGCAGTGCGTTGAAGTCCATAGAAGTGCTGTGATGTGAACTGGTGCAATTCTTTGTCACAAGGTATTATGGAAGAGGATTAATAACTGTGAAATGAATTGTATTCGTTAGAATAATTTCTACTGATACATTACCCAGGTTAAAAATAATAGTAATAGCCATCATTCCCTGTGTAGCGGGACATGAATTGGCTGGAGGAAATTATTCCTTTCCATCGGCAGTGCTGCGATGGGGGAGGCCATACCTCCGGGTGTTTTCTGCGAGTGTCATGCTGTAGAAATCATTGACCGTATCACATGGTAGAAACGTGTTGATACATTGCTCTGTATCATGCCGTAGAAATGCTCTGAAAAGAGCATGTTTGCTTTCATGCTTTCTTAAAAGGCCAGGGAGATGGAGGTCAGCATCCATCAGCCTGATGGATTTGTCCCTTTCTTAGACCTTATGCTATGGGTGTCCCTTGGGTTGTGCCATAGGCTCCATCCAAAGAGGAGGGGGCTGGGGTCTTTGGCAGGCTTTCACCTATGGCTGTGCTCATCTCTGCTTCACCCTGTGCGCTTGACTTGTGTTTTGGTCTCCTCAACTTCAGGAGTGCCTAAGCCTGTGCTTAACACAGGTCACCTAGTTTCTGATCTGCCTCTTCTGCTGGGTCAGCACCTTAATGATGAGCTGTTTAGAAATATAAAGCACTTCTAGCTGAAGATAGCAAACAGTGCCATTTATGGCTGGTATTTTGGCAATGGCCTTTATCCAGAACATGTTATTAATATTGGAAAACACAACTTGTGTTGTTAAATAACTAATGAACATTGGAACATATTTTTCTCCCTCCACTGCAGCTAATTAACTTATTTGCAGAAAAGATCCCAGGACGCAGCTGTGGCAGTTCTTCTTTATAACACAGCAGTGTAAGACAGGGACAGTGTGACTTGATTGCAAGTGCCGAGAAGGCACAAGGGAATTGCGGATCAAAGAGCTGGTTGCTGCAGTGCAGGTAGTCCCCATTCAAAATTAAGGCAGATCTTAAAACAAACAGAAATAGCCCCCGAATTCCCAAGCACGAGCTGTGCAGCACGGCAGCTGATGAGGAACACAGTTGGCATAGTGAGCAGTTTAAGGCGTCTGTTTTGGCAACGTGGATGCTGAAGTCTGGGGAAAATATTTTAAGGTGATCATGTTAGGTCCTTTGCGCTTAGTTAAGGAGACTTTCAGAGGAGTTTTAAACCTGGTTACTGTGTTACCTTTTCATGTTCAGGCAGGGATAAATTATGGAGGAGGAAGAGGGGCCTTCGTTAGGGAAAGTTTCTCTGGTCATTAGCAAATAAGTCAGTAAAAGCCTGTGCAAAGGTACCGGGCCACAGCAGGGCTTGGACCCCCCTTGCGACGCTCTGTGCGGTGGAGTCCTGCCTGGCCGCCAGCGTTCCCCTTGCAGCCGCGGGAGCTGTTGGGGTCGGGGGCTACAGCAGCATGTCCCCAGCCCTGTGGCAGAGCGATGTAGCCTTGGGTGAATGGAGACAACTGGTGAATTGTGCTGAAGTTTTTCTGGTTAGGTAACCTTCTCATAAGCTTTAGACTTCACAAAAATCATGCAATATGGACCACTGTTTAATTGTTGGGCTTTTCTGTTGCATTGTGGTAGGGCCTCTCTGGGTGCTGGGGAAACCTCTCTCGTTACTGCCTGACTGTGCTGAAGTGCAGGACTTCTCACTTTCCTCTGAGTTTTTCACAAAAAGATGGAGACTCTGGAGATGAGGGCTCAGCGAACCCTCTAGTCTTTCTCCTCAGGAAAAACTCAGAAATTGTCAGTTTTTTGTGTGTCCTGTGACATTCACTCCAGAAACTGCAGTTTGAAATATGTGGTTCGAATCTGTGTTAGAATTTGCAGGATTTTGAAATAAAGCAGTTCGGAAACAAGACACAAACCTTTGCTTACTATTCCTTGCAGTTGCCTAAAATTGTAGCTCCCAGTGATGGCACATTTGTGCAGGCTTCAATGCGGCATTTGGAGCTCGTTTGCAGCTGACGTTTGTGCTTGGCAAGAGGAGAGATCATATGTTTCAGCCTAACCTTGTCCAAGTTAAACACTCCTGGTTCCTGCTGACAACCGCAGCTGAGGAAAACTCTGTATTTTCTTCATTAAGGCTTGTGCAAAGTTACTCTGCTTTTGTGGGTTCCTGCTCCTTTTCAACCTGTGGGCCTCGAGGCTAGCCTGTCCCAGTGCCGTTGCCGGTGGTGGCACTTTGCGTGAGACTGATCTTCAGCGAGAAGTCAGGCATCTCGAGCCTTGTCAAGGCAATGTGAAATAAAACATCCAAATCTTGAAGGGAGATGATAAAAGGGGACAATGTGACTAAAGGCATAAAGAGAGAAGAGCAGATGTGTTCCTCTTGCCAGCTCCACTAAAATGATCACTGTGTGCCCTTTGGGCTTTTGTATCTGAAAGGAAAGGCTGTGGTAGAAGTTTTGCCTGCGGGAGTTTTCCTGGCAGTAGATCAGCATCATCTATCCAGAGCCACTGATGGCGATCTTGAATTTAAAAGACGTGGTGTTGCTGAAGTCCACCTGGGTACTGACTGTGCTTACTGGCAGCAGCAAGAGGAGATTTGAGTGGTGATAGGAGACAAACTCCATTTCTGCTTGGAAATTGCAGCTCCTCCACCTTCAGGATGGGATCTACTGTCAGGGTGGTAGAGCAGGGCTTGTGTTGATGGGTTGGCTTAGCAAGTTCAAGTGTAGCAACAGAGGGATTGGGTCAAAAGTGACTTCAGGTTGACTTTGGCCTCCTCACAGTCTCTTGTCATGGAGACCCTTATCCCAGCTGCAAAGCACTGGAAGTTATTTCTCATTTCCCAGTAGGAAGATACATGGTGCTCTTTGAATGCAGGTGTGTGCTGGAGGCGCATCTCAGCCTGTCCCTGCAGCGGGGACCGAGCAGGGACAACGGTTCTTACACCAGCTCTGTGCCATTTCGAAGTAGGGCTAGCGGTGGGGTTAATTTATGGGCTTTTCCTTCCCACCTCATTGTTCCTTAATGCCATAGTGGCTTCACTGCCACTGCTGCACGCTGCCCACGGCTGTCATCTTCTCATGCACTGATGCTTTGCGTGGCCACGGGGCTGGCGACTCACAAACTTGTGTTTCCTCAGGTGATGAAGACCTACCACATGTACCATGCAGAAAGCATCAGCGCTGAGAGCAAGCTGAAGGAGGCAGAGAAGCAGGAGGAAAAGCAGTTCAACAAGTCGGGGGACATCAGCGTGAACCTGCTGCGGCACGAGGACAGGCCTCAGCGGCGGAGCTCCGTCAAGAAGATTGAGAAGATGAAGGAGAAGGTGGGTGAGAGGGAAGGGAAGGGGAGCTGGGCTGGGGTCAGGGCTCCCCACAGGCAGGAGGGTTTGGCTCCAGCCCTGTCTGTTTCTGTGCAGCCGTTCCTGTATCCCTGGGAAGGGTTTAGGGAGGATGCCGACTCCTGTGTGTGTGTGTGTGTTTTGCTGAAGGGCAGTCTGAGGAGGACATAATGAGTCTCTTTACTGCTTCCTGGCCATGGAGAAGTGCCAAAACCAGCCGCTAGCAAGGATTTAACTCAAAGTTGGGCTGGCACTGCTCAGCAAGGAATGGGGACAGGGGGCATCAGGCAGTGCAGCCTTGGACGGGGCAGTGGACCCGCGTGGGAGCCACATGGCCACCCGTGACATCTGCTAGGCTGGCTCTCTGGAGGGAGGGCTGAGAAGGGCGGCCGGAGGGCCCTCGGAGGCTGACAAGAGCCCACGGCAGAGATGAGTGGTGGGAGATGCTCGTATCCCAGCTGCTCGGGCTGGGGCCTGTGGGTCTCACCGGGGGCTTGACTGTGCTCCAGGTGGGACCCGAGAGGCTGCACTGAACACCGAGGAGGGCAGCGCACCGATGTGTCTGGCTTGGCACAGCGATGCTTTCTGATCCAGTTGTGGGACCCTGCTACAGGGGACTGTGGTTTGTTCATGACTTATTTTTTTTAAAAAAGTGGTTTTAACGGTGAACAATAGTTGTCCCAGGGGTCCTTCAGTCAGAGACTCATGGCAGGCAAAAAAAGGGCTGGGTATATAAAATAACAGTGTTTCTTCCTCCACAGACTGTCTGGGAGTTAAAATGCAGCATTTAGTTGGCTTTTCTAGTCAAAACACTTAACTCCATTCTGGCTTCAGCAAATTCCCCCAGATCTCAGGTTCTCCAAAACTTTTTCTGTTAATTTTGGAGAAAAAGCAATAGCTTCCCCAGCTGGGATGCATTTGCTTGCACGTTGACCCAGCACGGGGACATTGTCTAGCAGCATGCTTCTTTGAAGGGTTAATCTTTTGTGCTAAACGTTTAGACTAGTGATCTGCCTGAGCAAATGCCCCAGATCTGAGCACATCTGCTTTCCTACAGAGTTTTGAATTCTGGGTCCTGTTCTAAATTTTGTAGCGTGGGCCTCTGGGCCAGATTCCGCTTTGATACAGCTGCATAAATCTGGAGCAAGTCCAAATGTATGTCAGCATTTCTGGGAGGAAAATTTGGCCCTCTAATTTTGATTGATGCCAAAACCTCCATGAATGCACAGATAAAGGAAGAGCAGCTGTGCTCGGGATGCACTGGGTACATTTGAGCAGAATGCGCTCATTGTGCATTGGCTGATGGTACGAGGGATATTCAGATGTGATCTCCTCCATCCTGGCAAGGGTGCCTGTTTTCATATCCGATACCAAATTTTATTAATTAACATGTCACACCCAGGCTGCAGGGTGCTGTGGGGCCCTGCAGCAAGAGAAGCTGTGAAAGTAGCATCCTATTTGTGCTCTGACACTCCATTTTGCTTTTTCAGAGACAAGCCAAATATTCTGAAAACAAGCTGAAGTGTACTAAAGCCAGGAACGACTACCTGCTGAACCTGGCAGCCACCAACGCAGCTGTCAGTAAATACTACATCCACGACGTCTCTGACCTCATTGATGTAAGTGCTTCCTCCCCCTGCGTGCATCCTGCCCGTTTTCTACTGATAAGCACACAGCTAAATCTTAAGCATGGTTTGGTCCTTAAATGCACTCTCATGTGGTGGTAATGAAGGGGTATTTGTTGGGGCTTTAAAATACACTTGACTGGGGCCTGAAAATGTGCTGTAAATTTTGGATATTTTTTCTTTTACCTCCCTGGGGTATTTTTTGAACTCCCAGCTGCACACACACGTTTAACTTTCCCACCAGTTGATGAAGGCATATATGTAGGCTGTCCAGGGAAGTGGTTGAGTCACCATCCCTGGAGGTATTCAAAAAGCGTGTAGACAAGGTACTCCAGAACATGGTTTAGGGGGCATGGATGGTGGTTGGACTCGATGATCTTGAAGGTCTCTTCCAACCTAAATGATTCCATGATTCTATGAGCAAAGCTAGAGCTGCAATTATACAGGAGTCATAGAATCATTGAATGGTTTGAGTTGGAAGGGACCTTTAAAGATCATCGAGTCCAACCGCCCTGCCATGGGCAGGGACATCTTTCACTGGATCAGGTTGCTCAAAGCCCCATCCAACCTGGCCGTGGACACTTCCAGGGATGGGGCATCCACAACTTCTCTGGGCAACGCTCAAGAGTTGGCCTCCTCTGAACTTTATGGTAGCCACATGATCACACAACAAAGTAATTGATTCATATTTATGCTACATGTAAACTTCTTCCGTCACTGTCTGGAAGAAAACATGGAGTTTTTCATTATAACTGCAGAGTATGAACCAGCCTGAACCAAACACCTTCCTGAGCACCTAAGCAGGGGAGTCTGGATTAAACTGCATGGTTCAGGCATGTCTGATATACAGTTACAAACTAGAAACTGCTTGAATGTTTTCTGCACCTTTCATGCTGTATCACGAGCATGCTAAGGTCTGGTTGTTGGTGTATGTTGGCTCTGCCTTCAGAACTGCACAGATGTGCTTTCCTTCATGTTAAAGTGACAGCTTCATCTGCTGTGGCTCCCCCACAGCAGGATGTCCTGCTGCTGGAGTTTCTCAAAGTCCAGAGCTTTTGGAGGAGAATTTGCCTTGGGGCAAGCCAGGTGAGGCTGAGATTTCCTCCTGGCCCATCGATTAGTCTGCATTTGAAACAGATAAACTCTTAGGAAGACCAGATACATTCTTGTTTTTGTTGCTGAAACAGAAGGTTTTTTTCGTTCTACTACACCCGTCTGCAATTTCTATCAGTATGAGCAGGCACTGAGCTCTCCTCAACCTTGGTGGCAGTTAAGCACATGTGCTTTCCTCACTAGGGAAGGCACTGGCCGAGTTGTATCCAAAGTGCTCTTTGCACGAAATAGCCTCAGGGCAGGAACTGCTGGAGGGAGGTTTCATAGTAATGGTAGGAATTGAACAGGTGTGTATCAGCAACTCCTACTACTGTTTTTAAATTATTCGAGAGAAGGGATTTCCATTTCTTCCTTTAGTAGGCATCTTTATAGTGGTGTAGGTTGCATGATGCAGAGTTTCTTCCTGCTAGAGTTGCTTCAATGAGCACATAACTGATCTGTAAGCACCGAGTTAGTCTTCTGGCTTCATCATTACCTAAATGTATAAATTTAAAATGTGCTGGAGTGTTTATCTCCTTTTACTAACCCACTAACATATATTTATTCTTCTAAGCATTAATTAAAGTAAGTCTGATGCAAAACCCCTGATGATTTCAAGATTTTGAGATATGATAAAATATTCTTAGCATGTTGCTTTTGTTCTCTTCATTATTTAAGATGTATTTAGCCATATTAAAAAACTAATAACTTGATCACGGAGACATTTGAACGGCAAGGTATGATAACACCTTGATTTATCTGTGGAGTTTCTGCTTTTGTTGTGTATATTCTCTCTCTCTCTCTCTCATTTATTTTTCTTTTTAAGCAAGAACGACTTATTTTCATAGAGTTTTGAGCACTTTGATTTCCTGGAGAGTTGCCAAGTTCCATTTTAGTTCTGGCTATTTATATTATTCCTCCCAACTTTATTTCTGTGCTGACACTTTCACTGGAGTCAGCAGATGGCTTTTCTTCTGCACTCCAGGAATCCCTTCAGGGGACTTTAACTAAAGCTTCTTCAACTCTGTGCAGCTAAATTCCCCTAATTATATATTCTCTTCACCGAAGAAAACAAAATAGTGGACGTGTGAGCTGCACACCGGTGTCCTAATTTTAAATCCCCAAAGGAAGAGCAGTTTATTTGAACAGAGTTTTGTACAAATTCAATGTATTTTGCAAGAGCATGGCAAGAAGGGTTTCAGCATGCTCCAGAAGAACGGGATCTCATTCACTGTATCCCACTGGTACTGAAAGTGGTTGAAGGAAAAGACAGCCGTCGGAGTCAGCAGCGTTAGGCTTTCTGTAGATGTGTAATCCATGTAAAGGAAAATGAAGAAAACAGATATTTTTAGATGTAGTTTTAAAGTTAATGTTTTAGTCTTAGTACGTTTAACAACGGTAAGATGACAGTGCCTTTCACTCTCAGGAACGACAGTGCTGTTTGCAAACACTGGGTCTGCACCATTGGAGGACGTGGGCCCCCCACCCCTTGGCGCAGCCCTGTTGTTTCATGGGGTGCAGCAGAGGGGCTCTGAGCAGAGAAGGTGAATTTTGCCTTTGATCAAGAGCCAGCGAGCCCTTGCCTGCAGCAGCGTGAGCAGAGCCGGGCAATGCAGGACCCTGGGTGTCTGTGCGGGGGGAGCTGTGTCTGACAGAAGGAGTGGGTCTGCAGAAAGAGAGTGAGTGCCGAGGGGCTTCATGGTAGGAACAGAGTTTTGGTTTTGCTCAAAACCTGGCTGGACATGCTTTAATAGGATCCTAGCAGTGTCTATGTATTGCAGTTATGCAAATTCTCTCTGCTCCTCCATGCTGCGTCACCAAGGGGGGTGATTAACGATATATCGGGCTGTCTTTTGGGGACATAGGAGGGGTGATGGGGGGCTCCTGCACACCCTTCATATCAAGCAGAAATTGCCATGTGCAGTTTTTTGATTTGCACGCAAATCTGAACTGTCAGGACACTGGAGCAGCTAATTTAGCAGCATTTCCCCTAAATCCCAGGTGGCTCAGTGTCATCTATTAGGCACAGCCTTGACATTTCTTGTGCCCTCAGCGTCACCACAGAGTAGTGACTTTTATAACAAAGCTGTTCTGCTAATCTTCCGCTCTGGCGAGAAAGAGGGTCCCAGCTGCTCTGGGAGAGGGCGGAGAGTCCTCCCAGGGCTGTGGTTTTAATGAGAAATGTAAAACTCGATCAGAGGAGCTGTGAAGTGGCACAGAGCGCATCTATCCCTCCCTCTGTCTCCAGTGGCCTTTTTGTTTTGTCCTTTAGAAAAGAAGGCAAGAATATAGAGACAGATCAAATTAGACTTGGACTTAAAGTACACCGTTGTGCCTCTTCCCTCAAAAGAGGCATGTGTTTGTATTAAAACGCCTGGGTTCATCTCTCATTTCTGTCATTAACTATGTGACCAAGTTAATCTCTTTGGCCACGTATGTGGAGATAAAGCTGCTTATCCATCCCTCTGGAGTTCTGTGCGAAATGGCTCAAAAATATTTTGAAGTGGTCACATGAAAGATATTGCTAGATTTAGCAGAGTAAAATGTAATGGTTGGTGTCAATACGTACTGATCCACCGAAACTTGTTCGGCCTCCTGTAAATCCTTTTGAAACAGCAGCTTGTTTCTCTATGGGTTGGTGTGCTTGCCATATCCGGAACAAACAAGCAAGTAAAGGAGGAGAATTATGAGGAATTTAATACGACACGTTACCGCCAAGTTGTTTGGTCCCTAGAAAACTTAGCTGATGACATTGTCATTTTTCACACAGTCAAGTGATGCTTAGTCAAGTTAGGAAACAGAAACAGCAGTCAAAATTTTTATGCCAAAAATCTTCATTTGGCTTTATTTACCTCGCAGTAAAGCTCTAGGTTTTGCAGCAATGTCAAGAGAGTAGAGGCCAGAAAATGTAATATATGTATAAATGCATAATATATCTTTAAAGAAATAGTAAAGAAAACATGAGGAAAAAAAGACAACAGAGCAGAGCAGATAAGGAGAACTGTTCGTTTCCAGCTAGTGCCGGGTACTGTGGAGGACTAGGAGTTAGGCTGCTGTTACCTAGTAAGTGATTGATGACAGGCTAGCCGGGGTGCTCAGTTTTTACTCCAGGATTTGTCACTTGCTTGGGTGAGGCACGTGGTGCCATGCCATGCCGACAGCCTCCGCAGTGGGGCTGGCTGAGCTGGGCTGTTGGACACCGTGGCTGTATTTCATGTGCAGGGTTCAGCCTCCCGAATAAGAGGGAGACTAAAAGGTGCTGAAGCCACAGACCACTTTATTAGGATCTATTTTTAGGCAACTCTTGCAGCTCATGTTGTCGACGTTTCCATCAGTGGCTAATTGCCTGGGCACATCTGTGCCTGCAGAGCCAGCGCCGGCTGCAGCTTGACTTTGCACGGCGCTTTCCCTCTGCGATTGCACGGGGACGTTGCCCTGGCCTGAGTAGCTCTGCCTGATGCCACTGGCTTTAATGAAGAGATACCGATTTATATAAGCAGAGGGTCTCTTTTGGGTGTTTGCTCTGCTGTTTGAAGCAATTTTTCTGTCATAAAGAGCCTTTCAGTTCCACAAAGGCACAGAGGTTCCTCCTACGTTGTCCTTTGAGCGGGCTTTCTGCCATATAGCAGGCTCCTGCCAGCCCAAAGAGCCAGGTATGTTTTATCATGGAAACTCCATGCAAAGCATCGCCGTCACTTCACCGTCATGCGGAGCAGCATCTGTAACTCAGAACTCGTGCTCTCCCAGGGAGGAGTGCCTGTACGGCAGCTTACCATGCTGTGCGTCTGCAGCTGGGAGATCTGGCTTCAGGGTATTTCAAATAAAGTCAACAGTGCAGCAATAAAAAGAATAAACAGGAGGAATTAGGCTGTCTCAAGAGGCTCAGTGCTCTTTGCTGCACGGCTGCTGTGTCCCTGTTACCTGGCTTCCTGCAGAGGTGGCAGTTTGGGAATGCCACCGGCAGCCTGCAGCACCCAAGCCGGTCAGCATTCCCTGCCCCTGGGGAGGGAGCTCTGGGAAATAGAAAATACATGTTTTTAGGAGGTGCTGTCACTCACTTTGCAGCCAGCTGTGAGATGAGGAACTACAGGTGTCACACAGCTACCTGAGCGCAAGTGCTTTGCGGTGGGAGGCTGCAGTGGATGCCGGTGACCGTCCATGACGTACAGTGGCACTCCTGTACATGCGCAGGGGACACCAGACTGGCTGGGGTGCCCTGAGTCGGTGAAGAACAAAAACTTCAGCTGCCGTGGTTGCAGAGTTAACCCTCGAGCTTTAACGGTGGGTGCAGCAAAACATGCCTGAGCTTGCAGAGAGCCCTGGGCCATAGTCCTGGCGTGTGAATTGCCTGGGCACAGCAGAGGTTGTCAGTGGAAATGGGTGATAAAAGCAGGAATGTCCATATGCCATTAAAAGCTTCATGCATTTTAAGAGAATAAATGGAGGAAAATGGTTTAGATTTGTATGATCTTTATCAACACAGAGCTTCTGTGGATGAAGAGAGGAGGGGAAAGAGGTGCATTTGCTTGATTTCCTTTCAGAAATTGACATAATTTTTTCATGTACCATTACCTTGGTTTAGTAAACTTGTACTAGTCGTCTTCTATATGCAGGTTGTTAATAATAGCTGCCTGTTTGTAAACAGGAACCATAAATCATCATACTCTAATAACTAAGCTGTTCTTAGAGTACTATATTAAACTGAAAGAATCTAAACAATACAGGTTTCTTAAATTTTGCCAGTTGTGGCTTTAATAATATGGCAAAACTACATTTTTTGCCAAAATTGGCACATAGTAAAGAATTTATTCCTCAAATGGATATCACAGACATTGGAATTGGCTTGCTAAATTAATTAAGCATGTGCTGATTGCTTTATGATTTGGAAGTGTCATGCAGCCTGTAGATTTTACTGCCTGAAGACTATGATCAGTCTTTGTCTGATAGACCTTGTTAGTGTGGTACAAAAAAGCAACAGTACTTTCCTTTAGGGAAAAGAGATTCTTCTTGACGCTATGGGTTGCTTTTCCCAGTAGCTTGAAAGAATGGCCTCAAGGTCTTAATGTCCTTTAAAAGATTAACTTACCAATGCATTCATCTTAAAAACGAAACAAAACCAGAACATCACCACCACTCCCCAAACAAACAAACAAACAGAACCCCTGGCCCCCAAAAACCCAAACCACCAAACAACCAAAAAAGCCATTAAAAAGCCCTAAGAAAATACATGAGAGGCACGTGGTATAGAGAGACTAAGGAGCAAAATAAAATGTAGGTTGAAAATCCTCCAGAAAGAAACCTATGCCGGGGACCACAGAGTTAATTAACTATAGCTAAATTTGAGAAGGACTGCATAATATTTGGCTCTGTAATACTTATAGTTAAGAAACCTTTGATTAGAAATAATCAAATCTCATGCTTCAGGGTGTGAGTTGATTATTGCAAGGGTCAGGGAGGATCCTGTCGTTCTCCTGCCATATCCACACATCGTTCCCTGTTTGGCTAAAAATAAATCAGTTGTTCAGGAGTTTTTATGTCTTGGTTGCTGCCTCAGGCGAAACACTGGACTTGATGGACCAAGACTATTCCTTTGGAAGAGATTTATGGTAACTGTTTAGCACTGCAAGCCAGCCCATGGTGTGCATGGGGGACCCTTCACTCAGTTCAGGAAACACTTTAAAAACGTGTACTTGTAAATGGGTGTAGGAGAAAGCCAGCCTGGTAGCGTACGTCACATCCACCTGGTGTTACAGCATGGGCTTCCCAATGCCTGGCCTCGGACCACAAAAACCTGATAGTCCCCCGTTTAACGTGTTATGACAGCGTACGTACTCTGTTGTAATAATAGGCACGGCTTTGCTGTGAGTCAGAAATACGGGGGCTCATGGAAGGAATCCAGGGTGGTTTGGTCCTGCAGCATTGGGCGTGCGGGTGGGACCCTCGCCCCGTGCAGCCGTTCCCTCGCAGTGCCAAAGTCTGGAGAGTGAGCTGCAGCCGAGCCCCCTCAGCGTTGTGGGCGTCCCCGGGGGCGATGCCAGCGTTGGCATTTTCTGGGCAGAGGAAGGATTTTGCCGGGCGGTGCTGGGCTGCAGCACACCTCGGCGTGGCGAGGCGACCTGCGTCCTGGCTGGTTTCGGGCTCCCTCAGCACCCTCTTCATTTGGCAGAGGAGCTGGTTTGGATACGCCTCAAATTGCTAAAGCTTAAAAGACGTGGTCAGTCTGGGGGATTTTGCCTTTGTATTTAAAATAGTGCGCTTTCTAGGGCTGTGGCCAACTTTCCAGTGCTGAAAAGTTCGGTGACCCTCAACCCCCCACCCCCCTGGTGCGATGCCGTGAGTGCCTCCATTGCTGCACCTCCTCGTCTCAGCGCTGCTGCGCACCTCAGCATCCCCGATAGCCGGGTCCCGCCCAGCATCAAAGTTGCTGGGGAATATTAAGAGTAATATTCATCAAAGGGAGACAGCCCTAGTATTTATTTGCTTCTTTCTGTCTTTTCTGGGCAATTATTTGTGGCTGCTGATGCGTCTCAGCCCTTTCTGCCTTCTCCTGATGTGGCTTAATTTCCTTTGCTGCCTGGATCCATCTTACAGCGTGCAGAGCCCGTTTGTTGTGGTGGAGTGTTGCTTTTTTACAAGCATTTATCATACCTTGGCTGGAATACCTTTTGTAACAGGGTTTGTTTCAACACTGTTTTGCTTTTAGGGAAGTGCAGTGAGTGCAGGCTGCAAAGGTGTGACTGTTTTGTTTTCTGCATATTTAATACTTAGCAGATAAATGTTCTGCATAAAAACAAATGAGAACAGAAGCAGTTTGTATTCTCTTTGAACATTCCTCCCAAGATCTGAAGATACTTTCAGGTATGAGTTAGGCTCTCACATAGTATCCAGCATTGTCACGGCCAAGCGCCAACATTATCCTGGTAAAACATTATTTCACGCTTTGTGACAGACACATCAAATATCTTTTGACTGTTTAACTAGGGAGGAAATGAGGCAGATGCATCAGCAGTTTGGAAAGCATTTCATTCTCTCTGGAGCTCAGTACTGTTGCAGCCTTGGCTATGTAAAAACCCTCAGCGTTTCTGCAGAGCTTCATCATCCTTATTAAACCCCATCAGGTTCCTCTGGACCTGCCCGTTGCCGTCCTTGCTGCCATCACCCCTCTTGTGAAGACCGTGTCGAACTTGTGGGGCTTGGAGCAGCTGGCCTGGTGCATCGGGGGGAACTGCTGTCAACCTGCCCAAATACACAAGGAGGGTGGACAGAGCAGCAGAGCTGCGTGGGGACATCTGTCCGTCCCGTGGGGACGTCTGCCCATCCTGCAGGGACAGGGCAGCTCTCTGCCTGCCGCTGAGGAAACACTGCAGGTCACTGCTGGAGTGCGCAGTGCTTTGGGCTCCCATGTTTTCCACCCACTGGATGTTGCTTTGTTCTTAAAATGTTGCTTGTTTTCCTGTGCTGGTGCAGTTTGGTGCCTCGGTTGTGATCAGGGCACAGCTTGCTTACTGCCCCGTTGGTTTAGACCATCCCAGGCCTGATTTTCAAAAGAGATCGCCCTCGGCACGGCAGCGTGACCAAGTCCTGGGGAAGAGCTGGCTCTCCCTTAGCTGCCCAGTTGCGGTTGCCCGAGTGAAGATTTTGAGATGCTCGTGCAGGCTTGGCTTTTCTCCTAGCTTTGGGCAAACCTTTTAATATCTCTTTGTTTCCACTCCTGTGTCTAAAATGGGGTTACTGGCACTGGGGTTAATGGCCAGCGGTGGTCTTCTGCAGACCCCGGCCCCTCCTCTGGTGCAGCTCTGCGGTGGGTGGTAGGAGACACACATACATATTTGGCTGCTTCCATGGCATTTTGGCCAAAACCAGCTTGCTTGAGCTCCGGGGTGCCAGTTTATTTCTCAAGTTGAACACTGTAATATTTCCACCCCTTGCAGGGGTGTTACCAGACTTAATGAATTAATATACAAAGAGCTTTGAGCTCTCCAGATGAAAGGCGCTGGAGAAGGGCTAAGGATTATTATTTGTGGTTCTAATTTATTTTCCATCAAAGGGATGAGAGGGGTGAGAAAATGCCATTTGTTCTGGAGCTGGGAGCAGCAGTTTGAAGTCTTTTTCTTCTTTCTTTTTCTTTTCCCCTCCCCTTTGTGTGTTTCTCTGGGAATTTTGTGGAAGTCCCTGCTCTGTCTTTTCTTCTCTGGGCACCAGTGTGTGAAGCAGCCGGCACAGTGCTAATCACCAGAGACTTCAAGGGCCATAGCATGTTAGGAAAGTGCCTGCCCTGATTTTCAGTAGCAACTGATTTCTGGGCATTGCAAATAACTGCTAGCTTCAGCGCGAGTTCAGCATCAAAGTAAAGGGAAAGTTTCACATGGAATTTTTTCTCAAAAGCATCTGGCAATATCCTGAGCCCCATCTCCTCAGATTCTGTGGCATTCAGCAATTTTCCTATGTAATAGCTCAGTTTTATATGCTTTGGGAATTCTCACCTCTTGAACAGTGACAGATACTTTCTCTTGGTATTAATTTTTGTAGTTAAGTAGCAGTAATTTCCAAAAGGCGCGGGAGAACGACAGCGAGAGGATGGGAGGTATGGTGGGAAACACGCGCAATCCTGTTTTCAGGGTGCAGAACTGCAGTTGGCTGGTCGTGGTGGGAGAGCAGGTTCTCCTCCGGCGTCGGCATGGGGGTCTCGGCCATGAACTCTGCTCCGCCTGCGTGGCAGCCCCCTCAGCGCTGGCTGGCCAGCTGCCTGTGCTGAGCCGGGTGGCTGGTGGAGGCCAGGTCCACGCTCACGGTCCAAGCGCAGCGCTTGGCTCTTGCCCCCCCGGGGCACCATGCGCCGCTGGTCCCACGGCCAGCCCCACTGGGGCTGCCCGTCCCTGCCTGCGGGGTGCTCGGGGTGCGCCAAAACACGGCTGAGAAGAGCGGGGCAGCTGCAGGGCTGCCTTGTCTCGACTCATCGGTTTCTGTGTGCAACCCCGGAGCGGTCGTACAGGCATTCATGCTAAAATTGTCTCGTGGGAGAGACTTGCAGTGCTAGAATGAGGTTTCGCCCCAGGCGGTGAATAGAAATTTGTCCCAATTCCTTGTTTTTTGTGCTGCTTGCTGATTCACGAAGGCAGAGCTATACCAGTCCTTAGCTGCCTTTGTTTTCAACTAATAAGATTAGAAGCTAGATAGAAGTAGGATAAACGGTGGATTATGACCATTTGATAGTTCCTGCAAAGATCCTTGTTATCGCATGCGTAGTTTCACTTCTTTAAAAGACTGGATCATGTATCTGCGAGTGGGAATTGGCCCGTTGTAGTTTTACTGCTGCTTTTAGCACAGACTAAACCAAATACAACTCTGTGTGTGACGTGATCTGAGCTGAGTGTTGTCTCTTCAGATCGGCAGAAATCACGAGATGACTTCTTTGGTTGGAGCTGCTTGTGGCACCAGCTGAGTTTTCATATTTCACTTTGAGTTTATCCGTACTGATGTTCTGATGCAGAATCACTTTTTGTGCTTTTCTGCATCGGTTCAGTAATGCCTGTGGGCACCGTATTGCTGGAGAAGGTGCCTCCGAAATGGCAGCTCCTAGCAAGGAGTTCTGCTGCTGTGGAAAAGTTGGTCTCGTTTTGGGTCATTGAGATTACACTAGCAATCTTTCTACTCTTTTCTGTATCTTTTTGTGCTGTGCTGGTCCTCCTGGCAGTGGTTTTGGTGGGGCTACGCTGGGGTTGAAGCAAGCTCACTATACGCCTGCCCATGCGATGCTGGGGTGGTTTTGGTTACAGCTCAGACAGCAAGGACTTCCTACTCATTCTTTCATCTGTGTGGCAGCAAAATGTCTTAATATCTGTAATGTGAATTGTCCTGTGGTAGTTTTCACGTAATTAGAGTAATTCACTGGCAAGGGTTAGTTTGGTGCTACGTGTCACGGGAGGTATTTCTCACGGGGTCCCTCTGTTTTTCCCACGGAGGTATCCCTATGACCTACAGCCCTCCTGTGCCTGGGTATATCTCTGCAGGTCACGGTGCTTGTGTGCAGAGGTGCCTGAACAGCTTCAGACTGTGAGTGTACCGCTCTGCTAACCGCCTGTGCTGACCAGGGTGCGCCGTGCCGTGCCCCACAGCTGTACCCGTGCTGTGCCAGGAGACAGCAATGAGTGTGCAGGGGACACATGATTATGAAACTCCTTACAGAGGATAAAGCCATCATTATCTAACTTTATGTCCTCTATCAGAAACTCCAGCCCTCTCTTAGGTCCCAGAAGTAGATGTGCTTCAGTTTTGGACTGCAACCCTTCTGTTTCACCGCAATCTTCTTGCAGCCCCACGAGCGCGGCTCAGGCTGATGCGTTGTGCTCATGCTGCTTCCATCATCCTCTCTGTCTTGCCTTTCCCCGCAGAAAAACATTTGTTGACTTCCAGATTTTGGGTGCTTCTTCGGTGCCTGTCTTTGCCCCCACTCCTGGGGCCCCTGCTCACAGCAGAGCCAGCCAGTCGCAGCAGAGCCCTGCGGAGGTTTGCACGGTGTCAGGGCTCCTGTTGGCGACTGGGAGGAGGGTTGCTAAGAGTTGCTTTTTGCTCAGCTGTGATGAAGTGTTCATAGCAGCAAATCCCTATGCTGTTGCTATACTTAACATGCCAAACTCAATTATATTGAGAAGAGAGTTTAAAAACAGGCTTTTGTCTAATGTACAGTATTTTGGCAGCAATTAGCTCCGAGTTTTATCATTTTCCCCAAGGTGAACATGAGAACGATCAGTTATGCATGAGAAGCTGCTCCGTCGTGAGAGAGGAAGGCAGCTTCCTAGCAAGGGTAAAAGGGTTTGCACATACAACAGGACATGTTTTTCAGTGCCACCTTGCTCAAACATCCGTCTGTATTTGGTAACTGTGGGAAATGGTTTCTTTGTGTAAAAAGCGCTTGCAGGGCAGTTCACAAGGCGAGAAGGAAAGCGCTGGGGACAAGCAGTAGCACAGGCCCTCCAGCCACTCCTTACCCTGGGGGCCTCTGCAGGGCACAGGTTTTGCCATCCGTGGGGCCCCTACAGTCACGCTGGCCCTGGGGCTGAGCGGGTAGCCAGGGAGAACCGTGCTTTTGGACAATTCTTTTTCTCTGTGTTGTCTGAGAAGATCCTGTTCCCTTCCCAGTAAAACAAAGGATATTAAACCCTGTTGTCATGGCAAGGGTCCAGCACAGGGTCAATGTACTGTCTGCCTGTTTGTTCCCTGGTACCTCTTCTCCTTCAGTCCTCTTTCCTTCTTGCCTTTTCATATGGTATTGCAGTATGCTGTTAAATATACCCCGGTATATCAGGGCTGATGTTTCTCTGGGACATAAAATGCTTTTTGGGGTGTTTAATGTACACGTGACCCTCCAGAACAAGGGTGCAAATGTTTGTGTGACCAGACCCTTCCTCGGTGTTTCTCAGTGCTGTGATCTGGGATTCCACGCCAGCCTTGCTCGGACATTCAGGACGTACCTGTCTGCCGAGTACAACCTGGAAACCTCCCGCCATGAGGGCCTGGACATCATTGAGAATGCTGTGGACAACCTGGATGCACGGAGCGACAAGCACACCATCATGGACATGTGCAACCAGGTCTTCTGCCCTCCACTGAAGTTTGAGTTCCAGCCTCACATGGGGGATGAGGTAGTGTACTCACCCGGGGCGCTACAGAGGTGCCTCACAGCCTAGCCTGGCCTGGCCTGGCCTGGCCTGGCCTGGCTTCCTCCTCTTCTTAACCATCACCGTTAAATTATTTCTGACTCCTTATCCCTCTGTTCTGTCTTCGCACGCTGCTATTCTTGTTTCCTTTCTTAATGAGACGCTTGGCTCATTAGGGCTCCTCCTTTCAGTCTGCTTCTTGCTCCATATCTTTCCCAATTAGGAAGCCTGTGGTTTGATTCTCAGCTGAACTGCCCAACAGATTTGTAAAGTGGAGCTTTGATTTACCTGCTGTAATTGGAAGACTTCAGAGCGCAGCTTTCAAATGCCGGGTAGAAAATGCCTTGTGCTGGCCTGGGTCCAGGGCACTGCTGCTTAGAAACTGGGTGACGCAGCCTCCAGGGAGGCTCTGAGGAGCTTGTGGGTGCTGGAGAGAATCATTTAGGTATTTAAATGTGTATGTCTGGTCAGTGCATGACCCACTGAATGCTCTCCTGTCTCTCTTCTGGCACTGCTCCTGTCTCAGGTGTGTCAGGTCAGCGCCCAGCAGCCTGTGCAGACTGAGTTGCTGATGCGGTACCACCAGCTGCAGTCGCGACTAGCCACCCTCAAGATAGAGAATGAAGAGGTAAGAAGTCGCTCTGGGTCTCATGTTTGGCCTTGTAGGCAGCATTGCTGAGCCTTTTGCCTGTTGCGCAGGGGTTTTTCTGGTGTGCTCAGGTGCGGAGTCCTTCCAGCGACAGTGCTGAGAGCGCCCATTGACTCCAGCTAGCGCAAGAGCAAGCCCAGTACTTAGGAGCTGCCTGTTGGCCAGTTGTTTTGGCACAAGATGTGTCACTTTCCCAGTTTGCTTCAAAACCATGCTGTCTTCTATTTCTGATAGGTACGAAAAACTCTGGATGCTACAATGCAGACTTTGCAGGACATGCTGACGGTGGAAGATTTTGATGTTTCGGATGCCTTCCAGCATAGTCGCTCCACTGAGTCGGTCAAATCAGCTGCATCAGAGACCTACATGAGTAAAATAAACATCGCCAAAAGGAGAGCCAACCAGCAGGAAACTGAAATGTTCTATTTTACAGTGAGTCTCATCTCATGCGATACAGGACACAAAGCATTAATTGCTAGGGCTGAGTCCCATTTTAAGTCCTCATTAGTGAAGAGCAAGAACCAATTCAGTCTCTTCAAGTATTTGTCTTCTGTCTGATTTGGGTTTGGAATGCATTTTTCAGTGGCAGGGCAGTGCATAGGGACTGACAATCCCTATGCCTTGTTCTCCTTTTTGAAGGAACAACTGGAGCAACCAGTTGTGACCAAAAACTTACAGAACTCAGTAGGAGTGGCTCAGAGCAGGGCAGCAGACTCCAGCCAGCCTCGCAGTGTGTCACCATTCAGTGGCTGTTGCTGGAGGCCTTTACAATTTTGAACCATCAGTCAGGCCTTCCTTTTCTGGCCTACATGGCTAAAATCTGCCCTTGGCCCATGGATGAACTAAATGGTCATTTGCATCTCATGCAGGGCGTTGGAGGAAGCTGCGACAGCCTGGCTTTGCAATGCCTCACTGTTGTGTGCGTGCTGGGTAGAGGCAGCTGTGCTGTGTCTCCCCTGCAGCCTTGGTCCGGTACTTCACTTCCAGGCAGATCTAAGGTTCTCTGTTGTAGTACTTGACATGTAAGTAATAAGCCGTCAGTTCAGCAGAAGTAGCCCTCATTTAAGCATGGTTAGTAGGCTAAAGTTAATAGCATCTTGTGATATATTACACATGCATAGAAAAGCTTCCACTTTCTCTTAACAGTATTATTCCAATTCAGGGAGAAAAAAATTGCAGTTTTCATTTTGAGTTGTGTGTGGAGGTTTTTTTTAATGCTTTTTGCAAGAATTTGATCTTCCCCATTCTCTGTCTTTCATTTTCCATCTCTGTCTCCCTCGCTCCTCTTATCTGTAAAATTGCTTGCTCTTGAGTGTTACTGGGTGTCATGCGGTCTCACAACGAAATGAAAAGTTGTGCTGCACGGTTAGTGTTGCCCAGTGCATAAAGCGGCTGATGGTCCCTGACCTGGGAAGGTCTCATGCACTGGGAGTTCTCGCTCTGTGTCACTTGTTTGCACAAAGGCAAAGCGCCTGTCAGTGGAGGAAAAGCCTCTTTTGATTTTCCAGGCTATTCCCAGAAGCCTGACAAAAGAAAGCTTGCTTTGAACTCTTTTCTTTGGACCTCCTTGCGTTCCCAGGCAGGAGGTGCAGCACCAAGGAGACCGGGCTAATAAGATCATCAGGACTGTGGCTGGAGCAGTGAGAAGTGATTAGACTGTGCTCAGCCCTGCGGCGCATCTGACGTCTGGTTTGTTAGAGCCTGTCAGCCTCGCCGAGCCCCCTCCAGCAGCCCCCCGGGCGGAAGTGTACATCAATTACGGACTATTTTTGCCAAGAGTCTTAACTCACCCTGTTTGTTTTATTTTTAATTCCAGAAATTTAAAGAGTATTTGAATGGCAGTAACCTTATCACGAAGCTCCAGGCTAAACACGACTTGCTGAAGCAGACTCTTGGAGAAGGTGAGTCGCGGGGTTAGGTCCAGGGAGGAACCTCCCGTCGCATGAGACGATTTTAAACCAGGCGTCATCTTTCAGTCTTACCTGCTGTCTGTGTTTTCCTGAGTGACTGATGGCTTCTGTGGTTGGCTGCTACTACTAAGTTTAACCAGTGACATGCAAAATCATTATTTCCTTGGAATATTATTCTTTTCCCATCTTTCTTTGGGAGCGGACATGGAGAAATTTGTTTGAATCTTACACTGTGTGCCAAAGTGCTGTGTTACTTCTCCAGCAGCAAAGAGATTCCCACCCACTCCAACCCTCTGCCTTTTTCCTTTCTGTCCCCTTCTTCCCCTCTTAGTGCAGCCCTGAACACATGTATTTTCTTGTCCTTGATGCTGCGCTTCTATGTTACAGATTTGCTAGCAGCCTTGCTGATTTAATAGGCTCCTTGTCCCCTGGCTGTAGGTTTTTGACTTGCTCTAAACCAGAGCTGCAAAGTTATCCTTGTTCTTAAACTAACTTTTCCATAGCAGGCTTTTATTACCCCAGATAATTTCCCAAGTTTGGTTTAGAGCACATACACACAAACAGGCTTCATACAACAGAGGGGGCAGTAACTTCCAAGGGAGGCAGGAGTGAGTGGCTCCAGGTGGGATCTGCCACTGCTGGAGTAGTGATGTGCAACCATGTCTCTGGGAGAAGATTTTAGCTCTTTTAAAGGGTTTAAAGAAATTGCATTGTTTCCAGTGTAAAGATGATGGAGATTAGTTATTGTCCCGATGCACCAACAGGAGAGAATATATTTAGCTTAAAATACACAAATGGTCCATGGTACTGTTTTAACAATACAAAAATTAGACTCCTCAGAGTTAAAAAAAAAAAAAAAAAAAAGAAAAAAGCTTTTTGTTGGCCATTTTGCCAAACGTATTTTCTCTGCCAAATTTATTTAGCCTTAAAATCCACCTTCTAGTTAGATCCTGTGGTATGTTCCACTCAGTGAACACTGAGCCAAGTCAAGGGACAAAATGCAAGCACCAGGAAGGCTGCAAGGGTAGATAGATACATGGGGGCCCATTAACATACTTCTTTTCCCAAGAGTTTCAGTACTCTCTGTAGCTGCCTTAACCCCTTATCACCCTGCATAGCAGGTCAGTGGCAGCCCTTCTGCATCCCCACCGAGGTCGTCCTGTTCCGCAGGAGCGTGGCAGGGGTTGTGTGAGGCTTAGTGGGTTACAGGCAGGGCTCCCCACTGCTGGGTCTGAGTTCAGGCTTTGACATAGGCAAGGGGGATGGAACGTGTGCTTCGCAGGAGTTGGACCCATCTGAGCTCTTCCCAGAGATCACAGATCTTGATATGGAAAAGAGCTCTGTTTATTGGATACAGTGCTAAGACTCCTATGGATTGGTGCAAGAAGTGATGAATCTGTTGAAGATTGATCACCATCCTGGTCTCTCACACAAGAGCCATACCAATACCATACTTAAGAGGAAGACTGCAGGGTCAGGCATTTTAATTCGCTGGAGTTGTGCAAAAGCAGCCGTGAAAGATTTTCACATGAAAACTTTCTGAATTTCTCCCAGGCTGTGGGATCATCCTGCTATGTAGGCGTTCAGCAAATATTTAGCCCAGAAACGCCAAATGCTATGTTTCAGCATGAGCTGATTCTCATTAGGAAGAAGTCTGGATTTGCAAAACAGTCGTGTGGAATTCTTTGCTTTTTCAGTGAGGAATTGGCTGCAATCTTGCTTTCTGCAGGTGCCAAGGGAGAACAGGAAGGAGGCATGTGCAGCCAAATGCTTCCTTTTATGTGTCTTAGAAAAAGGAAGAATAAATCAGCTTTCTTGGCCTTGGGAGAAAGGCACAAACAGCATGTGAAATTAGTTTAGTTTTTTTCAGTGGATTGACAAATACTTTAAAAAATGAACAGATCTTATCAGTGGTGATATGCTGCTGTTTATATGAAACCCAAGCACTAAAAATAACACGAAGGGAATGAGAATATTGACAGCCAGAATAGAGTCTGCCTGATGGTGATTAGATGGGCTGTTATCTCACAGGAAAAGCCAGGGAACTGAATACTCCGCTGCATTCAGGTGCTATTAGTGGTCCTCCATGAGGCAGCTGGATAATCTCAGCGGCCTCCCCGGGGGCTTCAGCCCTTATCAGACTGCCCCTTTCCTGCTTGGGTTTGGCCAATCCCCAGCTAGTGTAAATGAGCACTTATTGCAGAGGACCTGCAGTGCATCTGGTTATTTACAAGATGGGCTTCATATTGCAAATGAACCTGTAATATCAGTGGGAATTGAAGACGCTTGCCATCTCTTGTGGCTGAGTCTTGGATTTCTAATATGTTTTTTAGTGGTGGGGGCTTGTATAGCAACCAGCTCGGCATCTCCCCAACCTGCGGGACCCTCGGGCACATTCAGCTTCTTTTTGCCAGAAGCCATTAACTCGGGGCTTACAGAACCAGGAGTGAGTGTGTGAGTGCCTGTGTGAATGTGTCTTAACAGCCGTTTGGTGGTGACTAATGTGGAGAGATGATGGAAACTTGTGTTTCTTACAGGTGAAAGAGCTGAATGCGGAACAACCAGGTGAGCAGTTTCTTCCACTTCATCTGCTGCTGGGAAGGGCTCGCTCTGGCAGGAGGAGGGTGGCCATGGGAAGGGTTGTTTGCTTCGCTACTGATACAGCTTGGTGGGGTTCGGATTTAACCATCTTCCAGCTGCCCTGTGCTGGCAGGCTGGAGGGCAGGCAATCCCAGGCTCCCCACATCACTGCCCTGCTTCTCAGCTGCATTGCCTGAAGTGGATTAATTAGGCTGATGACAAACAGGCCCTTGTTCTTGCTGCAGTGTAATTTCTGGCTGACTGGCTCTGAAGTGCCTGGAAGTGCTGTGTCAGCACGGTGCAGTGCCTTGTAGCATAGCTGAGGTTGGGTTGTGTTCAGACAGTGCAACGCAGGGGTGTCTGTACACCCACTCCCCGTGATCCCTGTTCATTTGAGGACTTTGATATGTCCCTGAAAGCCTCTCCCAGCTCCGGCTCCTTTGCCTAGGAGTGCAGAGCATACCTGTATTCGCAGACTTTCATCCCCCCACAGCAGGAGAATAGTGCTAGGGGTGAGTGTAGCAGGGAGGAGGCTTTGATCTGTGTCCAGTCCATAAAGCATCTCCACAGAGCTCTGGTGGCTTGCTATGAGTGTGCTGGTTTTCTGGCAGTAAGACACGGGCCAGCAAAGCCTCTGAACATTTCCCCAGAACATGTACAACCTCTCCCCATGTTATCTTTTTACAACCCTGTTTCAGTGTTTAGTAAAATTTGCAGTACCAGCAAAAAAAACCCCATTCCGTGTCAGAAATGCCAAAGCAGATGGCGAAGCCTGGGCTGCCTTTCCAGGCAGGAAAGAGGCTGCCTGAGCAGAGGGCAGCGGGGTGCTTTGCTCTCTTGCCTTCTGGCTGGAGGGGGACTGTGCTGCCGGCGCCAGGCTGAGTGGCGTCAGGGCTGGGCACCCACTGGGGCTGCAGGGCAGGGCAGCGAGGTGCCGTCAGGACAAAGAGGGGCCTTTCCTGCCTCACGCAGGCCGGAGAGCGGGGACTGCACGGCGTATCACTGCGCTGATGCGCTCCACGGAGCTGCTCTTGCCCATGCTGGAGGTCCCCTTCGCATCAGCCGTCGCGGCGGGGCTGTGCCCGCTGCAGCCGCTGCCTCTCCTGGCGGGTCCCAGGAGAGCTCTCCTACGGCACCCCGACACCCTCGGTGCCCCGGGTGTGTTGGCAAGCACGTGGCTGGTGGCGGCTACAGACGCAGCCTGTGAGGTGAGCGCCGGTCCTTTGGCTGTGTCAGGCAGGGCTGTCTGCTGAGCTGGCTGAGGAAAGCACACCCGAACGGCTAGGTAAAATCACATGGAGAATTTGCTCTTGAGTTCTTTGTTTATCAGGAGTGGGTGCCCATGGGGTGGTGGTGTCGCAGGCCAAAACAATCAAAGGAACGAATAACAGCCTCCTACACCAGGGATGATGGCACAACTCCCTGCTGCTTCTGTTTGCTTTTGTTTCAGCAGTTGCTTTTACTTCACAAAGGAAAACAAACAAGAGACAATCTCCTTGTGTGAGGCAGTGCTGTAAGTGCAGGCAGAACAACAACCTTCCCACCAGATAGAGCTGGAGGCCAGGCTGCCCCGGCCGCCGTGCACCAGGGTATCACCCGGGGAAAGGAGATTACCCGGCAGCAAACGGCACAGGGCATCACCCGAGGAAAGGAGGTTACCCGGCAGCAAACAGCACTGGGTCTCCAGTCCGCAGCACAGGGCTGCTCGGCTGAGAGTCAGGCGGGCACTTGAATGGACAGCAGTCATTTCTGCTCCTCAGTTACCAGTTGATGGAGCGGTTAGAAGTTATAGGAGCGTAGGGTCAAATTGCTTAATTAAAGGCATCTGATGAAGGAACCAGCGGATCACAACTGTCACCTTTGCATTGTAGCACTGTGTAAATGGTACATGTCCATGCAACTCTGCTCTGAGAACTTTTGCATGAAGGCTCCTAGCACTCATTTTTGTTTGCAGTCATGATCTCTCCTCTACAGACATCAATATAGCCTGGAGGTAGAGGAGAGATCAGAAATCGGTCAGAGATTTTCTGCTATTTTTCTCCCTCTTCTAGATCTAGGCACTTCGGTCTTAATGTCCTTCATTATCAGAAGAAGAAATCAAAATGCAAATAGCATTAATGAAAGCAGCCCTCCAAAGTCCTCATCACTGCACTAAAATAAGTCACATGTTTCCATGGCCTCATTTCCAGAAGCAATAGGTGTCGAATGTTACTCTTGCTGAAGTCAACAAGGGTCTTCAAGGTCTGTTCCCCGTGACTGAAGAGGACCCTCAGTCACTAGCTAGTAGGGGCAGGGTCACACCACTTCTTAATGCGCATGCCTGCCTTTTCCATTCTTACAGAGATGCTGGTGGGTTTGCTCGTGTGTGTTGCCTGGGCTCACCTTTCTGTTTGGTGGTTTGAATCTTGGGAATGCCGCCGGAAAGATGAAAAAGACCATTCTTGTCCCTGTGAATGTCTCCCAAAGAGAAGTTAGCTACAGCGAGGTGGAGGTGTTCCCACTTCCCTCTTCCTGGCCATCTGTGAGCAGAATGAGGTCCATTTAGGAATAAACAGGAATACCCCAGTGTTTTCCAGGGGTAGCTGTGGTTTATTTTGGATATATCAAGGAATCAGTTGAACTCTTCAGCTGCTCTTGGTGCTTTTTCTGGCTGACAGAGTGCTAAACTGGTGGAGGTAGGAGGCAGGTGTTAAAAATCCTGCTGAGCACCAACGCCTTTGTTTTACTTATAAAATATCATCCCTGGTGCTAGCACTAACACTGAGCAGCAGTTTTGATATTTGGCATCTCAGAGAGGGAGAATTGTATCTGCAGATCGTGGGTACCAAAGACAGTTGTGACCAGCTGTGTTTAGCAGCTTTATTACTCTCTGGCTTGAACGAAGCGAGTTCTGCATGAAGAGCATTCCTGATCATCCATTGTTCATTCAAGCTGTGGTTGTTGGTATAGTTACTGCTCTGTCACTAATTTCTGGAGATGGCTGTTTTTTACAGTAGGAGCCTAGGGACTCTTTAGGAGGCCTGTAGCAACAGCTAGTTAGATTGCTGTGTGTGGCTGCAGCTGAGGTTAGACTCTGTCTGATAGGGAAATACTGGAAGATTATGGGGGTAGAAAGTAATGGGTAGGTTGGCTTATTGCTGCTTATTGCTGTTAAATGTTTCTATTATCAAGATTAATTTCGATTTATTACTTAAAGGCTGCAGCCTCAACCTTGACTTGAAATTATGTGTACAGCATATAGTGAACAGTTCTGATTTTGCTCTGGGCTGCCTACACGTTAGCTCTGCTGCCCGTTCAGAAGCCTGCCAGCTGCACCCAGGCTCAGCCTGGCCTTTGGGACCTGCAGAAGCGAGGCCATCACAGCACTGGCTCCAAAATGAGTTAGCCAAGTTAGTGCTAGGGTAGCCTGCCCCAGGCTGCTGGAAAGGGCTTTGGAGAGGGCATGTCCCCAGGAGCTGCGGGCGCTGTGCATGATGCAGAGGTGTGGAGCTGAGCTCTTTGCAGGTCCCCCGGCTCCCGGTGGAGCGGTGTCTGGGGGGAACGCAGCGGGGGGAATGCTGAAGAGTGAGCGGCTGCAGAGTGCATGGAGCCGCATGTCGAGTCCTCACAGAGGGATTTTTCTGTTTGTTTCTTACTCTCAGTCATAACCTTAGAGATCGCACCCTGTCATTGCATTTATGTTGGTGTTTTGTTGATTTATTTTGTTCCATTTTCTCCCAGGCCCCCATGTCTTCCCCCTAAGCCACAGAAAATGAGGAGACCTAGGCCTCTCTCAGTCTATAATCATAAACTCTTTAACGGCAATATGGAAACGTTCATTAAGGTACTCGCTGGCTGACAGTAAGAGTTTATGAACGCTGTGAATGTAATGGTGGCTTTCCTGTCCTAACTGCTGGCTGCTTTCCTTCCTCGGTGTGGTCTCTCAGGTCCGCCCTGCACCCAGTTGACGTGGCCAGCACGCTCTTTGCCTCCGTGACGATTTCTCTCCATAGCTGTCTCACCCCTCACGCGTTCCTTGTGTCACCCACCCTGTCGCTGCCCGTGTGCCCTGGGGCGAGGGTGGCAGTGGTGACCCTCATGGCTGGTGGCCGTTGGCTGTGCTGGCTGGCTGTGCGAGGTGCTCTGGGCTGAGCGTCCCTGTTGTCCAGCGCTGCTTCCACCCATCCTGAGGACGAAGATCAGACAGCAAGGGCAACCCAGCCCAGCACTCTCAAAGGATCAACAGATCCCCCCACCTTCCCTTTTTCAGCACATTTTTGGTGGCTGTCTTCCCCCGTGGCTGAGCAAGAAGATAAAATGACTCATAAGCTCCCAGAAAGTGTCTTCCAGTTGTAAGGACTGGCAGCCTTGAATTGAAATACCGTGTGTATGGGTGGCTGCGTGGGAGGGTAAACAAGCTATCCGCATCCTTAAACAAAACATATTAATAATAACCAGCCTAGCTGCCTCATCTCAGTGCCAACCACTGGTAGGTGGCAGAAGCCCTCGTACAGCTTGGTGCCTCCTGGGAGTCGGAAGACCCCTTCCCACAGCCCGAAGAGGAGGGTTAACTCGCAGGGAGGACAGGCGAGAGCTGTGTCAGTGTGGAGCTGTAATCCTCTCCCGTGGGAGGCCATTACCTCTGAATGCACCGGGAGAGGAGACGCTGGAGCTTCCAGACTGACTGACCCACACCAGAGCCCGTCCGCGCTCGGCCGGGGCCCCAGGCTCAGCTTCCAGCGCTGGAGCAAAGCGAGTGCTAAATGACTGCTGAGCGGTCTCCTCCAAACCGTTGCTGATAACATGCAGCGTGCGGCCTTTGTAAATGTCGGCTGAAGTATTTTCTTCACTTAAGCTGGGGTGAACTCAGATGAACTCAATTAATACCAGTGCAGTCCCAATGGAAGGGGGCATTTGGCCCTGCTCGTCCCAGGAAATCACCCAGAAGGAGAGATCTGATGAGAAAAATGAAGAGATGTGGATGTGGGATTTGTCCCAAAGGATACCTCTAGCTATCTAGCTGCTGATCCTCCAAAATCCAGCACTTTGCTGTTGCCTGGCTGCTGGAAGGATTTCCCAAGGAAGCAGTGCTGTTCCAGTTGCTCAGAGTGTTTAATCCTGCAGTGAAGAAGGCTTTAGTGAAAATACTGTAGGAAGCAGTAACGACAAACTGTTGGATTAGGTAAACTAATAGGCATTGTCCGGCTCCAATTTATTATTCTCTTAGGCTCTTTTAGTGCAACTATAAGCCTAAGAGCAGTGTTTATAAACAGTTCACTGTCACAAGTAATATACAGGCCTGACTGACAAAGCCGGTAATCTCTTTAATACTTGTAATTATTCCTTGCTTAAACTGATTTTTAAAAAAGTAATGCTCATTAAAGTCCAGCCTGTTCAGCACTGCGGAGGAGGAATTATCTGCAGCGGAAATCTCTCTGAGCGGATGGGTGCCCTGTGCCAGCGGAGAGTCCTCACGGGACGGCGCCGTACTGCCGGCGTTGTCCTCGAGGCCGGGGACCACGCGCTGCCGTGGGGAACATGCGGCTGGCTGCCCGGTGCCCCCGCGCCGGGGCGGCTCTCCCCGGAGCTTCGCCTGCGCCCGGGCAGGGGCTGGCCCTCTCCTCCGGCTCCTGCAAGTGCCGCAGGTTCAGGGAGGGAAGAAATCCGAGAGGCTCTTTCTGCAGGTCGCTGAGGCTGGGGTGCAGCGTGCCAAATGGGGTTTGGGAGGGAGGGTGGACAGCCTGAAGGCCTGGGTTGGACCTTGCTAAGCTGCCATTGCATTTGAGCGTTCATGGCCTCCGAAAGAGATGCTTACCTCTAACTGAACTTATCCTTGCTTAATCTTTTCTTTTTTTCCCGCTCTGCTGCTTTTTTGTGTTCTCAGAGGAAGGAGGAATGCGCGAACCAGAAATCAGGTATTTACTGGAGGCCCGTCTATGAGGCGGAGTAAATTAACCAGAGAGATGCAACTGTAATCTACTGGAAAAAAACAACCAGTTTTTTCCCTAAGGAAAATAAATGTTCACTTAGGCAGTCAGCTCCCATTGCCCCTTGAGCTCCTTCCACGAGGGGTCTGGAGAGAAGCAGCTTTGAAACAAAAGCCAAAACTCATTGCAGGTTCAGATACAGGTAGTTCATTCCATACGCTGTGGTGTTTTGTCTTTTTTTTCTTAGCATCTGCTGACAATGGCTTTTTCTTTAGGTGGAAATATTGTTGTAAGCTCTGTTACTGGAAGCTTATTTCATCAGACAGGTATAGCACAAGTTTTATTTCAGCTCAGCATTACACTTTTGAAATGGAATAGCTGTGATCCTGTTGCATCAGTCCCCTGTCTCAACCAGATAGTGAGCGGCAGTCTTTCACACACTTTAGTGAAAGCTTTTTTGTGCATAATTGACTGCACGTAGTATACTCAGCACTTTTTGATAGCTTGATGTGTGTAACACCTCCTTTTCTTGCCTGTTCTCTTACTAAACTCAATGGCACTTATTTTCCAACCTCTGTTTTTGCAATCTTTAATGCATTTCCTGTGCTTTGTTATCAATAAACCAGTAATTTTTTACTTTTTCCTTTCCTTTCATGAAGGATTCAGGACAGGCTATTCCGCTTGTAGTAGAAAGCTGCATTCGTTACATCAATTTGTATGGTAAGTTGATTCAGTAATATCAACAGAAACTTTCTGCAAAGGAAATTAATTAGTTGTAATTAGTGAAATATAGTAGAGATGCCTGCAGCCCTTGCTACAGGGGCTCAGGTTATAATTACAATGGCATTGACTGTAATGTAGGATTGGATGACTGACAAATATTTAGGTCTTGTTAGCAGTTACTCAGGTTAAATTGTTCACTCGGGCCCCAGGCTAACGGGAGCCCTTTCAACACTTTGATCTGGGGGGCCTTGATTGGCGAATATGAGCAGAAATGAATCGTAGCAGGCTGTCCCCTTCTTGCTCTGAGCCTTTCCGGGTGCATGGACTCCTAGTTTCTGCTGTTCTTTACCAGAAAGTACCGCATAACAGTTACAGAAATCTTTTCTAAAACTTGGTTCTTTTCCAGGCCTTCAGCAGCAGGGCATTTTCAGAGTCCCTGGCTCCCAGGTGGAAGTCAACGACATCAAGAATTCGTTTGAGAGAGGTGTGTTGCCAGGGTGTGCAGCTACAGCTGGGACACTGTGTCTGAGCAGAGATTGTTGGTGGGAGCTTCAGTGTGTGCTGGATGCGTTAGACATTGTGTAAAGCCTGTGCTAAAGGCCTTTCTGCTACGAGACATGAGGAGGTTTTATCCCCTTCTAGGTATCTTAGTGTTGTATCTCCAGCAATAGCGAAGAGTCACTTAGGGAAAGAGCATGAGAAGTAGGGGTAAGTTCAGAGATCTTTTCCACAGTCATTAATTAAGAGCATGAAAGCCTCGGATGAGAGCCGTAAAATTGTTTGGGATCCATTTTCCTCCTTCCTGCAGCGGTTTGTCAAGGGAGGAGCAGCATTGCCATGTGTACCTAGTGGCAGTGTCGGTTGTGGAGTTGCCAGTGATTCTGCTGAGAAAATCACATCGAAGGTGCAAGGCTGGCAAGACAGGGCAGAGCAATCCTGCTGTCACCGAGTGAAGGTGAAGCTGTGAAAGGGGCAGTCTAGATGGGGCTAATGGCCTCCATGGCGTTAATCTTTGAGCAGCATCGGAAGGATCAGAGTGAAGGTGACTAGGCCAATGAATAAAGCAGTGGTGGGATTGTCAAAGGCTGGAAGATTTGCACATCCAATTTAAGAGGAATCAGTATCCAAATCCCTTAGGTTTTGAAAGCCCTTTATAGATTTAAGTCAGTACAATGCTATCCAGAACCATTTGGTCTACTCTAGAGGCATAATTGCATCCTCCAGCCAAGCCTGTCTTCTCAGGCTTTCACCCACCATTGTTCAGATCTGCTCAGCTCTCTGAGCTGTTGCTGTGAATGCAAAAATGGACTGGGCTGGAAACGGTGAAGGAGAACTGAAGAGTAACATCTTCAGGAAAGGTTTAAAATCTCCACAATAAACTGCGTTTTTGTAGGTAGGGCTATAGCATGTCTCAGCATGATGCTGTGTAGCAGGTGCCTTATTAAACTCTCCTCTTGCTGGCAAAATGCATAGCATAGAAATTTTATGTTTCTGCCGAGTTAGGAAAAAACACTTGCTGTGTTAGTCCAACTTGACAGTAATGCTGGAAATAAAAACTCTTCCCTGGGCAGGTGAAGATCCCCTTGCTGATGATCAAAATGAACGTGACATTAATTCAGTGGCTGGAGTCTTGAAGCTGTATTTCCGAGGACTGGAAAACCCTCTCTTTCCTAAGGAAAGGTTTCAAGATTTGATATCTACTATAAGTAAGTACATGTGGCAGCTCTTCTCAACTAATAGGGTGGGACAAGAGAAACAATAAACTGGGAGCAAGTACATCTGAGTTTTGCTAATAGCAACTTATGCTGTAAGAAAGGTTATAGGTCTGCAATGGAAGCTGTTAGGAAAAGACATTAAGGGTGTGAATTGGCAGCACTGGAGGTGAGGGAGAGGTAAAACATCTTGCTATGGCTCTTTTAAAATCTTTCTAACATCATGAGGATCACCAGAGAGTCATCTCCAAGCTTAGGCCAGTGGGCTGCACATGCAGCAAGCCTGTATACACATTTGTGGGTTGCATGAGGGGTCATTAATTGCTTGAACAGGGTCGGCTGCTGTCCTGCCTGCACAGATCTCTGTGGGTAATGGTGGTTCCTGTGCCTGCCCGTCAAGTGTCATGCAGCCATGGCTCCTGGGACCCAAAGGGGTTTTGCTGCTTTAGCTCAGTGTCTTCTACTAAATGTAGTGAAGGTCAATAACTCGTGGTTACTCACAAAGCTTCTCTGACCCTTGACTCTGCAGACTTGGTTTCAACCTCACTCGATCAGCTGTTCTCCAGGTGTTTGCTATGTGCATTTCCCATCCCAAAGAAAACCAGAAAGTGCTTTGGGATGTGAGCAGAGGTAGAAGCTGAGGGTTTTTAATTATGAAGGGTCTGGGATTGATGTCAGGGAGAGCCTAGTTGCTTCTTGTTCTGTCCTGAATGCCCCTCCCAGCTCCACTTGTTCCTCTGCAACTGAAGAAACAGATATCCCAGCTGGGGTTTATTTCTCTCAGTACCTTGTAGTGATGACATTTATTTATTGGCAAGTCATGGAAATTACTCCCCTGGGGGAAAGGAAGAAGACAGAATGAATTTGATGTTTCAGAGATGATGGAGGAGTGTGTTGTGCGCTTTGGCTACAGGATGACTATTTTACAGAAGAAGTGTCAGGGTTGTTTGGGGGTTCGAGTGTCTTGGTACGTGGGTAGCTTCAGGCGGACTGACTGCTGAACATGTGCTGAAGTCCTTCGTTTGGCTTTCACTGCTCATGGCTCCTTCCCCCCTTCTTAATGTGCATAACTGCTAGAGATTTAGTGATGTCAAGACAGACAGGTGATACCTAGAGGGGAATGACGCAGGGATGGGCTTGTTCCAGAAGGAGAAGAATCTGCTCTTATTTTTCAAGAACAGTTGTTTTCTATAGTAGCTTTAGGAAATTTGCTGTTGCCTTTCAGTTTTGATGTGTAAAACAGTACAGCACGCCTGTAACGTGGCAAACAAAGGAAGCTGTTTCTGTACCAGTTTTGTGCCCTGGACAGGGATTTTTAGCCTGGCTTGCAGTGCTCGCTCTGGCTGCCCTCCCCGAGGGGCTTGCAGCGGGCAGAGCGGGGACCCTGAGTGGGCACAGCCCGCAGAGAAGGGGACAGGTCCACTTCGGTGCCAGGAAATATGCCTGGTGCTTGGTGATGTGACTGTCTGTATGCTTGCAGATAGGCTTGTGCTTTGGAACCGTCCCTAATTAATGCCAAATTGCAGAATTTATTAAGCTTTTGGGAGCTTTTCATTGCAGACATCATCTGTTAATTTTCTGGATGGTATTGTCTTCTTTCTTTCTCTGTTTTTTTACTTTAGCAAAAGTCTTCCTTTTCCTCATCTTTCCTTTCTTTTCCTGCTGCTGTTGCTACCTTTTGATTAAGGATAGATTTTAAATGAATTGAAGTGCCTCGTTCCCATTAAAAATCTGACCTTAAGTGCATCTGATTTTCTGCCACATAAATATAGGCTGTGTAATAGGTGTCCCAACCTAAACAGATTGAAGAAACCTTCTTTCTTTGAGAACCACTACTCAGTAAAATGCCAACCTTGCTGTAGGATGTTCTGTCTCATTTTGTAATTTCGGTGGAAAGGTTAAATGCAGCCGAGCAGTTTGTCTGGGCTCTCCACTGCAGTGCATCACAAAGCCACCTTGATTTCCCTTGGCGCCTGCTAAGGTATTCTGAGCGAAGTTTTTGCAGCAGGTGCTGCTGCGCATGTGGCAGGGCCTCTGAGTGCTCCTGGAAGCTGCAGAGCCACATCATTCCCTGCCGATGTGATGGGGAAGCCAGGCTTGCTGCTGGTAGATGAAAGGCTGGCTTTTCCTTTGGCTTGTGAGGGACTGACAGTTTACATGGAAGCGTTTCTCAAATGCACATGAGAAATAGGAGGATAGAAAAGGCACTTTGTTTGCAAAGGGTCATTCAGGGTTGTGCCTGTATTGTAGAGTGATTGATGATTACTCCATTAATTCTTCTGAGTTACAGCCAGTTGAAACATTTTGCTAACTGAAAAAAGGCAAGTGCTTCAAGACAATTTCTTCCTCCGGGTTTTGGAACAGATATCTATTGTTGTAGGGTTTTATCCAGTTTTTATTTATTTGATCTTTTTTTACAAACATCCTCTTAAGTGAAACCAAGCTGAAGAAGTAGAGAACCCAGTAAGCAATAACAGGGGATCAATACAATTCCTCAAAAGGAAAAATTTCCAACATTAAATATTATAAAGATTTCCATCTTTGTACTGAAGCCAAATTTTGATCAGAATTTTGAACAAATGGCAGGCCTGCTACATCTTTTCAGTGAATTTTATTACAATTAGCAAATGTCAAAGTTTGAGCCAGCATAGTACAGTAAGCACCTCTTCCATGCATCTGAGGCCGACTGCTCTCAGGAAAGCTTTGGTACTCTTTGTCTGCTTTCTGTAAAATAAAAGCCACAGGATTGACTATCTACATAACATATTGAGCAGATACTAGCTTAAAAACCCCATAGCCTTGGGGGCTGGCATGTGCTGCCAGCTGCTGCAGGACGGCGCTGAGCCCCCCGGGCAGGTTGGTGGTGGAGCGGGGCTCTCGCAGCTCCGCAGGCGGAGGAGGCTGCTGCTGCGCGGGGGCTTCAGCACCGTCCTGGTGCGGGGCTGCAGGAGGGCAGGGGGCAGGACAGGGGTCCCCGGGCGAGTGAGCTGGCACTGGAAGCAAGATAGCTCTATGTCACCTCCTTCCTACAGAAGGAAGCTGGTTTCTGACAGCAGCTGTGGGCTTTGTGCACTGCTATAGAGAGAAGTGAATCTTAAAGTGCTGACTCGGAATCGGTTCAGATTAAATTCCCACTGAGACCAGTGGGAGACTGGAGCAGAAGGGCTCAGAAGGACCTGATGGTTAATCCGTAAGAGTAATGTGAATAAAAACCTCATTTTGAAATCTGCACTGGAGAACCAAGCAGTGCTCCATTTTCCAGTGCCATATTGACTAAAGCTATTGAAAAATAGTTGTCGAGGAATGAACTAAATAATGCATGAACAGTTACTTAAAAAAAAAAAACATGGAAATGTTTATTTTGCTGTTTACACTGAATCTGAACATAGATATGAATTCACCTGTGGAAGAGCACTATGCCCAGATTCTTTGCTTGGACCTTAGTGCCAAACCTTAGTGGGTCAAATCTGGAAACGGGCTATTGTTTTCCTTGCATAGTGGGCTACTAGATCTGGAACGAGTCCCTCTGGTGCCGTGTTGTCTCGTCTTGAGAAGTTTTAAAGATGTGCTTTCTATCCATGTGTTCCAGAAATCGAGAACCCCACCGAGAGAGTGCACCAGATCCAGCAAATCATCGTCACTCTGCCCCGGGCTGTCATCGTTGTCATGAGATATCTTTTTGCTTTCCTTAATCAGTGAGTCTTTTTTTTCCTCTTTCACTTAGTTTCTCCTTGCCCTCCTTTTTTTCAGGGCTTCCCTGTCTTTGTTGCATGAGTCCTTTTTGGTATTGCCATGGAGAGTTGTATTTTGCTCCTTCCTCAGCCTTGCCTAGCCATGGCTGTGTGTTCAGGGAAGGTGTACAGTTCCGTGATGATTGCTTTTTTGGGTGATGGGGGTTTGTTGGTGGGAGACTTTTCTAAGTGAGTGGGAAAAGTCAGCGCCACACCTCCCTAATGCTTGTGCTTGCAGCTTGTCGCAGTACAGCGATGAGAACATGATGGATCCCTACAACTTGGCCATCTGCTTTGGGCCCACTCTGATGCACATTCCAGATGGGCAGGATCCGGTGTCCTGCCAAGCCCATGTCAATGAGGTCATCAAAACCATCATCATTAATCACGAGGGCATCTTCCCCAGCCACAGAGAGCTGGAAGGACCTGTCTACGAGAAGTGCATGACTGGAGGGGAGGAGTACTGGTAAGGAGCGGGGGCAGGGCTTAATTGTTTGCAGAACTTAAAGCCAGATCCCCTTGTGAGGGTTATCTTCTGGCACTGTACATTAAGAGTGAACCTGTGACAAAATGCAGGGTTTTGGCTTGATTCCTGGTAGACAGAGAATTGACCCCAGCTCACCCAAGGGTTCTTGGGAGCAGATCCCTGGGAGGATGAGATGTGAGGAGAGCTTTGGGGAAGTTCAGACTTAATATTCAGGGCAGCTGAGCCTAGGCTGACCACGATGCTAGTGAATTTGCCCCTTTGCAGAAGGGGCATGCCCTTTTGCATTTATTCCTGTTAAACTTTATGAATTAGGTGTGCAATTGATAAGTATTTTATATGCTTGTGCTGTTTTACACTGGTTAAGAATCTTACTCCATACCAGGCTGTCTGTGTGGTTCTTAGTTATAAATACCTTCATAAAACTAAGAGGATTTTGCACATCTAACCAATTAGTCTCTACTTATATATGTCAGCTTTGCTTTTCATTTTAGCCTTGCTGATGAAAACAGGCAATTTCACTGAGTTTTTCCTTTCATTTTTCTCATGCTGACTCAGCATTATAAACCTCAGTAAAAACTTCAGGAGAAAATTGTTTCCAATAGGAATATTAATATTTATTAAAAAAAATCTTTTAACTGCAGATTTACAGAAGTGTGTTGAGAGCAAAACAGTATTTTAGGACAATTCTAACCAAATTCCTCCTAGGCTGGAATTTTTGAGTAGTGTCTCATAGTTCCATGATAATTTGCTAGTTGGATGAAATCTCAGCCCATTTGTCTGGAGGATGCTGGAATTCTAAACTGATGTTCAGATCTGAGTTTTAACAAACCGATATTTATAACAGACTTGAACTGGTTTGTGTGCAAGCTCTATACACTTCTGAGGCATAATCTGCCCTGACACTGATCACTTGCCACCTTTCTTACTGATGCAAGGACAGGATAAAATGCTAGAACTCATTGTGAATGAGCGAGTGGAGCATTTTAACTTGGTGTCACTTTATATTTGTTTTGCCAAATATGAGTAAGATGTGCAAGCAACAGAACATGACGTTCTGGGGTGAAGATCAAGGTGCGAGTGTCTGCTGTTCTCAAAGCAAGTTCAGAGATCTGCTGTGATTTAAAATGACCATCTCAGTCCTATGAAAACTAAAACCATAACTCTTTCCAGTGTCACTGTGGCCAGAATTTCCCTCAACAACTTACTTTTGCTAAGTACCTTAGGAACGGAATCTCGTTCTGTCTTTGAAAGCATGGTGTATTTTATTTCAGTGACAGCCCACACAGCGAGCCAGGCACCATCGATGAAGTTGACCATGACAACGGCACAGAGCCACACACCAGTGATGATGGTGAGCACAGACGTGAGCAGCAGAAAATCGGGTCTGTGTTAGAAGAGCTGTGCATGCAGGAAAGCAGTGCGCACTTTGCTCCTGATCAGATTAGGGCCTCAACTAGTATCTGGCACTTTAGTGGGGGTTGACGTTTTTGTGTGCTTAGTAATGAATATGCATGTTAATAAATGTTGTGTATAGGTTGTGCAGGGACCTTTGCAGTGGTCTGACTCCATGGCAGGATACACGGGTTGGTTTTTTGGAGCTCTTCTATGAGATTCCATTAATCCCATATATGACTTTTTTTTCCTTCTCCTTATCATCTGTGCTTACATGCCACGTGATGGCGAGGGCGCGCTGTGTGAAATGGCTCAAGAGAACAGGAGGGGAGATGGGGGGCTGACATGGAGGAGACCAGCTCTGTTTGCTGCAGGCCCTTGGATGCACTGCGGGGAAAACAGTGAACGTCAGTGGCCCCGTTGGGGGCACTCTGAAGTGAGGGGGTCTTTCAGCTGCTTTCATGAGGCTGTGGATAATCCCCTGTCAAGCAGCCGTCTCCTTGGCAGAAACTAAATGCCTTTGTATTCGAGCAAGCCACAGTCAGTTCTGTTTCCTTTGGTGACAAAGTACCCCCCTGCTCGTTTTGACTCGTGTCAGGCCCGTGGAGCTGGCCAGCTTCGGGGGGCGAAGCGGGATGTGTTGTGAGCCAGGACCGCGTGGATGGGTGCAGCCGGGTGTGAATCCCTTGCAACTGGGTGCGTCATCAGCGTTGCGTAACGCTCTGGAGGAGGCTCAGCTCCAGCTTTCTGCAAGCTCCTGTCTGCCTGCACGTCTGCGCAAACCAGCTCGGAGTTTCACATGTGGGCTCTCAGTAAAAGCTTTGAAGCTCACGGCGATCACAAAGGCGAGCATGGAAACAGGGGTGCTGGCAGAGCTGGTCAAGAAGCGTGTTTGCTCCAGGACGCGGTACCAAAGCAGGAGGAAGCGCTGTGCTTCCTGCACCCGGAGGCACCGGCAGCTCGGCCACGGGGCGAGTCCGGGAGACCCAGCTGGCACCGCTGAGGGACGGTGAATGTGCAACCCCACGACATCGTTTAATGGCAGGACTTTGCTGTGTGGAAGGGCACCAGGCAGCCGAATGCCTCTTCTGCTTTCCTGATGGCCACTGTTTCCTTGGACGCGTTCTGCCCCGACAAAACGCTGACACCTTCCGAGGCTGGCAGCTGGCGGGAGGGCCTGCCCGGCTGGCCGGCACTGCCGGGAGGAGGGGAAGGGCGCAGCTGGGCCGGACAGCTCAGGACCTGCTTTCAGCTACAGGCAGGAGCCGACAGGACTAGAAGAGGAAGGAGAGCGAGCTGCCATGTAGCCAATTTTATACTTGGGTGGTCACATTAAAAGCTCTGATTGGAGTTCCTGGGTGATTAACTGTGGTACAAGCGTAGAGAAGAGGAGCAGCTTTATTTCGTGAATTCACATATTCCTTATTCCCCTCTCCCTTGCCCCGTGAACCCTCCCTGCTGGGAAACTCAATATTTTATCAGGGCTGTGAACGCCCTCCTGGTAGCCTCCCCCCACTCCATTTCCTCCAGAGCATTCTCCACTCGTCCTGCTGTAGTGCTCCCAAGCACCCTGCTGCTTGTGTTGGTGCAGATGTGTATTTTAAGCTGGGTAAAATCAGTCTGCTGAAGCGACCTGGTCTGTCCCACATGAGGCGAGGAAGGGGGCAGGGGTCTGATTCAGTGTTTCCCATGTCTTCCTCCGGTATCTCCTCCTCTGTGTGGATTTTGTCACTGAGCAGAGCGATGGGTCGCATCCTGATGGCTGCTGATGTTGAGCCTGTGGTTAGTGATGAGGCAGATGGAGCAGAGCAAGTTTTCGTGTTTTAATGAGAATGTGGCAGATCTGGAGGAACTGGACGTATTTGGCCTGTTTAGCTTTGTCATCGTCTGTCTGCCAGTCTCCAGGTGGGGTTTAAAGTGTTCGGGTGTCTCAAACTATCAAGGTACATTAACTGCTTGCTTGCTGGCTCCCATAGGTAGTTGAGTGGTGGCAGCCTGCTTTTTCACCCCTGTCTCAGAGCGAAGTGAGGCAGAGCGCAGTCTGCTCCTGCCACTGTGGAGAGAAGTGCCATCACTACCTTGCAATCACTGCAGTGGTTTCTCTGGGATTCAGTGGTCCCAGCTGGAAACAGATTTGCAGAAGAGCTGGGCTCCTCCACGGGCTCCTCAGCGCCAGCCAGGCTCCTCTTTGGGTGCACCAGCATCTCCTGCTGTGATGCCCTTGGCCAGGGGCTCATAGGCTCCTAGTGTGCTCACAGCCTCCCAAAGCGAAGTCCTGCCTCAGCCCTCTTGAATTTCAGGCCCTGAGCTCCCAATTTGTGAATCCCTGGTGTTTGGTAGAGCTTAAATTAGAAAAAGTGGAGAAGCAGTGAGGTAGAGTGCTGGAAGGTCTGCAGATGTGGGGGTGTGATGCGGAACAGCTGCCTGGCCAGAGCTGGTATCATCGTTTCTATGGGGATCCCCAAAGGGGGATTCGTTACTCATCAATAATTCAGGCCAAATTGTCTCCAGGATAAGGAAAGGAAGAGAAGGTAAGCAGGGCTTTGATCACAGTATCTGACACAGCTTAACAAGATCCCAGTCTGGAGGATAATGGGGTTCTGCAACCGAAGAAATCACTTTATAGGTAGAAAATGAGAGTGCGGGTGACGATGCCATATGCACACAGGGAAATTTCAACTACTCCCCATCTGGTTTGTAGCTTTTTGTAGCTGCTGGTAGTTTGTGAGTCTGTGAGAAATTCCAGGAAGGCTAGAAGAACAAAAAGAATTGATCAGTCTAAAAATAACATGGTTTGTACTCAGTGCAAGATGCTCTCGGGAAGCTAGGGCAGCATCACTACTGCTGTTCTTGTGAGATGTCGCTTTCTAGGATTTATTGTGCCCTTGTGATTGTTGAACTAAGCTTTTCTCTGTCTGTCCTTCTCTCCTTTGCAGAAGTGGAGCAGATTGAAGCCATAGCAAAGTTTGACTACATTGGACGATCTCCACGAGAGCTGTCCTTTAAGAAAGGAGCTTCGCTCCTCCTGTACCATCGGGCATCAGAAGACTGGTGGGAAGGGAGACATAACGGTGTGGATGGCCTCATACCCCACCAGTACATTGTGGTGCAGGACATGTAAGTAAAGTGGCATGTGTTGATCCAGGACATTAAAATCACATAATTACATGAGGTCCATCTTTAGCCACCTGAAATAGGTGGTCAGATTTTCCAAGGTTTGATGACTTTGGTGAGAAATCTGGATCTGTTTGCATCTGCCTCTCCCTGTATTGGCTCAGGTAGTTTCTCGTTCAAGATGATAAAGCCAAGCACTAAATATTGTACTTTAGTGTGCCTGAACCCCATCTATCACTGACTCCTCAAAGTGGCACGACCCAGGCTTAATATTGGCCTTGCCCCCTCTGTACCTTGACCTGGCACTGTTCAGTGCCCAGCTGGCCTGCAGGCAGATCCCAGGGTCCTTCGCAGATGCTGCTTACAAGTTACAAGTACTGTACCTGGATTCATTAAAATGGCAACTACAGCACAGGTTGACAGGGAGACATGATGTTCACTTTTTCCAAGCTCTGGGTACTGTCTGAAGTAGTGGCCTTGGTCCAGCTCTTTGTTAACAAAGTCTGGAGCTGCTGGAGTGGTGATGTTCAGATCCATGCTGTGGCTGGGCCCTCGCCTCTCTCCTGGGGCAGAGCCCTGTTAACTCATGGAGGTCTCCTTTTCCTAGGGATGATGCGTTCTCCGACAGCCTGAGTCAGAAGGCGGACAGCGAGGCAAGCAGTGGACCACTGCTGGATGATAAAGCCTCCTCCAAGAACGACATCCAGTCTCCAACGGATCATATTGTGGACTATGGCTTTGGGGGAGTAATGGGCCGGTAGGGAAACTCTCATTCTCCTATGAACACAGAGGTGGTCGCTGTCACGTGCGGGGAGAGTCTGTGTGTGGTGTAGGGCAAGACAGAAGGGAAGGCTCCAGTAAGCACTGCAGAATAATATGAGCATGGAGGGGGTTTTCATGTGCATTGCTAATGTAGATCTTAACAAGTAAAGAAGGTACTATGCTGTCCCTTTCTTGGCACTGGCTAAAATGTCTGTCTTCCCTCTTGCCTTAGTCTTCTGGAGCTGAAAGGCTGGAGTTCGGTTTGATCTGAACTCTCAGAGCTGAGCAATTGTCTTACAGCATGCAACCAGATGCTTTCAGTCTGACGGACAGTGACCTAGTCTTGTGATGGATTCTTTGCAGAGTGAGATTGAGGTCTGACGGTGCAGCTATCCCTCGCCGTCGAAGTGGGGGGGACACCCACAGCCCACCCCGAGGGATGGGTCCTGGCATAGACACTCCTCCTCGAGCAGCGGCCTGTCCTAGCAGCCCCCACAAAATACCTCTTAACAGGGGCAGGATTGAGAGTCCTGAAAAGCGCAGAATGGCGACATTCGGCAGTGCAGGCAGCATCAATTTCCCAGACAGGAAGGCCTTGTCTGATGGCCACCCGCTGAGATCGACCTGTGGATCGACTAGACACAGTAGTCTCGGAGATCAGAAATCTCTAGAAGCAGAAGCACTTGCTGAGGTAAGAGGATTGTGAAGTGGCTCTCAGTGCCCAGGGATCGAGAGGCTGTAAAATAAAGGTCACTCGGGTTGCACCGCAGAGCCCCTTCCATCTCAACGCACTTCAGAATTACAGTGCTGTTGTAGCTGCGGCGGTTTAAAGATAAAAATGAGCAGCCAACAGCTTGCCTGCTTTTCCAACTGTATCGGTTGGTCTAAAAAAAGATACTGCCTCCTTCCACAAACCTTTGGAGCATTCTTTGAAGCAATAGAAATGTTCAATCCGCCATCAAAATGCGCTGGCAGCTCTCACCTCCCGCAGGGAGAGAAGCACATTATCTTCATCTGATGCTCCATAAGGAGCTTAGATGGAGAAAACTGGATTTGCCAAATCAGTATTTGATGCTCGGTGTTTGGAGAAAGGTGCTTCACGTTTGTTACTGACTGTTTGTAGCTGGGACCTGAAAACGTTAGTCTAATCTCAGTGTGACACCTCCAGCCATGCAACATCATTGACATCACACTAGGCCATTGGTTCCACAGTGCTCATTAAATTCATGTTACCTCCAGCATAGCCTGCAGGTCTCCTCTCCCTACTGCTGGCAGGAGGCCCCCAGCCAGGTATCGGTCAGGTTATACCAAACCTGTTAACATCTCAGAGAACGGTCCCTTCATGGAGCAGGCAGCAGGATTCCCAGCCTCTTTGGGACCACATAGTTCAGGCACAGTCCCTGTGGATGTGTCCAAACAGCCATGGGTTGGGCTGGTTCAGGGGCTGGGAGCACCGTGTACAGGCTGTTCACCATCCCTTATTTCAGCAGCTTCCTGGCAGTTTGCTTCGTGCCACCCTCCGGCAGGAGCAGCAGCTGTGGGACAGTGAGTGATGCCCAGGCGGAGGGGTGCAGCTGCTGGGGAGACCACTGCCCTCCACCTGGCAGCAGCTCATGTACCACAGGGTTTGGCAGGCTATTATGTGTCGAATGAGCTGCTTTCAGCGGGATAATTAATGATGATTGCAGAAAGGAAGAACTCTTACTGTCCTGTTTGCTTTTCCACCAGCCACGCTCCTTGTTCTCTTGCTCTGCAGCACGCTATCCAGCTTCTCTGTCCATCAAGAGCTTGCGTTTGGCGTGATCAATTTACAAAGTTACGGTCGTAGCACAGCGCGTGCCCTGAGTGATGGCTCGAGCTGAGGCGCCGCGTCCACCTTGGGACAGGATAACAGCACGCACAAAGTCCCCGGGCTCGGCTTATGGCCAGTAGCATGGCACCCCGGGGCCGTGTTCCCCGGGTGCAGTGCAAGGCTGTGGGGTCCGGGAGCCTCCAGAGGGATGGGTGAATGCTGAGGACAGAGCATGATATGCACAATTTTCTTGGGTTTGGGGGTTTTGTGTTGTTTTTTTAAACCTTGAAAAAGATTCTCGCTCAGCTGATGTGAATACCTTGAAGTCTGTAGAGCTGCTGGACTGGTAGTCCTGAGGCTTAGCTCTCGGTGAATATTTTCACTCATTATCTGAACAGCTTAGTAGAATTAATTGAAGCTAACTTGATAATTATTTCCCTTCTGCTGATCCTCTGAACATTATCTGAGGCTCACTAAGTGTTTTGTATGCATTATAAAATTAAGGACTTGTCTACAGAAGGACAGCGAGGAGAGTTAACTAGAGCTACTTTTTGAACGATTGATTCAGTTGCCTTAAATCACTTTTCAGGTGGTCTCTTTCTGAGTTAGTGCCCTCAATTCAGTTAAGGTGGATTTAAGTGAAGCCAAACTAGGGCCTCTTTATTTCTGAATGAGACTATCAGCACTACCATTGTAGGCAATTTAGCTAATTTCCTTTAAATGGACACATCTAGTTCAACTGAGTTCACCTTCTGGAGGATCTCTGTGGACGGACCCATGGGATCCGTGCCCAGGAGACGTGACCAGAGGTGGGCAGGTGGTGAGGGGCTGGGGCCGGTCTCACCTCAGGTCCCTCCCTGCAAGCAGGGAGAGGCCTTGTCGCTGCCTCTCTTCTATTTGTGGCGAGGTGCCATTGTGCTGCTTACTCTGCACACATCCCTGTGTGCTTCTGTCCCCACATGTGCCATTGCCCTGTAGGCGCAGGGACAGCAGACCTCTTGTACGTCAGATGGAGGCTGCAGGGCCTCGTTTTTGGGGAGAAACCAGCCTCAGTGTTGCAGGCGAGCATGGAAATGCCCTGTCTCGTTGGAGATGTGGACAGGCTGATGTTCACCCCATCGCTCATGGTGCTCGGAGCTTGCTCCCTTTGGAGCTGGTGGCCAAACTCCTGTTGACTTGGGAGACGCGAGGCACCTTTGTGCGGCCAGCGTTTGGGCTTTACATCTTCTCCCAAAGCTCCTGCTTTGCCTGGAGGCCCCGTCTTAGGTCAGAGACCCACACAGACAGACACACGTGCCAGGGCGGGGGGCATCTCCACGGGGTGGGGTGCAGGAGAGCGGGTCGATGCTGTGGCGTGGTGCTGACATCCCTTTGTCGGTGGCGTTCACAGGATATCGAGAAGACCATGAGCACGGCGCTGAACGAACTGCGGGAGCTGGAGAGGCAGAATACGGCCAAGCAGGCCCCCGACGTGGTCCTGGACACGCTGGAGCCCATGAAGAACCCCCCGATGGGTGCCGCCAACTCGGAGCCCGCCAGCCCCCTCCACACCATCCTGATCCGGGACCCCGACGCTGCCATGCGGCGCAGCAGCAGCTCCACCACGGAGATGATGACCACCTTCAAGCCGGCCCTCTCGGCCCGGCTGGCCGGGGCTCAGCTGCGGCCCCCACCGATGCGGCCGGTGCGGCCAGTGGTGCAGCACCGCTCCAGCAGCAGCAGCAGCTCAGGGGTGGGCAGCCCTGCCGTCACCCCCACCGAGAAGCTCTTCCCCAGCAGCTCGACGGATAAATCAGGCACCATGTAGGCTGGGGCGCGGGGACTGAGACGGGGAGAGCCAGCGCCTGGATGGTGGGAGCAGGGCCGGCAGCTCGGCAAAGCCTCGCTTGGCCAAGCGGGAAGTCGAAACCGTGCTCAAGAGGAACCTCTCCAAAAGGGGAACAAGTGCGTAGCCTAGGCCTGATGGTTGATTGTACATACGTGTGTGTGTGTGTGTGTACATATGTGTGCACGCACACGCCCGTCCATGCAGAAACACTTGCCAAGCTTGCAGTCCTACGGCAGGAGGAGACGGCGGGTCTATGTGTCGGCACTGGAGAATACACGCTATATGTAGAAGTATATATTAAAAAAAATAAGTGTACAGAATTCGGTGACTTTTTTAAAAAAGTAGATTTACCTCAGAAACTGGCTCTGAAATGTCCTCTCTAGAGATGTTGGGTTGATTTGGGTTTTTTCCCAGGCTATTTGTGTGCGTGTGTGTGCGTGGAGATACGTAGCAGCTGTGCGTCGAGCAATACAAGGCCAATCCTGGAATTTATCTTCTGCACCTCGTGGCATTTAAAAAAAAAGGGGGGGGGGGTAGATACAGTGGGTTTTGTTCACTGCTGGCCTGTGGAGAAGAGCTGGAAATTCATAAATGCCAGTGCGTGTCAGGCTGGCTGGAGTGTCTTTTCAAGCTGAATCCCGAGACGCCTTCGCGTGTGGTGTGACGCCCCGGCCAGTGGCACCCGGCAGGAGCGGGGACAGAAAATGAGGTGTACTCCGTTGGCTTCACGCAGGGAGGAGGACGTTGCTGCTGCACCGGGGCACAGTGCTGCCCTGCCTGCACCATGGGGTCCACAGAACTCCGATTTTCTTGAAGATTTCCGAATGAACAAGGACTAGTGACAAACCTGTGGTAAAGCATAAATAGATTAACTTACAGAGTTTTGAGATGCTTCATTTCCCTTTCCCCACACACTTTTTTTTTTTTCTTTTTTTTAAAAATCCTAATGATGTCTCAACAGATGGGACTAAACAGGCAAGGAGGCTTTGGTACAACAACGTTCCTTTATTTGAAGTTGCACAGCAGTACATGAGGGTCTTGATTCAGATTGCATCTTCTTGCATGAAAAGCATGAGCCATATTTGACCATATCAGATACGGAACAGATCTGATGGGGTGATATTTTGCACTTTCTGTACTGTACTATATAATACAACAGTTTGAGTTTATGCAAAAGAATCTACATTTTGTTTTTCCTCTGAACATTTAACCCAGAGAAAAAATATGCAGAAAGAGCTGGGGATTGCATGGTACTTTGTCTGATAATCAAGTCTCTTCTGTAAGCGCTGAATTCAAGACACTCTGTGCTTCTCCTGCAGTTCTTTTCTTCTTGTACAGATTTCCACGCAATGACCCGTGGTTTAATTTGGTCAATTCCACACGATCGTGTACAACCCCACCATGAAACGGGCCATGGTGAGTCTCTTCAGCTGCATAGAAGAGCTGCACTAACGGCTCCTCAATGTTCATCCTTTCTTCCCGCTATCTCTGGTTTCTGCTGTTCTGTCTGTCCCTGGGCAAAGAAGCTAGCGAGCCCTCCTGCCTCATCCAGCAGTCACCTGCCCCTGCCCAGGGCTTGTTTTTGTTCCCCCTTTCATCCTCCTGCTCTCTCCAGCACCGCTGCAGACCCCAGCCTGACTTCCAGAAGGCAGCGGAGGGGCTGGCCGGGGCGGCTGAGCCCACCGCTCCTGCCGCAGCCCGCGTCTCGGCCGGGGGGCTCACCCGGAACGCGTCCGTGGGCACAGCTGCCCCGACCCGGGGCGAGGCAGCGGGTACCCCCATGCGCCGGGCACGGAGCCGGCGTCACAAACCCGGCGGGACCGGCCCGCTGGTTGTTCCCGTGCCCAGTGCACAAGCATGTGTCCCTTCCACACCCCGCTCCTGGCCGGCTCCTGCCCCTGCCAGTCTGTATATATATATTGCTGTACTTGCTTAAATGCTGGAACGTAACTGTTAACATGTAAACTGTACAAAAACTAGGCTAAGATTAGATGAAAGCCAATGCCACTCACCAAATCTTTGCACTTAGTAGGTAGCTCAATGTAAAAATAAAACCCAATAATAATAAAAAAAGAAATAAAAAAACAAAGCCGCAAAGCTAACCTTTCAGTGTACAGTGGGGGAGAAGTACTGTATGTAGTGATTCTGTCATTGTTCCTCCGTATAATGCTGTAAGGGGAAATGGTGTTTATGTACTTGTCTATTAACATTGTTGACATTTGTAATTACCACAATTGGTTCATATTGATGTTTATTTTTCTTCATCATTTTTCCCCCCTTTCCTAACTTAGGCTAACCCTGAGGTCAATGCCTCTGTCATTACGGGCAGCAGATGTTCAAACAGTCTGTCAGTCTGGTCTAGTAATGAACCAGCAAATGTGCTTTTAGGGGGAGGGAAGGAACCCATTTGGCACGAGAGCTGTGTATTCGTTGCCAGTAATTATTTTTTTTTTTTCCATTTAGTTCCTGGAGAACATTCACTTTGCCAGTCTTCTGGGTTTTTTTATATACTTTCAAAGATGACTTGATAGCAAAACCATGTTGATTAGGGTTTTTTTTTCCCCTCCCTTCTTACTTTCGGAGATACGGTACAAGTTCCAGTGTCTTTCTGTTAAATTATTGCCTTTCGTTTTCCTTTGTTTCGTTTTGTTGTGGGTTTTTAACACAATTGTTTTCTTATCTTTAAGTGCCTTTTTGAGCACCAGAACAAATGCTTGGAGTTAACGTCCTAGGAGCTGTACACATCATGATTTTCTTTGTACAGTTGCGTTGTGCTGGGGGTGATTGCTTTTAAAGTCCTTTTTAATTTTTTTTTTAAAGAAAAGAAAACCAGGACGTTTTGTTGAAGAATTAACTACCCCTTTTTAATACGGTATTCAAATTGTAGTTTTAACTACTGTAAATTTAAGGGAAGAAATGTATTTTTCTGTAAGCTAACTTGGCACAAAATTGAAACACGTACATTGTAGGAGTATCACAACTGGAACCTGCTCATGTTTTATGAGTAACTTTACCCCGATCCTCGATACCTCTCTAAAGGCGTAAAGACTGTAGGCTTCAGAGAGTTCACAGAGCTTTCACTGTGAAAACTTAGGGCCGAGTCACTGACGTGAGCGGGCGGTGGGAGCGCCCTGCCTCCCACCGCCCCGCCGGGCAAGGGTCCGAGGCACCGGCACAGCCCCTCCTCGGGGACGCGGCAGCCGAGAGGAGGGCATCTTCACGGAGCGGTTGTTTCTCTGCTGTGCAGAGCGAGTGCCGACCCCCGGCTCGGCTCCTGCAGACCCCCCCGGGTCCCCGCAGACCCGTCCCGTCCCGCGGTGCCGTGGCCGCCTCCGGAGGGGCAGCTTGGCGCTTGCCCACCCTCCCCGGGGCTCGGCATCGCCTTCGGCGCTGCTGCCCCAAAACCAACGGCACCTACGGCGGTCTCTTCTCTGTACAGACTCTTCAGCGATGCGCGCGAGTGTGGTGGTCCCCGGGGTGGTGATGACAGTGCACTTTCTTCCTTAGGCTGAAGTACCCCTGGTAGGTCATTTTTGTAAACCCTGGACTGTGTTATTTAACTAGCAGTGTTGTGGTTTTCACGGTGCGGCAGTAGATGTCCCGAGTCTGATCTGCTTCCGAGTGGCTGGGCTGCGTAGTCTGGTGGGGATGGGTTCGGTTACGCCGGGAAGCCGTAGGAAACCGCTGGCTGGCTGCCCTTTGTAACGGTCATCCTCCTCCTCTGGTGTTGTCTCTGTAACGTATGGTGAGATGCCGTTCAGCTAGAGTGTCTGAGTGGGTCCTCTGTCATGTATGCTGATGATGCCATGTAGGTGAAGCCACTGGTTGGGTGTGGACTCATCCCGTTGAATAAAACTGCTTAACTTTTCTCAAAAACACCGGCTGTAGTTTCAGAATATTTGCTGCCTCTGGCAGCCGTGTGGGCTGGCACCCCTGCCTGCACCCGCACCCGTGCTTGCGGCTTCCCCATCCCCTGTCCCCTGCACCCTCGGCCGGAGGCAGTGGCCAGGGTGCCCCTCCAGCGCCGCCGTGCAGCAGCCCCACGGCACCTTCGCCGTGCCGGCGGGCAGCGGTGGTGCCATCGGCCGCCGTCTCCTGGCCGCTGCTCCCCTGTAGCCACGAGCCGGGACCGCGGTCGCTCGCCGTGGCTGACTTGGTGTGCTCCGCGGTGTTTGTTTAGATGAACCGCTGAGAGCACAGATGGGCTCCTTCCTCTCAGCCCTGGGCATGTGGTGAAAACACGCAGGGAACAGACATGTAGGCCAATAAAAAAACCAAACCACCGCCTCCATGAGGGTGTAAATTTGGCCATTTCCACCGGTGTGGGAGGGCCTGGGCTGATCTACACCAGCCAAGAAGAGGTGTCGTTTCTTCTTCTAAATGTCATTTTAAATGCATTTAGGTAAAACCAACAGGAACGTTCTTCCATTTTATTTTGAACAAATCTTTGCCTTGAAGCTCACTGTGCTGATCCCGCAGTAGTTAAAGGCTGAGGAAGGGGCTGGGGGGGTGTGTTAGGCTCCTCCTGGGGCCAGGGCTGGTGGGGAAGGGCTGTCCTCTGCTCTCCCAGCCCCTGCTGCAGGAATCGCTTCCAGCCCTCGCTGCCTGCACCCGTCTTCAGGCGATTCAATCCCTTTGCGAACCTCCTGCTTCGGTGAGAGCACCTTTGGGTGGTTTATTGCTTGCCCGCAGGGGAAGGCTGCCTCGGGTGGGCAATGGGGATAGGTGCGGATGGTGGCGGAGAAGCTGCGCTCCACGTCTGCCCTGGAGACACCTCACCGTCCCCTCTGCCCGCGTGAGCTCCCCGGCACCTTGGCGTGTCTGTGCCTTAGCAGGAACGTCAGCTCAATAAGGCCGGGGTGACACTGAACGGGGACACCGGGGCTGCACCACTGCGGGGGCCAGCGCTTGTGGCAGGGACGCGGCCCCCCACCATGAGCAGCCATGAGCGCGGTGGGTAGGGGTGAATGCCCAAGAGGAGCTGGGCTGAGCGTCCCCGCTGCCTCCCCCTGCTCGCCCTTCGTGTGTTTTGGGGGGGGGGTCAAGACTCGACCTCCTGTCGATGCTGCCTTGTTTTTCCCCAACCTTTCACACCGTGAGCCCTTCTCAGCGGTTCAGCGCGTTAGGGCTCTCCTGTGCGGGAGCATTAGATTAGTATTGCTCTCAAAATCCAGAGGGCGGCTTTGGCAGTGAAGCGTTGAAAGAGTAGGCTTGCTTTTCTTTTCGAAAGCTGATTACACAGACATTAATTATCGCTGGAGGAGCAGAGGGGGGGGGACCACAACACGGCGCTCTCGCATCCCTCCAGCCACTCGCAGCGTGAGCCCCTTCATGCCTGTAGGCTCTTGGGGGCCAGAGACCTGCCATGGCTCCCTTATTCTCACATTGAACGGTGGTGTTCTTCAAGGGGTCGTTCCTCCCCACCACCACCGGTCCCCCCTGAGTGGCTCTGCCGCAGAGGGGTTTTACCTGCTGCCCACCCTACCTGTGGATGTGGCTCCCTGGCACAGCCCCTCCGGGACAGGGGGCCCTGTGCCTCCCGTGGCTGCCAGGCTCTGCCCACTCCTGTTATCGACAGTTGCCCCCTCCCCACAAACACCCACTGTCAGCTGCTGAGCGGCCAGAGCTGCTTAACCTGGTCCATGACAGACCTGCTGGAAAACTGAATTCCAGTGTGTGTGTCCCCGCTGCTGCCAGCCCCCCGTGTGGGGAACCCCCCCCCCAGCCCTGCCACAGAGGAGGTGTTGCACTCGGCTCCGGGAAGGGGACGCGTGCCTGCAATGCACAAGCGATGTCAGACAAAAGCAGATGTCAAAATGAGCTTAAAACAAAGATGATTTAGTGCTCGCTCTGTTGCAAACAGGACAAGAGCGATTATCTCCTGCCAAAGGGAAGGAGCGAGGGGGCTTAGGGGGGCCGCGCAAGCCAAGGAGACCAACAAAGGCCATTCCTGCAGCAGCACAGATCCCCACTGGGCACCATGGCCTTCGGGACTGGCCCGGTATTTGCTTTTAAAGGATTAACTTGAGCCAGCTAACTGGATATGAAAACTGCGGCGAGCGCAGGAGGACATTGTGCATCGCAGCCCACAATGTGCTCGGCTCGGCTCCGTGGTGCAGCTGGCACCTGCCACGGAGGTGCCCGGGTGGCACATTCCTGCCGGCTCCTGGCATCGGTCACCGCCTCGCCAGTGGCCCCAGGCCGTGCTGGGTCACTGCTCACCCAGGGCTCTGCACTTAATGTGCAGCACCTCGTGGCACGGCAGCTATAACCTATGAGATTTATTACCAGATAAAGTAAAGCAATGTAATTAAACAGTTTTCCTAATGCACACGCGCTGCTGGTTTCATCAAACGTCTGTCCTGCGTTCAAATTATTCTTCTGCTGGACTCTCTCTGAGTTGAGAAGGTCCCCACAGTAACGCTAGTACTTAACGTGCCAAATGAGGCCTTTGTCTGAGAGTAAATGTCAATATCATCAGTAAATTGATAATTGATTTCCAATTAAAAGTCAGTGTTCCCCAGCACTCCTAACTAATACAGGCTCATGTTAAGCTATTTATGCTTTGCTCTCCTGACAACAAGGCTTTTAGTGCCATAACTGGGATATTAAATTGGCACTGGGAGCTGTGGCCTTTGTCACTTGGCTCTGTGGCAGGAGCTGACCTCCAAGGCCAGAGTGCGTGCTGCCATGCATATGGCACCTCAGCACCAAACAATGTGTTTCACGCTGGGGAACAATGTATTTTTAATGAAAAATAAAGGGTAACATCGCTAAAGACAGCTCAGGAGTGAATCAGTATGATAGGATATAGCTCTGTCTCTTTACCCTGAGGGTGCCCATCTCGACCCAATAGAATAGAAAAGGTTCTAAATTTGAGGGAAGGAGGGAGAGAGAGACACAACGCCCTGCGCTGGCAGCAGCAGGATATTGCCTCTGCAGCCTGGGAGAGGCTCACACTTCCTTTTATTTATCTCTTTGGAAACCTACAGGAACCAGGGTAAATACCTGGAAGAAGCTGCCTTTGCAGAGGGCATCTGCTTAACAGTTGGAATGACTAGAACACATAGAAGAAAAAAAATCCCACAAAGCAGCAACCGCAGAGGCTGCTCGTTCGCAACGCACGGAAGGGACGGGGCCGGAGGGGAGGCTGGCTCCCACCGTGGCTGTGCAGGGCGAGCTGGCAGCTTTGTGTGCTTCTCACCGGGGAGGGGAGGAGGGAAGGGGACACCCTGGATTCCAGGTACCAGGAAATCATGTCCTTAAAGCATTGGACGTGATGCTTTGGGGAGGAAAACAAGGTGCTTTCTGAGCAACACGGGTTATTTCGGAACTGGGGCATTGCCCAGTTGTCACGTCAGGCAGCTCCTGCCACCACCGCTGCGCTGTGGCACGGCAAACCTGCGCCATTTGCCTTTTTGGAGCTATTCCGAGTTCTTGCTTATTCACTCCCACTTGCATTGCCTGAGCTATGGCTCCAGGTTTGAGGCTGGACTTCAGTTCCTGGGCTGAGGATAAAGGCAGCTTTATAAACTTACTTTTGTTAAGGCTGGTCTGGAGTAACAAACCTGCCGCCGCGGCGGGGCTCACCGGAGGCCGAGCGACCCGGGGCTGCTGCCGCAGTGCTGGCAGCCGGGGTTCACTGCCGGGTGCCGTCCTCTCGAGGGGCTGCTGCCCGCTGCACGGACTGCGAAGCCGGGCGGCAGCTGGCGCTGCTCGAGCAGCCATCGGCCCGGCCGCCATCCTTCAGCTGCCTGCTGTCGCAGCAGCGAGAGGAGCAGCCGGCTGTGACAGTGTTACACCGCGATCTGGAGAGCTGGGAGTCGTTTATTTAGTCAGTGGATTGCCTTGCTCCTATGCCTCGTATGGCCTCACTCAAGCATGCTGCCGAAGAGAGATGAGTGGCTATTAATATTTAATTTCATCCCATCCGTGTACATTCTTAATTCAGTCCTTGCTATAATTCTTCCTGATTGATTGCCACTTTGCTGACCTCCGTGTCGCATGGTGCTGCAGACGTGAAGTTTCAGCCTTCATCAGTGATCTCTGTGAGGCAGAGACCATCCCCGCTGCCCGGCTCGGGGAGCAGCAGGGCAGGGAAGAGTCACCCCTAAGCAGGCGATGCTGCAGCCTGGGGAGACAGGGGACCCTTGGCCCCCGCCACCGGTCTCTGCCCCCTCCCCGCAGCCTCTCCTGGGCTCCTGGCGCAGACTGTCAAGGTGCAAAGCACTCCTGCGTGGCCAGAGCACCCTTCCCTGCCCCGTGGGTTAACAAATGCCGTCTCCTGCCCCCGGAGACCCGGGGCTCGGGTAGTGTTTCTAGCTGCTGAGTGGATGAAAAGCTCCACAGCTAAATAAACAGCTCCAGTGAAGTCAGAGTGCGCTTCACACCCAAGCTGACGAGAGGCTGCGGCTGGCAGTTTATTCAGAGGCCGTATTACATTTCTTTCCATTGTTTTTTCTGCCGCCGGTTCGTGGCTTCACTTTTCTCCCCATCCCAGCAGCGTAGAGGAGCAGAGAGCTCCCTGATTTCTTCAATCTACCCCTGATGCGCGGCAGCTGCAGGAACAGAGCCAGCAATGTTTTAGCAGTGGTTTGTGTGGGACTTTAATGGGGTGAGGGTTGGCTCAGCCGCAGGTGGGGCTTGACCTGCATCTCCAAAGGGCAGCGGCCCACCCTCGTCCCTTCTTACAGCTAATTAGCACGGCTTCGGGCACAGCCCCAGAGGAGGGGAGCGCAGGGGTGGCTCCAGGCTGGCAGTACCCCTCCGGTGCGGAGCTGCTCACCCCCCCTCTCCCCGTGCACCAGGAGCATCTGTAAGCGGCTGCATCCAGTGCTGGCACAGCCCGGCACTCACCCAAGGGACATCCCGTGCCGGGGGAGGCTCCTGGGCACCTTCCCTGGGATAAAAAGCCCCTGGGGGCTTCGGGGGGGTCCCTCGGCAGCCGGGTGGCCCCAGGCAGCGGCTGCGCGCGGGGGGACTCGGCCCCGGCCGGGCTCTCGGGCGCGTGTCAAGGTGCGACGGCGGCACGCGCGAGGCGAAGGCCAGCCCGCCGCCGCTTCGGTGCTTCTTCGGTAAGTGTTTGTGCCCCAAACCGAGAGAAAGGCCCACGCGTGCCCGTGGGCTGCCGTGTCCGCCGGCAGGTGGCAACAGGCCCCCGCGCAGCGGGCTGGCCACCGAGCTCGCTGGTGGCCGGTGGCCGAGCTGGCCGCCTCCTGCCCGGCTTCGCCGGTGGCGACTTGGCCGCGGGGAAGGGAGCTCCTGCAGCGCGCTCCTGAGCTCTGCGGCTCTGCTTTTCCCTCCTCGGTTCGCCGGCAGCTGCGGCCGGGTGAGCCGGGCTGCTCCCCGTGCGTCCCGTCCTCTGCGCTTGCGGCACAAAGTACCGGCTGCTTCAGAGGAAGGTGCTGCAAGAGGTGTCGGTAACTGACGGCTGTGGAGCAGTCTGCCTCCAGGAAAAGTCTGTAACTCTCTAAACGTCTGTATAATTGGTAGCTGGATGGTGCTTCTGAGCACGAAGGTTTATGTCCTTATCTGTGTTACGCACCTGCGGTCAGTCTCTCTAACAATACACATGTGATGCTAAGTGCTTCTTGGGTAACGCGCTGTTCAGCTTGAGTAAGAGCCTCTTTTCTGGCCGGATAACAAGCGCAGATATCTTGTTTGTAGCTGCAACGTGGGGCCGTTTCGGAGCAGCGTGTGCTTGTAACTGCGTAATGATCTCCAGCCACTGTTCAGCTTGCAGAAGGAGGGCTGATGCCGAGGCTGCCGGAGAGCCGCACGTCCCTCACCCACACCTAATCTGTGCACGCATGGCTGGTACCCATGTGCTAATCGAGTGTTTGTGTGGGCCCCTCGGACACCTGCCCCGTGTTTAAGGATACCTGTCTAAAATGCCAAGTGGCTGTATCTGAGCGTATTTCTGCTTAGCTGAAAATTAAGACCCAACTCATTTCTCTGCAACAGGTCTAGTTACCTGACTGAAGTGGTAATAATCATTAACTTTAAGTATAAACAATAAATTGACTGTATTTCTTAATTTCTATGGGCCAAATGCAGCATTTACATTTAAATTACCTTTCCGCACTACTGCACACTAACATACATGTTGATTTCCCTCTAAAGTTAAAAATACACGTAAGTGAGTGTAAGTACTTCCCAGTCTGGTGTATCAGAGTGATTACTGGACAGAGCTGCTACACTCCTCACACCGTGGGAGTGTGCCAGGCCTGGGACGGTGAAGCCCATCAGAATAACGTGGTGTTTGGGACTGGAAGGAACCTATGGCTTGAAGATGCCTGTGGTGCCCTGGAAGCAGACTCGGGTGCTGGACCGGGTCGGGGCGTGCCAAGTTGCTCTGTTTGAGTTTGCTGTTTTGCTCTCAATGTGATGTGCGGGGCACAGAGCAGGGGGCTGCAGGGAGCCCACCTGCCCACCGAGCGTCAGCTCTCCCTGGAGCTCCTGGAGCTTGGAAGCGGTGGTGGTGTCCGAGGTGGCTGCGTGGTGGGTCTCACTGATGCCCCTTGCTGGAGGATGTCAAGGGGCTTTGGAGACAAGCCACGGGATAAAAAAGGAGTGGAGGTAAAATCACGTATATATGTCTTCCTTTCTTGGCATTCAGGTAAAAAAGAGGTTTCTGCCAAAGCTGTGCTGCATTTGGTTTTGTGAGTCAAAACTGCAGCTGGCAAAATACGTCTTTGGAGACTTTTCTCCTCTCCAGGAGTGGAAACTCTGCAGAAGGCTGCTTGTCCTCGGTTTGCTCCATTCCTCCTGTGGCCTCAAGCTGGAGGGGTGGCCAGACCCACAGGCTTTGGAGGGAGCACGAGAAATTAAAAATCCCCTTTTACATGTTTCTCTGCTCTCCTGATGCTGAGCTTGCGTGCACAGAGCCTGGCCCAGCTAAAAACCCATGCAGTCTCATGGCTGCAATGGTGCAAAAACTCAGCAGTGGCTGGGCCCGTGGCTGCCTCCCCAGTTGTGTTTCCTCCCCGGTCACGTCTGCCCCATCGCGGGCTGGTCTGGGCATGGGGGAGCTCAGAAAAGGGTCTCGTGCGTGTGTGCTCGTGTGTGTGTGCACAGCCAGTCGCAGGACGATGTTCCCCGCCGGAGAGGGGACGGCAGAGAGCCACCTCGGGAGGCTGGCGCGCGGTGATGGCAGGGGCTGGCTGGTGGGTATCCCCATGCCCGTCCGCGGCCGAGCGCTGAGCATCCGGAGCAGGTTCACTCACTGGGTCTCTGCAACACAGCCGAGCCTGGGAAGGGGCTCTGGATCCTCAGTGGTGCCGGAGGTGGGGGCTGGCGATGGGAGTGGGTATGCCCAGGCTGCTCCATCCTGGCTGTGCCAAAGGAAAGCTCCCTCCGTGCCCTGGAGCTCTGGCTGAAGATTAAATTAGCCCCGGTAAAGATTTATTAAAGATCAGTGGCCGAGGTCAGGGGAAATATTTGGATGTGGCTGGTGGCCCAACTCTGTCCCCCACAGGATTTGTGATTTCCATGAGAGAAGCGCTGAGAGCCGTAGCGGTGGGCACACGGCTGCTGCTGGGGCTTCACCTGCGCTGATGTGTGTCGTATTGTGCCTCTTCCCTGGCATCAACTGGAGCAGCCTTCTGCAGCGTTACAGCATCGAAGCTGCCCATGCTAGCAAGTTAGCACAGCTTATTGCTCCTGGAGGAAAATGGCCCCTGAGCAAAGCCTGGAGCAGAGCCATGTCCTCCTGCAGAACTGGCTGCTGCTTTGGTCTTCTGAAACCAATGAGAGCCTTTAACCATGCCTGTGCAGAGACCTGTGCTGGTGCCTGATGAGAGAGAAACATAGAGCTGAGCTGCTCTGGGCTGAGATCTTTATGGGAGGGCTGGGGAAAAGTGGACAGGCAGAAGGGAGGTTTCTGTGCTAATAAGTTAAACTGGTGTGGATGCACCCGAAGTACGCGGTCAGGTCTGTACCAAGGGAGATGAAGCCGGAACAGGGAAGCTGCAGTAGAACAAAGGACAACCCTATACAGCACTTTGGATGGTGGAAATAGCTGTGTGAGTAGCAGGGCACAGACCCAAACCAGGCACCCCCCGAAGGGTTTTAGCCCTCTCCTCTGGTACATGGCTGAGCCCCATCGCCTGCCACCCCGCAGCGACGGCTGCTTCTGCCCTACCTTCCCCAACCAACACGGACGTGGGCGTGTGGGAAAACACGATGAACCTTTCCCGCGCCCTGACCTCCCTGGGCAGAGGGGCCGAGTGCCCTGTGCCGGAGCCGTGGGAGCGGCGAGGGCAGACCAGAGGGCTCCCGGCCGGGGAGAAGGGCTGTGCCGTGCCGTGCCGTGCCATGCCGCAGCATCGCGGCGCCTGGGGCATCCCTGCCAGCAGCCCCAGAGTGACCCCGTCCCGTCGGGCCGTGGCGTGATGGCTGCATCGTTACCGTGTCGCAACCTCGTCCTGCCTGCTTCTGCAGGGTTTACTGATGGTTTGCGAACAAGAGAAGGGGAACCCCAGAGAAAAGTTGTTCCCGTGGGCGTGCTGGGCGCGAGCTGCGTTTCTTGGGTTTTTTTGGTTTTTTTTTTTTCCCCCAGCACTTTACAGAACAGAAGGGTCCTCTGGCCCCCGTGAAGGGCATTTGTATGTGTGGGAGTTCATCCCTTGGAAACTGCTGCCTTATTTTCAGATTGTATTTCCAAACTTGAAGTTGGTTGAATCACCAGGGACCATTAAGGAAGAATTCACTGTATTTTTTGGGAACACATCCTTCAATCTTTCTCTTGACTGAAGCTGGTGACGCTTTTATCTGAGAAAGGCAAGGCTTTAGATAAAGGTTTCAAAGCACTTAACAAATGAGCTAAAGCTGGTTTTTGAAAGATGGATACTTTTGTCTGCACTACATTGTAGAACCATTCAGAGGTTCCCATTACTGAGATCTGTACAAAAGGGCTATAAGACATTTTCCTCCACCAAGACTGCTGCCAGAAAAGAAAAGGGGGGAGGAAACTGGAGGCAAACTCACCATTTGGGTGTAAAATATCACTTGACTCTTGGTATTTAGAGTCCCGTTGTGCCTTTAACTTGGTTTACTACCTCGCTAGTTACCAAAAAGGATGTTGAAATGTGTAGTTATGGCCTATGCATTGCACTGTAATTATCTGCCAGGTCCACTTGAGCACTGCCTCGTGAATCTAACAGCATATGCAAATCAAAGGAGGGTTGATTTGCATGATGATTTGCATGTGCATGTACAGTTCCATTCCTGGACGCAAATTGCTTGACACAAAGATGGATGTGATCCACGTAGCCTGGACAGTGCCGTGGCTGCCGGGGGGGTAAAGGAGCAGACGTGGTTGTTTGCTGCGCTTCCCCGGTGCCCCTCGGGCAGGGGTCCCCTGCGCCCTGCCGGGGTGGGGGGAGCTCAGCTGCGACCACCCCAGGGCAGGGGACACACGGGGACGAGTATCTCCTCTGAGACCACCCTGCAGGTCCAATGGTCCCCATGTCGCTGGTGAGCTTCACGAGCAGACAGCTGTGTTTTGGTCCTGGGTCCCCCCGGGTCAGGGGTGTGTGGGGGTGCCTCGCTGCTCCGGGCCATGCTGGAGAGGGTCTATCACCATGACCCCGTAGCAGGACGTTGCTGCACCTGCCCCAGGTTTTACATACAAAATAACCGTATTGAAAAAAAAAAAATTTAAAAAATCTAGTTTGGCTGTTTCCGAGTATTTTGCAGTGTGTTTTTGTCCAGATGCCAGGCGCAGTTATTGCATTGCACAAAAACTAAATTTTCTCCAGAACTTTTTGCTCAGCATTTCTTAATACTAAGATTTGGGTATTTTATTAGAAGGGAAAATCAGCAAAGAAGATATGAACAGTATGATAGTGAACAAATGGTTTCTAAATAATTTTTCCTCCAACTTGACTCTAAATCTTATCCAAGATAGTTATTGCAGCTGAAACTCACTGTCCTTGTCCCCAAGATCAGAAATCTGATGCATTTTTGGTACAACTAAAACAATGGTGTCAATGGAGGAATGAAGCTGATCTGTAGTCTGGGAGGGGAACTTAATGTATTTTTCTTTTTTAAATAGGTTGCTCTAACTGGAGCAGCCTGTCGTTCATGAAGTATGTGCATCATAGCGTGTCACCTCTGGTGCAATATTTTTTTTTATAGAAAATTTGATGACAGCATTACTCTTGAGCAATACTGTGAAGAGGGGCCAGGGATTGTTGCTTGGCTGAGCAGGAACAAATGCAGTATTTCACAGCGCACATGTGGCAGTACCTTTGATTTGCAGTGGGACCCATTTGTTTTTTTAGACAATATTGACTGGGAAAGCAGTTCCCATTGATTTCTCCTCGAGGACTCTTTTTTGTTTTCTTCTTTTCAATAAATGGTGTTTCCTTGTACAGCACTGACTTTTCCTGAGATAAAATAGACCTGCCTGAGGTGGCAAATAGGATGAATTAAGGTGCTTCTATCTGCAGCTAACGAAGTGGCACACGGATGCACTGCCTGCTCTGCTGGGTCAGGGGCCAGCGGAGGGTCCGGTGGCATTGCCCCATGTGCTGTCCCGGGCTGCCCGGGGGTCCCTGTCCCCCCTATCCCAGCACGCAGCAGCACCAGCAGCTCCTGTACCAGCGCCGAGGGGCATTTCTTGTTATCGTGAGGCATCCTGAGATTGAGAGATACAAGGTGTTGGAGGTATCGGTGATCACGTAGTGCTTCTGTGCAGTTTTTACCATTACAAAGCCAGGACTGCAGAGCAGCTGCCCGACGGTGGGGTCGTGCTGGGAAGGGTCTCGGAACAGAAGCATGGCCAAGGGTGTCGGAAGACACATATCTTCTGTCAGACCAACTGACATAAAAACGAGCGGTTGGATGTGTGATTAGGCAAACAGCTGGTTGGGGAAACTGAGCAATTAATTCACTACTTGCTGGTAGCGCTACTCTTAAAGCCTGACCCTCCTGCCATGGGAGAACAGGCACCCCTGACCCTCCGGAGCCTCCGACCCAGCGGGGGCTGCAGCAAAGCACCCAGCACCCAGTGTCCAGCTGGGACCGGACCTGCACACTCCTGGGAAGCGCTCCTGGGAACAGGCGTGCGCCAAGCTTGCGTTCAGTATGACAGCGTCAAGGAATAAAGTCTTAATTACATTTAAATGTGATGAGTATGAGTGCATCGTTACTGTTTTTAAGACGCCGTGTTCTCGCAGGGACGCCAGGAAGAACAGGATGGCTCCAAAACCTGCCAGGCAGCAGGAGAGACAGGGCAGCCAGGTTGTCTTGTGTTCAGTTTTGTTCTGCTATTTTACATGCTTTTATGCCTGCCCTATTATTATGTCCTTGCCTTTTATGATAGGATCATCCACAGTAAACAACAAAGTTGTTTAAAGGTATGATGAAAGGAGCAGGAGATTTCAGTTACACAGTAGAATAAATGGGGAAGAATTTGTGCCTGGGAGCATCTCCTTCCGCCTCCTTCCAGTTGTTCTCGCAATTGATGCTGTTGGCTTTCTTTTGCTTCTAGCGTTCATCCTCCATCACCATAATCGTACCTCCTCACACACAGAGGCAGGGAAGCTGTTCCCCAGCACCCAAAGGAGCCCTACTTGGTGATGCAGTGTTTCGCTTTCAGCTGTGACTCCCAGGACCTTTTTGCAGTGAGGGATGGGATTGGTGTTGGGGGGGGGGGGGGTGCCTGGACTCTCCCCAGGCTCCGGTGGGACCTGCCAGCATCCGCCACAGCCGCTACGCAGCCGGCACAGCCCCTAGATCTCTCCAACACAGCGTGCTTTAGCCTAGGAGACAAATTGCCAAATACCAGGGGGAAAAAGACAGTTCTCGTTGCACTGAATCCACAGCACACCTACAATAATGGGTGAGAGTAATTTGCGAGGGGATGTGGATAAAGTCTCGCCTATGAAGCGCTCGGGTCTACGGCGGGGTGGGAGCTCGCAGCATCTGCAGCTGCCTTCTGTGCCCCTCAAACGCCAAAACTTGGTGTCCTTGCTGCCGTTTAAAGTCTTCAGCTGGCATGCGTTGTGACTTGCCTCTGCCCATCGGGTCTACAGTAACCCCCTGGGGCTGCTTTCTGCCATTATTTCTGAGCCAATCTTTCCTTCGGGAAAACCAAGACAAGAATCTCTTTTTCACCTTCTAGAACCACTCTGGGCTTGACCCCTCGCTCTGTGTCCAAACCCACTTCCCACTCCTTCGCCTCCCTGCACCCTGTCAGTGTCTCTTTGGCTTTTCTTGTGCCGGTTTGGGTGCTGTTCGGATCCCCCGTGGTCCAGCACTCCCCCCAGCATCCCAGGACAAGAGAAGGTGTTTGTCTGCCGGGCAGGGAGCTGCAGCGGCTCAGCGGAGATGCCGGAGGGCACCCAGCCAAGGCTGGGCGGTGGGGAGCAGCAGATGCTGGGGCTGGTCGCTGCGGTCCAGGGCACACTCTGCCCTTCCCTGCCCCCTGCAACACCCCCATCAGCGCGGCTGATGGAAATACAGCAGTACAGCACAACCCGCCTTCAGTAGCATCTTCTCCTGTTGCTGGCAATTTACCTGTTGTTCATGCTTGTGCCTTGTCCCGGTGTTTGAGGCCAGGCTGGAGGGGGGGTCGATCTCCACGGCTCGTACCTCTGAACCCCATGGGAACGCTGCCGGGTCTCTGCTGTCACGGAGCAACGCGCCTCGGCAGGGCCCGGCACCGTGAGCAATGCTGGAGCGATGCACGAGGCGGAGAGCCCGGCGGTATCGCAGCCGCATCTCGGACTGAGTGGCAAACGGGCTCCTTCGTTCCCCAGTCCTGCTTTTTAATGGGCTGAGGGCAGATAATTTTTTTAAAGAAAAATTGTTTAAGTGCAAACCCAGAAGATGACAAAGAGAGAGCTGGGTGGAAAACACTGAACTAACTGGCCCTGTTCTTCGCTGGTGAAGTGAAATAGCGTGGCACTTCTTTAACTTTGCAAATGCTTCTGGAAAGATTCTGAGGTGCTGAGAGCATGGCAGTGCCCCTACTTCGTGTCTCAGCCTCTCTGAGGACCTGATAGTTTAATGTGAGACTGCTCTGAAGTGCTGAAATTAAACCTTGGCCTCCTCCGATCATCTTTTGGGTAATTAATTGTCAAGAAATGCTCAGAGGGTAATATGCCTTTTGTTTAGGTGGATCCAATAATTCAATACTTAGATGGATCCAACAACCATTCACTGTATGTGCTTTAAAGATGCACCTAAGGGCAGTCTGTCACTTGTCATGCTCATAGCTAATGAATGAAAAAATGACATCGAAATGAAAGGTAAAGGAAACAGTGGCAGAATTTAGAGTGATTAATGCTTTGAACCTGGACTTGAAGTGCAGCAAGTGCTTTCAGTCTTGCTGAGTGAATTAAATAATCCAAATTAGTAATACATTTTAATGTTTTTTCCTGTGTAAAGACATTAAAGAGCTTTTAGCAAATGAGGTAAAGATTTTTCCATCCATGTTTAAAACAAAAATGGAGCACTGTGCTGTGGCATGCCCAAAGCCTGCAGCAAGCTCATGGCATGGGCTGTGTGTGGCCATCCCGTCCCCCACGTATCCTCTCCCGTAGTGCCCTTGAGCCTGACTGCCCTCAGAACAGCTCTGTCAGCACTCCTGGTGACAATGGTCATCTGCACACAGCCATGGGTCACGCTGCAGAGAGAGGAGCATCCCCTCCCAGTGAGAGCCAGGGCACCATGCAATGGTCTGGGGCCACTTGAGGGGGTTGGGGGGTGGCTCACCCCGGGCATCCCAGTTCGGAGGGATTTTACAGACCCTGCTTCTGCCTTCAGCTCGAGCATGGCTGTGGGTCCCTTCAGGCAGCGGTGAGTTGCTGTTCTCTGCTCTGACCTATCTGGAGCTGCCCTGTCTTGCTAGCAGTTGACAGATGCTCTGTTGCGTTGGCTTTGTTGATAAAGGTATATATTAATTGCTAAGGGTATATATTAATTGCACCCTCATCACTTGTAGCTGGACCGCGTCTGCCTTGGGCCATTTAGTGCATTTTTTCCTCCCGGATGCCCTCTATCCATGGCACGCTCAGCGTCCAGGGCTGCCTTTGTATTACTAATTTGGATTATTTAATTCACTCAGCAAGACTGAAAGCACTTGCTGCACTTCAAGTCCAGGTTCAAACAGCTATGGCCTCCGAGTGGCTTGCTGCTGCTGGGCAGAGCGGCGGGAGCAAACACAGCCCGAGTCACGCGGCGGAGATTTTCCTGAGTGGATGCGCATGTGTCTTGGAGACATTCCCTGTAAGCATATGTTTCATTTCCTGTGGAGAGGGGAAAGGATTTGCCAGATGAGATTGATTCTTGAAACTGGCAAAGCATTTTTTAAGAAGTAAATTCCCCTGGGTCTGCCTGGCGATAGCTAGTCAGCAGAGGGGAAACTGGCACCAGTTAGGGCCGCTGCGGTCCATGCTGGGTTTCAGTGCATTCTGGCTTTAGTTTTAATTTTAATATTTTTCTTTGAACGTCTTCCTTCCTGCTTCAGCACGTAACCAGAACAATATCCCCCATCTCCCTGGAGCTGCAGCCCTTCCCTGGGCTCTCCAGTGCTGACGTGTGGTGGCCGCATCTCGCGGGCGTGCTGGGGAGCCCGTCTGCGTGGCGGTGCCACCGGCGGAGCCCCCCCCGGCTGCCTCCACCCTCCCTGCCCACCGGCTGGGCTCCGGCAGGACACGGTGGCGGTGCAGGGCCGGCTCTGCGGTGCCTGCTCTGGTGGGTTAGCTGTCCGTCCTCCCGGCCGGAGCAGTGCATCTCTGGCGGCCGTGAAATCGTGCTCTGCGGGGATGTCTGCAAGGCAGGAGAGGTTTTTGCCGAGGTAACCCCCAGCGCAGTGTCCACATGCCCCAGATGCTTACAGGACAGGTTTCAATGCTGAAATGCATCTGCTGAAGCCCTTGCAGCCAGGTCTCGCAAGCCCTTGCAGCTTGCCTGCTCCAGTGGGGAAGTTGTATTGTATCCTGTGCCTAAGCTGGCCACTGTAGCAGAGGGAAAAATAAGAGTATTTCCCCAACATTTGTTAACTCCCCCCCGCCCCCGCCTTAATATACACCTACAGGCTCACTCTCTATAGAAACATTGGAAACCAGATTTTAGCAGGCCTTAGGGATTGCAGCATTATCCATCTTCTGTAAATACTGCAGAGCTGTGTGGAGCTGGAAACCTTTTTATGATTGCAGCTCGGCTGAAAAAGAGCGCTGTGTTCCTGGTGCGCTTCAGGATCACTTCACTTGTCAGCTGGGTGGAAGGCAACAGCTGTTAAAGCATTTTGGTTTAAGTGTTTCATGAAAGCAAAGTGCAGGAAGTGGAATTTACTGAATTTTAAATACATCTCGCGCATTGAGATCAGAGTAAGCATTGCAGGTAAACCAGTAGTATTCTATACCATAGAGACGCTTCTTCCCTCCCCAGAAATCTTCCAGAGACTTAGGCTTGGAGTACTTGGTGCTACAAAATCAATGGAGATTTGTGTCTTGGAAATGAAGCTCCAGCGCTGGAGCTTATCCCAGCCCTTTAAATCTAATAATGCCCGTTGTCAGCATCCAAAGGCCAGGCACCCTCTTGACAGCTCCTAATTCCACCCCGAGTGGCTATCAGTATGAATAAGACAGGTCTCTGTGGACATGCAAATGTGTTCAGTTCTATTTAACAAAGATAAATATCTTAATTAAGATAGCCGACCGCCTGGGGGATTTTGAAAATTAGATGAGCGTGAGCTCCACAGTGAGAGCTTGGCGCAGATGCTTTGGCTGCTCTTCCAGAGAAGTCTGACGACCGTGACGGGACGCGGCTCTGCGGCTCTTGCAAGGGCCCCACGCTACCTGAGATGGTCCCCGTGGTGAAGGGGTATCACTGGTGCTGACCACCAGTCCAAGCCTTCGTACGCTGGCTCAAAGCAAACGCGCTCATTTCCCACCCTGATCCATCTCAGCCAGCGAGCAATAAACATTCTTGACAGAGCAGCTTTAACCATCCCCTTACGTGCTGCTGATGAAGCCTGACGAAACTTGTGACGAATTGCTGTTTTCAAACTGTCATCGCACCCATTTTTTTTCATCCCGTTCATAAAAGCCTTTTTAAAAATTGTATTTTTAATAAGGAGTAAGCAAGTGCTGAAGCCCACCGGAGCCCTGCTGTGGGGCCGGGGAAGGTCTGGGCTCACGAGGGGCCGTGGCAGCGGCGTCGCTGCTGCTGAGCGGCTCGAAGGCAGGAGCCAGACACCGGAGACCAAGAGCACTCCTGGTGTGGGCCAGCGGCTGAGCCTGCACTGAGCCTGGCCCGGGCGAGCGGCACCGCTGCAGGGCAGGAGGGACACGCCAGTAAAAGGAAACAGCTGCAGAGTCAGTGCTAGCGGGATTGACATATTTTGGTTTATTACTTGGCTTTTGAGTGTGCCACAGGGCTTGCGAAGAAGAGTGCGGTGGGCTCTTGGGACAGCAGCAGCCTGTCCCAGCAGGAGACTTTGTGTCTTGGTGTTTCTCCAGAGTGTTTTTGCACGGGAGGTGTGAGCTGGCTTTGGGCTGTGAGCTGAGGAGGCGAGCTCGGCGGCAGCGCCGGGGCTGCCTACGGGAACCGCAGGCAAAACCCTCCAGCCTGTGACGGGCATGGACTTTCTGGAGGCTCGCTGATGTTGGAGGAGCTGAAGCGGGGAGAAGGAAAGGGAGCATGGGCTGTTGGTCAGCGGGCATGTTTCAGCACACGCCGCACTGGGACTGAGGAACAGTGAGTGGGGTCGGGATGCGCTGTTAAAGGCAGGGGACCGCATCGCAAGAGAGAAATAGAGGCAGGGACGTGGAGGCAGGGACGGCTGTTTCACGTTGGAGTGACAGAATGGAAAGGCACGCCAGGACATGTTTGTGTCTGCTGGGGCATGGGCACGAGCCCAGCTGGCAGCGGCTGCTGGGGCACACTGGGAGCCCCAGCCTCGCCTGGGCTGTGCCGGGGTGGTCCTGCATGGTCAGGAGAGAGACGCCGATGTGGGCCGAGGTGGAAGTCGCCTCCTTTCTGCCCTCCTCACCACTTCGAGACGTGAATGTCTCTCGTGCAGCGTCGCTGGTGCACAGCTGCGGGGAGCCCCGGCGCAGTGCCGCGTACCCCTGAACGTGGTCCTCGCCTCCCAAGCCCAAACCGCAGCAGGCGCCGGCCTCTCTGCAAAGCGTGCCTCCTCGGGGGGAGGCTCCCGCGGGTCCCCGGAGCCGAGTGCGCTCAGTCACTGAGACTCGGGCTTGCATTCCTTGGCTATGGTTTAGAAAGCTCTGCACCTTCCCTCCGTAGCAGCTCACTGTGCTACTCGGCAAAAGATGCTGAATTATTCCTTGCAGGAGCAGAGCCTCAGCGTAGCAGCTTTCTCTGCAGTCCCGAGACCTCCTAACTGCCCCGCCACTGAGATGACTGAGGGTGAGGGGGCTCTCAAGAAGCCTCCAGGGTGAGATGCAGCTTTTTTTTTAAAAGAAAGAAAAACAAAATCTTACGTAAGTCAAAACATCTGCTAGCGCATGACTAATGCCTTCCCTTCTCCCTCCTCCCCTGGTGTGGTAACAGAAGTTCACTGGAATTATATAAATGATTGTTTCCTGTAAAAAGTTATACATTGTTCATAGGTCTTTTGGGGACAAACCTTGCGTTCAGCCATCCATTACCTCGCGCTGTTTACTAATACCTTTGGATCCAGCTGACGAACGCTCTCTGCTGCCCCGCTGCATTTCTGAAACGAGCTGAAAACAGTAAAGTCCAAACCTATTGTTCCCAGCCTGGCTGGTGCGAGGGTGGCTTTATTCCTGCCAAAGTCAACTTAACTGGGACAATTATCTACGTTTTAAAGCAGAGGTTATTGATCTTAGCGTTGACAGCTGAATTAGCTGGGCTCTGCTGGTGAGTAAGGGTGCTGGGCGTGCGCGGCACGGCGCCCGTCGGCGTGCCGGCTGCGGTGGCACTGGCCGCGCTCTCCCAGAGTGCCCGGCCTGACGGCGGAGGTGTCCGTGCCTTCCCCAGGGAGGTGCTGACCGGCAGCAAGTGCAGTGACAGAACTGGGGATTTGCAGCTTTCTGGTTTAAGGATGTGCATTGGCAAGCTCCTGGTAAACGATGTTATGGTTGGTTTGTCTTATGAAAAGTGCAAGGAAATGTTGTAAAGACCTCACAGCTAAGCTGGCCTTGAGACGTTATTTCATTCAAGCGGTACTTTCCCACTCTGGCAGTGCTTCTCTGCGATATCTTTCTAACTTTGCTCACTTGTTTGCCTCTTGCTGGTTTAAACCCTTGATGGGTCTGTCTGGCCGGTGCAGCGGGAGGGCAGCAACCGGCAGGGGATGAGGGGCTCCCTGCCCATCTTTTGCTGCTGGGAGCAGCACCAGCACCCAGCTCTGCAGCGGGAAACCTGCAACGCCTCGTGTGGGCAGGTGCCCTCTGCCCAGCCGCAGGCTGCTGACCTCCTCCTGCTCCCCTCCTGCATCCCAGCGGGAGCACTGCTGCTGCCGGTCTGTCCAGTACCACCCAGCGGGGAACTGGGCTAAATCACTTTTGTGTCGAAATCTTAATGATGTCTTGCTTGAGTTTTGTTCTTGTTTTCCTGCATGGATCTCTCAATTCTGGACATTTTGGGTCTGTGTCTCTCTTTAGACTAGAGTGAGCTCACGTGTCCGTGGCAGAAAGGCTCGGGGTGCCAGCAGGGATTCCTCAGCCTGGGGTTTCAGGATCTTTTCTGAAAAGGAGCTTCTTGGCACAAAAAGCTGAGGAAGAAGGAGCGTGTATATACTGACCACTGAACTTCTTTCAGAGGGAGTGACTCCACAAATCTGCGGTCAGCTGAGTGAGGGATCTGACAGCATGCCCAGGTCAGACCTTTCCGTCTGGCTCCAGCACGAGGCACCCCAGCTCTGCTGCTCCCCGTGCTGCCGGCCATGGTGCTGGGTCCGGCAGAGACGGACACTCCTGGCAGAAGGAGCCGGTGCCTCGGGGACTGGGGCTGCCTCTGCGGCCGGGCACGGGCAGGGCTGGGGAAACTGGGCTGGTTTGTTTCTTGCAGCCTATGCCTTTCCCCTGAGCACTTGTCTTCCCTTGGCCGTGGCTGAAGCAGCTGAACGGCTGCAGCGTGTCTCTCTCGTTTCCAAATACTGCACTGCCACAGGACGTGCTCCGCGTTTCTGCTTTTCTGTGGTCTGGGAGGTAAACTGCTGCTAGTGTTACTAATGGACTTCTGCTTTTAGCCTGAGTGCTGCAGGCTCCTGTACCAAGGTAGAAATCATGGAGTCAATTAAGTAATTACCTGGTGTTTCAGTTGTCAACATACGAGGCTTTTTGATTTTTACCATTGGCGTCAAACCCTACATGCGTCTTACCCCAGACTCATCAGCAACAATTTGTCCGAACCGCTCTGCCCTGCGGGTTTGGGGTGGGTGCGTGGGGCGATGGGAGGGAGCCGGGCACCCTCCTGCCCTTCAGAGCTCGCCCTCCCACTGTAGCTGGGCTTGAGAGGCGGCACAGGGCACCGTGCCGGTCACCGCTGGCTGGTGGCACCCGGCCGGGCCCTATCCTGGCACTTTCTGACCGGTGCCCAGTGAGACCTGGCAGAGCCGGGGCTGCGCTCACTGCTGGTGCGAAGTGCGATCCCTCGGACGGCAGAGCTGCGCGGTTGTGCTGGCCAGGAGAGTTTAGTATTTCAGTCAGCTTCTGGACTTTTCAGAAGAACGGGCTTTAAACCCTGAGCATTTCATCACTGTAACAGGCCACAGCTCATCACGGTGCAGCTCTGACAGAGTCACCAGCACCGCTCAGCTGAACGCGAGGTGCGAGTCCCGAGGCTGCCGATGCTTTGGCACGTTCCCGACAGGACAAATAGATCACTGCGGAGCTGCGCCGTGAGCGTCTTCATGCTGTGTTGGCCAGGAGGAGGGAGAAGACCAGAAGCAGATGTCGCGGCGGATCTGGCTGCCTATCGCTCGGTTTGCCGTCTCTGCCATGCGGAGTAGTGCAGGCGGATTCACGGTGCCTGAGCAGCGCTGCGTGCACGGGGCACGCATGGAAAGCGACTGGCCCCTGGGAAAGGCAATGCCAAGCACTGTCTGCACAGGGCAGGAATTTGTGGGAAGGCTTCAGAAATCCAGGTGGCAGATTATGCTTTGGAAGCATTAGTCAGAGTACGTTTTCTAACAAGCTGTGACATAGTTTGTAGCTCTGGCTGAAAGCCCTGTGGCACTTCACCGTGCGTGGGACCTGCCTCTGCTGCTGGAGCATCCGCATCCCAGCCGGCATCACAGAGTCCTGAGTGCAAACCCTGCAGGGATCCAACTCGCTTTGCTGCAGCTTTTACTTTCAAACAGTTGTGATGTGTTTGAGGTTCTCCAAACAGAAACATTTCCCTACTATAGGAACAAAGCCGGTTTAATGGTTTTGATTTTTCTCCGTAGAAAAATGTTGATCTTCTGAGTCTCCCCAGTGTTGGCAGAAGCTGTCATCTCGATATCCAGCCCACGCGCTGGCTTGTCTCCTCCGTCCCAGCCGAGGAGCTGCCCTGGTCCTGGTGCGGAGGCTCCATCCACCAGCGTGCCAGGACCAGCCCCCACCCCCAGCAGGCAGTTTTTGGGACAGTTTCTGTCCAAGCCCTGAGCGTCCCTGTTCCTCCTTGACTCGTCCGCAAACAGCCTGACCCCCTGATGAACAGAGCTGGCAGGTGAGGGGTCACAGCCCACCTGGGGAGGTTTCCACTGCACCCCTCCAGAGCAGGTGAGGCGGTAGTGGTGGTTTCCTATGGAAGGTGACTTGGGAGCATGGAAAATGCTGGGGAGCGGCTCCAAACCAACAGAGGATGTTGAAGAAAGTTAGTTATTTTGGGGGGAAAAAGGCTATAACAAAAATACTTTATTGATCAAAAGCTTCTTTCAGTAATTTTGTACACACACACACACACATACATGGCTGTTCAACTGACCACCCAAGCAAATGAGCAGGGTCTGTCTTGTGCCAGAGATCATGCTCCTGGGTTTATTCAGGGAAAAATGGGATGAATGCCTGTCTGCCAGGAAGGTCCGGCATTCTGCTTGGTTAAATCATTTAGCGAAATATTTACTGGCAGCCTTCAAAGTCCTGGATTGGTCTGTGACAACAGGCCAGTTTCTGCTTTTGGTTGTGTTCGCTCTTCATGGCACCGAGCAGGTCCCGGCAGCGGGTACCCAAGGGCAGCGTCCAGCCCCGGGTGCCGGGGGGGCTCCGGCAGCCCCCGCGGCCGTGGGCTTTGCTCTGCAGCTGTCTCCGCAGCGAAGCCCTGCAGCGGAGACCGGCCCCTGGGGACGGGAGCGACCTGCGCTGCAAAACCATGGCGGGTTTATGCCTGTTGTAACTTACTGTATGGCAAGGGCTCGTGGGGATTCCTCATCTGAGGAGTAACTTACTCTGCACGTAGGAGCCCATTCTGTACAAATAACGCAATGCCTTCAGCAGTTTTGGGATTTCCCCAGGCTGACTCTCCCCCACGTCCCATGGGGTGCTCAGCCAAGCGCGGGACAGCATCACGCTCGGTGACAATGTGCTCGTCCCCAGATGTGCCGTGTTTGATCTGATTCATGGAAAATCAGCTGAGCCCGTGTCCTGCCGTGAAGGGTTTTACCTTCCCCACTGTCTGACCTTCCCATCAGGCACGCCGAACTGAACTGAGAGCTGTGCAGCGAAGCGGGAATAAGCTGGCTCTTGCTGATGACTGGGTTTTATGTCAGTGCCTGACTGTAGGTGAAGTGCAGGGGCTTTTTATTGCAATATTGTTTACAGTTTTTCATCTTTCAGAAGAGAAAAATTATCCACAGAGCGCCCAGCTACCTCCTTCAGCTGCAGCCGGTGCTGGCTACCCACAATATAAAAGCCAGTATCACAAGGTTGGTTTGTATTTCCTAGGAGAGGAGAGCTGGTGAACACTGCCTGTCATTTTCTTAACGAGACACAGCTTTGTGAAGGCTTGGTGGAGCTGGTGAGGGTTAATTACGACCCGGGGTACACCTCTATATTTTGGGAAGCAAACATCACTCGCTGCCCCGCACCCTGCCCAGGGGCACGGTGTGAGCCCACCCATGGGTGCAGGATGCACTCTGGTAACTGGGGGTGCAAAACCGTTCTTGGGTAGTTTAAGTCAATTTTAGGGCGTTACACTGCGGCGTCAGTAACCGCAAGGAGAACACGTGCGAGGTGCGGGTGCCTGCAGGCTCGCCGCGTCTCCGCGCCGCTGGTGCGATGGCCTCCAGCAGCAGGGCAGCACTGGGAGCCCCGGTGTGTGCCGAGCCGCCGGCGGGCGGGGGCGCGGGCGGGGGGCTCTGCCGACAAGCGGGGCAGGGGCTGCAGCCCTGCCCGGGGAACGGTGGTGGGTTTCTTTCTCTCTCGCGAGCTTGCGGAAGGATCACATCATTCGGGGCCACCAAACCACGGTACTGCTTCAGTTAATCATTGCGATAAAATAAAAATAATGTCTCTTGCACATATTCCTTTAAACTTTTATGCGTTAAATATATTTAGTATAATTAATGAGGATCAAAGGAAAAACACAACTTTTGAATCTTGAAATTTGTTTTTTTGGAAACAGATTTTTATTTGACTCCAGACTTTTTCATGTCATGTTTTCTTCGAGCTTTGCATGAATTCCCCTGATTTCAATCAGAGTGTTTGTATTGAAAATTTGCCATACCTATTTTTTTATTTTTTTTCCCCAGTGAGGAATGTCACCTGCCTTTTTTTTTTTTGACAATTTGGTCCAACTATTATTTTTCATTGTCTGTCTCCATCTGTCTGTTCCATGTCCTTGAAAATTGATCATTGGGGATATTGCTCATCAGCACATGACAGTATTTCTGTGGTTTAATGTAAAGTTTTTCCTTTGCAAAGCAGCTTCATAGGAAAAAGTTTGGATCATGGAGGACTGGGAACTAATATTGCTCTGTTAAGATAGGTCTGATTAGTCTACCTTTACAGCATCCCTGTGGTGCAGTCAAGTATTATCATCCTCTTTACAGACGGAGATTGGCATCATGGCGAGATGATGTCCTTCAAACAGAGTTACACGAGATGCAGCAAAGCTGGGGACAGAAAGTACTATCTTGTGAATCCCAGGTGAATGCCCTAGGAAAGCCTTTCTCCTTTGGAAGTAGATCCTTAAAACTTACATCCATCCATCCATTTCTCTTTATAATTTATTTATGCTGTACATATTTCTGCAAATATGATGTTTTGATCTTTTTCTTTAAGCCTCCTTTATGTTCTGGGATTATTTCCAAGTAGCTGTCTAATCAGATTTTTTAACTGTTTTTATTGTATTAGCTGACAAGTACAGATAAACTAGAGGTTTTTTAGAGTTTTAATTTTTATAATTGTTTAGTGAAACCTATAGAGTAATCTTCAAATTTTCTGGAGAATGAAATAAATGTAATTTTGTGGGAATAACATTTAAAGGGGGATTAGAAGATTGAAGATACTTGAGAAAGTGTTTTCAAACTCCAACCTACAGTCTCTGCACAAAACACTATCGAATTCAGAGTTCGGTTCATACAGCTTTGATTACCTTCCATTGTATTTTTCTTCTGAAAAAAAGAGAAAGTGAAGCTGTTGCAGCCATCGTTAGCGAGCGGTGGGCAGCGGCGGATGGGAAGGGCAGCAGCTCTGAGCAGGAGAGCAGTACGTTCCCATTTGGTGCTGGTGCCTGTTCCCAGTCCAGGGGCTGGGGGAGCTGGTGACAGCTGCGGGGTGTCTCCAGCGATGATCTGTGCCTGTGGCTTTGCTGGTGCCCGCAGTGGGGAATAGGAAGTTATTTCAGGGAGGAGAATGGCTTTTGTGCTGTGGCTGTGGGAAAATCACGCTGCATTTGGTTTGCACGGGCTGTGAGATGGGACCCTGGAGAAATAAGTCCCTTCTGCTTAGTAAGATGTATTGTAAATGAATAAATGTCACACTGTCTTGCTCCTGTTTTCTCTATTTCTTATCAGAACGGGCTCTTGAGATGCATCTCTGCAAGCTGACTCATTCTGGATCTTATTAAAACATCTCCTTTTGACTTGCACGCTTCTGAAAACCAGAAGGCAGAGAAATGGCTTGCAGACAGCAGAGCAGAAACGATCAGGCAATGTAATTCTCAGAGCCTTCCCATGTCAGAAAGGGGGCCATGGGATTTATCCTACCTTCCAGCAGCGTAAATCCATCCGTGTGGAAGGGACACCATCTTCCCCCACCTCCTCAATGTTAACTTCAGCGAGTCTCTTTCCATTTTTCTTCAGCGGCTGTTGCCTGCCATCCCTCTGTCTTTATCCCATTAGAAGTTTGCCAGAGAACTGTGATTTACTCCAAATGAAATTTTAGTAGTAAAAAGAATAGAGTCACTTTAATTATTTTTTCCTTTGAAAGTGGGACAGTGAGCAATATTGTCTACCAGGCTCCAGTTAATTTGGCTTTTAGCCTATTTTGCAGTTATTCACCTGCATTTCTTAACTATGTTATTCACTGTAGGCATAGATAGTGGAAGAAATCATAAATATTGCTGCATACTATTAAGCTGAGGAAAACCCTGGGAATCAGCAGCCTTGGGTGGGACACTCTGAGGCGCTCTCTGATTCGACACGACCCCCCCGACACCAGGTCCCTCACCGTCCTGCTTCTGCACTCCCTCGGATCGTGCTGGTCTGTGCATGAGTGCTATTGCTGAGCTGAGGGGCTTAAACCACAGTAGTACAGTGTGGGCTGAGAACCCTGATGTCGGGAGTTGGGGTGGGAAAGAGACTTTAAGCTTTTCCTGGAGCAGCTTGAAGAGATGAGGTTTCCACAAAATTGGTCAAATGCACCATTTCTTCCTCGAAGTTATACGGAAAAAGAAAACATCTGTAAGTATTGCTAAGGAGGAGGAACCTGCTTTCCCTTTTTTTTTTTTGTCTTAGTAGCTCACTTCTTCAGAAGAGACTTTCAGTATGATAATGAAGTGTTTTATAGCAAAGAATATTTTCTGACTACTACCAGTGAGTTGATGTATGAAAAAAGAAGCGCCAGTAGTGAGGCTGATTAGCGACAATAAATTATGCAATCTAGAAAACATGTCAGCCACTGAGTGTGCAGGATCTCTGACGGGCAGAAAATCTCATTACTGAGCTGGGGAGAGTGGCCAGGCACCGTTTTATTCAAAATACAAATGTGCAAATTAGCTATGATGAAAGGCCAAGCTGTCGGAAACAGGAGCTGTTTACATCTCGTTGCAAATGTGAAGGGAGAGCCTGTTTCATTACAAAAGATGTCACAGGCCGGGGATTTGTACTTGAAGACAGTCTTACTTTCCCAATGGGAAATTCAGGCTTGTGGCCGTGACATCCGACAGTGTGGGGGCTGGATCCGAACCCCTCCGCGCGGGGCCAGCCCTCTGCAGAGCCGGGCTGAGTGGAGCTGCAGGGGCCAACAACAACAGAGATGGTTTTGCTGCAAAAGGTGATGTAGAAATTTTCCATATTGTGATGGTAATTCCTCTCTTGTAGAGCTGGGGCTAAGGGACTGGTGGAACCCCCCTGTTTTGTCCTCGTTTCTGAAGACTCTGGCATCTGCAGTGACCCTGGTACCATTTACAGCCGGTTTCAAGTACTTACTGAAGAATTGTTAGAAAAAAGCACATGTAGGTTTTGTGGGTTTTCTGGGTTTGGGTCTCTTTAGCAAATAACTTCACCCAGCAACAGTTTTTTATCAGCCCCAAATCAGTTGTGAATTCATTTCAAATTACCCAGATGGCATTGGTTAGGGGAAAAAAATTACGAAACAGTCTGTGGGATGGTCTCTGCTGATGCAGAGTTTCAGAGGCTTTGTATGAAGCACTGGACACCAGGCTTGGCTCCCTGCCCTGCCCCCGGGCTGCCAGGTCTTCCTGGTCTTGGTCCTGGTCCTGGTCCTGGTCCTGGTCCTGGTCCTCCCTGGGCCGTGCTGTGGGGCACCCGTGGCTCCAAGGCTCCCCTCGGGCAGCAGAGCCTTCACCCACCCGGCGGGTGCCCGCTCGGTTTGTGCACAGCGGAGCAAACCCCCCAGACCTTTTTCTACTCTTGGTTTAAGGCAGATTCATGCCTTCTGCTCCTTTTTGTGTGTGGTTGGTTGGCAGTTGACCGGGAAGAGCTTTGCAAATCCCAGTCATCGACACTCTTCCTGTTCATCCCAAGCTATTAAATACTCGTACGCTGGTTTTAAACAGTTACTCTATTTCTCCCTGGAGGCAGGTGAATTTCAGAGCTGGGAGAAGGATGACTTCTACATAAAGTTTCCATATTCAGTTAAATTCAGCAAGGAAGCCTCTCTATAAATGTAAATGATATCCAGCAGTAATGCAGGAGTTATGTGCCTTCAGGTCTGTTCTACAGGAAGGAACCAAATGGTTTCTTGGAGGCTGGAACAGTTGTCTGTTGTGGAGCAACCACAGGAATAGCTTTTCCTTTCAGTGAAAAGCTCTGAGCAATATGGAGAAAACTGGCTTAAGTAAAAAATGCAATTTTTCTTACCCCCTGTTTATGCAGAGAAGGAAACACAGTTTAGCAGGTACGAATAAATGGTGAAATTATTCACAGAGCAAGAAAACTTGGGCATGACCTCTGTGGCCATCTGCCACACTGAACTTCCACTGATTTATGTTTCCAATAGATTTTTAATCAATACCATCACTTTCTTTCTTTTTTTCTTCAGTAATTATAAGCAGAGTGTCAGCTGGCAGTGAGTACTGCAGAGTGCCATGACGGCGGCAGGAGCCGCACAGCCCAGCGAGTACGGCTCTGCGGTGGGGAACGAGTGTGCAGTTGAGGGTTTATGGATGAGAAAGGTAATAATGAGAAAGAAATAATGCAAGAGCTAGCTATGCTTAATGGCTGGCAACGACGACAACAAGCTCTTTTTGCCTGTTATATGATTTCTGGGAGTCCCAGTCAACATGAGACCAGAGGAGAAAACAGATTATTCTGGGACTGGAATTTGTCCCGTAAGACTTCATTTAAAATGGTCTGGCTAGGGTTTTGATGGGAAAAGTGGTGACAAAGGCTCTTGCTCATCCAGTTGCCCAGAAAATGCACAAATAAGCAGGGAGTGAGTGCCTGTTTATGGTGCCATTAAAAAAATGTACAGCCTCTTTGCCAAAGCCTCTGAGGGACGATGAAATTCTCTTCACTTTTGCCTCTGGCAGGACGGGCATAGAGCAGAGAAACCGGGACGGGGATCTGGTCTCAAGGCACAGCTTCCAAGGAAAAGGAAATCTTGACCACAGCCGTGTCAATGCCGGATGCCCGCAGGGAGCTCGCGGGTGCGCGCTGCCGCGTCCCACCTCGCGCGTGTCCGTCCGTGTGCCGGGAAAGGGCACCCCAGGCGCCGCGTCGGGAGGTGCAGTCGGGGAGACCACAGCCCCTCTGTTCATCCGCCCCGCAGGATAACGATTTCCAAATTACCTGCCGTAGCTGCATATACAGCAGCTGCTTTGAAGACTGCTTAAAAATCATTTTTGTTTCTTTCATCTTCTCTGTTTATAACACTTCCTGAGGCTCAGAAATATAAACTTCCTACAATTTCTCTTTTCTCTCCCCCCCCCCCTGCTTTCTCCCAGGAAGGCCAGTGGGACCTGGTGATCCTGGGTTGAGGGGTGCTCCGTTGAACGGCTGGCTGGGTGCGGGTGCCCTTGCAAGAGCACAGCAGAAATACCGGGGTCACCTATGGTCAGTAAATTCAACAATGTATGGAAGATTTTTTTCCTACAATTAGGTAGCAGCACATAAAAGCCAGGGACATCGACGTCAGTTATTGTCACTTCACAATTAGGTCACATGTTAGTGTATGAATATATTTTCTGCTGCTTGTTAATTCATAGATAATTAATTAGCAGACGTGTCTGATTAAATTGCAAATTAAAGAAGGGCAAATATCACACAAGTTCATGTATCCTGATTTTGCAGATAAAGCTGAATGAAAATTTTCACTGAACTTTTTGGTGGGGAAGTAAGTGTTAAACTTCTATTACGTTTTATAGGAAAGGGACTTACTCTCATTGGAAACTGACTTAGAAAAACACTTTATTTTGAATTTATCAAAATGAAATGTAGTCACTTTTTGTTGCAGGAGTCGTTACTTGGAAGACTGAATTATAGGAAGGGAAAGAGGGAAACCAGAAGCAGCAGTAGTAGAAGAACTTTAAATTATTGTGGCAACGTCTGGTTAATCTGGTTAAAAAACCCCAAAATCCTTTTTTAAAATTGTAGATTCCCACCCCCCCTGCCCTGAATTGTACATTTCGGTTGCATTGAATTTGGGTTTGGAAAGTCTGGGAATCTCAGCTCTACCCTAGACAGGAAAAGAGTTTTCTTTGCAGGCTGAGTTATCCATATCTGTTTATCACCATCCAGAAAGGAGGCTTGCTTCTGCACTGCAAGTACCACAAAGTGGCTGGAGCTGTTTTTTTCTGCAGATGCTCTGCTTATAAATTGCTCTTCCTTTCCCTGTTTAGTTTCACTGCTAATACATAAATCCAGGCATAAAGAGGCTAAGTTGACCGGAAGCCAAAATTGCCTGTTCATAGTTCTCTTGTTCTAGCTATTTTACAACCCGTTTATTTGATGAGCAGCAGTTAACTCAGTAAAATGAAGAGATAAATGCATCGTAGGTGACATGCACAGCAGCACGAGGAGCAGCGAGAGTCTTTGCTGAGGCACAGTTAGCAAAGCTGTGATTCAGGGAAATATATCTTCAGTGGCTACTGGAGGCTCATCAGCATCTTGGCGAGACGATGCTGAAAGTGCTGGGGACCGCTGGTGTTTACTAACAAGCAGCCTTGCTGGGACAAACTGCTCCTGGTGGGAGCGTGGGCTGGCGGGAGGCACAGGACAAATTTGTGCCCTCAGGGAGCTCCGGAGCTCCGGGCAGAAGGTCCATGATCAGCTGTAGGGCTTGATGGCAAAACTCGTATTCCTGATTAAACCAACATTGGAAAGTGCTTGAGGGGGCCAGAGCCCAGTGAAAAGATATTCACCCTCTCTTCCACTTCTGAGTAATTAATGGTGGGAAAATAAATGATGCATTTTGGAGCAGCAGCAGGTTTGGGGAATGATGTCTTACTCAAGGTGGCCTTGCTGTTGACTCCCTCCTACTGTTTGACTCCTTTGCCACCCTATGTTCTTCGGACTGCCTTCAGGGAAAGGGAAATACAAGCCAAAAAAGATAGAGCAGCTTGTAAAAGAATTATGTGGAATAATTTGCAGATCTGGGAGAACCGCCTGACTTTCAGTCCCTGGCCAAAGTGTCAGGTGCATGGCTGCCGTGATCTGATTCGTTTGGAGGTTTGCTGGGCGATGAGCAGGGCCAGAGCTTGAGAAAATGTTGAATCAAGTCTATTTTCAATTATCCAAATTGTTCTCTCCTCCTAGATAAGCTCTTTTCCAGCAGGTTCTGGTGGTGCTGCTGCACCGGCATCCCTGGGTGTGAGCTCTGGAGCCCTTCGGCTTCTCCCTTCAGGTCCACACAGATTTACACAAAGCCCGTCCCGGCTACAGGCAGCACCTTCTGTGGAGCAGAGATCCCAGCTGTTGTTGAGGTCAAGTGCAGGAAATAAGATTCTCTCCCCCTATGGTATGTTCACCCAATACAGCATTTTAGACATTGTCTTGTCTTCCTCCAGAGCATCTTATTTTGGCTACCCTACGATTGAGCTAGATGGAATGCTGCTGTGCTCTGATACAACACTTGCTGTGTTTCCAAGGTAGAGGGGATGTTTTTGTGGTTGCTGTAAGTATTTAAAACATAGCTGCATGGCAGAGATTGATTTCCATGGATCTTACCTTGGGGATTTACAGGATCTTCAGTAAATCTGACCCCTGGGCACCGTTCTCCCCTCCCAGTCGCAGCATAATGCCCCCCTGCCTTTGTTGCCTGGTGCTGCTCTTGGTGTCAGTGTGGGGACACCTGCCCCTGGCCGCGGGGAGCAGACCCCGGGCACTGGAGATGGAGCAGAGGGAGCTGTGCCACCCCAGCACTGCAAAGGCTGAGAACTGCTTAATATTCTGCATTTTGGTGGAAAATCAGCAGATATATGGCACAAGAGGCTAGGAACAGTTTGTATCCAAACTCTGCTCCCAAGTCCTTCAGCTGAAAAAGGCTAAATCTGCGCAGGAGAGCTGAAATACCACCTGAGAAACACTTCAATTAATGTACTGACATTTTTGCCTTTGTATTTCACCTGTTTTACCCATTTTTCCTCTGGATGGGAATGCAAAATGTTGTTTCCTATTTGATAGCTACTGTCTGTTACCTTAATTGCAGCTCTCGCTGGGGGTGAATACAGAGCACTGAATGTTGTGCACACCCAGAGACACAGGAAAACCGCACAGGAAATCACTAAAAGAAATTTAGTGCTGGAAAGTAAAGTAATCTCATGCTGAGAAACAAAGGGCCGTAGCGCTGCCTTTTCTGGTGCTTGGATGCTAATTATGGGGTCTTTTTGCTGGTACTGTTTCTTAAAAGCACACAGCATCCTTGCATTTCTGTAAGTAGCTGAATTAGTTTTGTTCAGCTTTTTTTTTGTTTGAGGGAAAAAAAAGGAACTGCACCCAGGCTGAGAACCAAGCAGCCAAACAGAGACTCTAAACCAAAAAGCTGGCAAAAGAATAAGCTGTTGGAAATGATTGAATAGGATGGAAAATATTACAGACCTAACAGTGCGTCTGGTTGTGCACAGCTTATCAGTTTGATAGTTTTTATATTGGAATAACTCAGAGCTAGTGAGATTACTCAGGATTTTCATAACATTTATTGGATCAGCATCAGCATCCAAATGGGAGGTATCTGCACGTGCTAGAACAACAGCTATCTAGCGTCAACAAGCATCTGCTGTAGCAGAAGACCAAAATCAGCAAAGACTAATTCATTGATGGCTTATTATTTGAATTTGTGTCCCTGCCTCGAGTCAGGGGTGCGATGGGTTCGTCTGCTGCCTCCTCTCCCCAAGCTGCCTGTCAAGCAGTCACTGGCATTTCATGCTGCCCTTAGGTCAGGTCCAACTTGATCAGCATCGGTTTATTATGAAATGCCCAGAGTGATTTTACTCATCGTGTCTGTCTCAAAACAGTTCAAGAGAAAGTTTAAATATTATTTCTGGCTCCTTCAGCCGCTAACTCTAACAGCTTTTTCATGGAAGTTTCCATGCTGCTCTATAAAACTGTAAGATTTTTTTCCACTGATTTACATTGGCCTGAAAACCTTGAAGTAGACTAAAAAAAAAAGACAAAAAGATTTCGTTTGTGCTTTCAAGGCATTTCTGTGTGAAACAACCAGATACTCATGGACCCGTGGCATAGATAAAGAGCAGCAGAAGGGAGCTGACTGCAGTTCAGTGCGGTGTTACCTGCCAGTATAAGCTCCGCTGGGGGTGATAAATATGTTTCAGCACATGGGCTGTGAACATTTTGACTAATGAAAGGTTATTAGCATTTCCCTAATTGGGAAATGAGGGAATTGTCTTTTGTGCTTGGAAGGCAGTGACTGAAGCGCTCGGTGTTGCTGGCTGCACTGCTGAGCATGAGGCTGGTGCACTTTGCTCGCCAAGAAAACGGTAGTGGGGTGGTGGGACCATCACTGAACTGGAGGCTTTTAGCCGACAACTAATGATATGAAGAAAAAAAGTAGCACCTCTGAATCAGCCTCTGCTGTCTGTTGTCTTTGAATCTCACAGTGATTTATACATGTTCAAAAAAATAACAGACATTGCAGGGCTGACCCAGCACCCCCTTACAGACGCTCCGATAGCCCACCCCCGTGAAATCCTCCTCTGGCTGCTTTGATCCCGTGCCTGATTTTTCTCTGGCAGAGGAGTACTGAGAGGAGCTCAGGCTTCCAGCTTGTTCACCCCACCGCTGCCTCCCAGGGACGTCTCTTCCACCCGGCGGGGCTGGATCTGATCCTGCGCAGCCTCGTCGCCTTCCGGAGCGGGGTGCTGCTCCCGTGTCCTCCACACCGCCCCGCTGCTGGGCACATCTCCATCTTCCCTGATGGCATGATTTGTCTAACGGCAGAGATAGGTTAAGACATGAAAGTTAAGCCCAGGCTTTGAGTGGAAGGTACTCTGTCTCATGAAAGCTTATTTCATGGCTGCTGAGGTCTATTTTTGTAATGGCTCTTCAAAGAGTTCCTGGGTTTCCTATTCAACAGACGCAGGCTTCCCTGTTTCATCAAAGCAAAGGTAAGAGTAAGCTGCGAACACCAGAGCCTAATTAACAGTGCATTTAAATCCCATGTGGTAATGGACGCTTGGCCTGATGAAGTTCGGGGAGGTTTGATGCCGTGCTGAGCGGGATGTGCTCACCCAGCTCGAGGAGGAGGAGGAGGACTGAGGCTGAGGGTCCTTGTTTGTGTAACGGCAGCTCCGGCGGGGGTCCGGGATCTGCTGAGGTAGAAGCGAGGCAGAAGGAGAGCCAGAAGGGACTGCTGAACAGGCAGGCAGGGAGGGGAAAGCCCGGGGTGGAAACGTGGACTCTCAGCGGACACGGCTGCCGTGACCTGTGTTGGTGGAGGGAGCGGGGGGCTGCGGCACTTTGGCTGCACCCGCTGGCTTTGCTGCGGGCAGAGCGGGGCGGGCAGAGGCGACGGCAGCCCCGCGGGACGCGATGCCACGAGAGGGTGACGTCCTTCGGCCGCAGCGTGCAGCGAGCTCAGGCTGCCAACTGCACGGCTGCCGTGCCTTCACCTCGCTCCCGCAAACACACCGAAGCCGTTGCGGGCACTTCCCCCATGCGCGAAGGACGTTCTCGCCAGCGCGGGTACTCAAGGAAGGATCCTGCCGGTGTTCACAGCCACCGAGCAACCTGCCTGAGCTCTGCTGCGGGCCGATCCGTTCCCCGCAGCAGCTGAAGGAAAACCTGCCACGGAAAGAGGAGCGAGCCTGGCGAGGCACATGGATTGCTGCAGCTCCTGACCTTTCCACAGCCCTGTCGCAGATGGCTGCTCCTCTCCCCGGTCTCCCGAGCGAGCACGGCGAGGTCAGCCTGAACACGCTGCCCGCTCCTGCTCAGTGTGGGCTGGAAAAGAGAGAATTTATCATTGCATTATGATTTCATTTGTCTCTTTGTCCTGCAAAGAGAAGGTGAGGTATAATTAAAAAGAACTTTCCTAGATTTTGGGCCTTTGTGTCCTATGCAGAGAAGGGATTCTGTGTGAGTGGACTATGATATGGATTATAATCCAAATAAATAATTTGCTCCTTATCTCAACTTTGAAGATCATATTTTTGACCTCTCAAAAGAGATATTACAGCGTTACAACAAATCTTATTCCTTTTGAAAATGAAAAATACGCATCAGGAGAACTTTTCATGGGAGGGCAATGCATGAAATGCTGTATAACGCAGTGGTTTTGTTCTGGTTGCGTGTTCAGGCATGGAAAAAATGGCAATATAAATTGTAAACACTGAAGCAGTCATTCACATTCACAGCTGTAGATGTTAAAAGCTTTACAGCAGTCATGTGAAGCCCCTGAGCAACCTAACAGATAAAGAAAGCGAGGCGCAGGGGTGGTCCTTTTCTGAAGTTGAACGAGTGGGTTTTAGAGCTGGGAATAGACCCAAACTCTCCAGAGAGCCAACGCTGAACAGGCCAGCGCTGTTATCTGCCAGGGAACAAGGAGCTGAGCAACAAACAACAGCAGCGATGCTTCAGCAGCAGCTGATCAGGTGCGTGCTTCGGGTTGAGCACTGAGTACACTGAAATAGTGGTGGGAAGCAGAAGGTCCTGGTGTTGGCAGACGGAGCTGGGCCGGTGCGCGCAGAGGATGCCCCGTGCTGCCAGCCGCCGGGGAGGGCCAGGAGATGCTAATGCACCAGCACGTCAGCCGCTGTGCCGTCCGCAGCTCGAGCAGCAGAGCAGGGTCATTGCTGCCAAGGGCTGCACAGAAACCCTGAGGAAGGGAAAGAGGCTGTAAAGTGCACGAGTGTCTTATAGGGCCCCAGTGTCAGCTGGAAATGCCGATCATCGATTTGTAAACTGCCACTAAAGATGAATTGCAGTTTAAATTGGATTTTGTAAAAGCAGCCATAAAACATCTTGCCACGCAATGCCATCTCCTCTATAAAGTGCCTTGTGCAAAATGCCCCCGATGCTGTGTGCTTGAGCCAAAGCGGTGGGGATTGTTGCTATCTGGACATTCTGTTTGCTTGCAATGCTCTAGCTTGCCGAGTTCACAGCTCTCTGAGGAAATGGTGGGAAGGCAGAATAAAATGTTCTGGTGTAAGGGCTGCATGGGCTCCACTTCTGCAGTTCTCCAAGGGTGAAGCATGCAGAACACAGTGATTTTTGGTCAGGTTAATATGCTGAACCAAATAGCATCAAAGATGTAGGAAAGAAGTATTTCCTGAAAGCCACTGCAAGGAAACAAGGAAGTACCATTCACAAAGTTTATCCTTCCATTCTGCCCCATTACTTCCAAGCTTAGTTACACCATTTAGAGGACATCAGATCGATGGTAGGAGCAGATGACAGCATTAGCTTACCCAGCAGAACAGCCCCTTATCTGTCTCTGCCACACTAAATAGCTTGCTTGGCCAATATGCCCTTTGCCAAGCGGGTGGTATAGGAAGAGCTAAACTATTTCATAAACAGTTAGAAGCTGTAAACACTTAGTGAAAAGGCTTGTAATTTTTGATCTAATATACTATCTCATTAGAAGTCTTCTATTAATTTCAGGAGGCATTTCATATACTGCTTGTTTAAAAAAGAGGAGGTCCACATTTGAGAAATGCCTGCAGAGCTGGAGGCCTTTCTGTGTTTCATGCGTTTCATTCCCTTGCCCTTTGCTGGGCTGCCAGAAATGCTGTTAATGTGTTAATGCTCCTGGCTGTCTCCTCTCCAGCCCAGCTGACTCCTCCGGGATGAACTTCCCCCGCCACAGGTCTGACTCCCTCACACCGCTCCGTCTGTCCACAATTTGGCTGCTTGTGCCACCATCGTGCTACAAGCCAGTGTTCTTTCCCAGGTGAAAAGCACCACATGAGCTCATTTTCTGTTTGCTAAGGACAAAGCACCCCGAATTCACGGTAATGTACATTGACCTCCAGATTTGCTATTGATGTATGTCTTACCTTTTTTTTTTTGCCTTTGCTTTCTTTAAATTTAAAAAAGATTGAGCAGTGTCTTCTATACCAAGGTAGGCACACTTTATTCCATGCTGTTCTTCACTACATGCTGTTCTCAGCTAAAACACTCAACAATTAAATGGCACACACGCTGGACAGGGGGTCCTTTTCTTACAGTGCTGGCGAGCCAGGCACTGCCGTAATGACCACCCGCCCAACCTGACCCTTTTCACGCGTCTTCTTTTCATTGATCCTATGAGCTGCTAACAGCTGAGCGGTGCTTAGCATCACTGGTTGACTGACAGCGTCTAGTCCAAATACTAAAACTGCATCATCTCACTGCCATGAAAAATCCTTGAAGCAGAAACGTTAAATTTCTTCAGTGCCTTCTGTCTCTGAAGAGGATATGACAGAAAACAATTCTGCATAATCTTGTTAGACTAATGCTATTATTTTTAATGAACCATTTCAGATTGTGTCTTGAAGTAAGAAGGGGAAAAAGGATAATTTCCTGCTTCTGTTAGCTCTTTCTGTCTCAGAAAAGAGAATTTTGGCACAAGCACTAGACATTCACTAGGAATTAGATGCTGACAGTGAGCATCGGAATGTCCCAGTTCTCCTGCCTGTGAAAACAGAAAATGCTGTCTCTGTTGCAGGAATATTAAGAGGATAAATACATTGATATTAGTGCAGTACTTCAAATATTTATGTCCTGGTCTTGCAAGGTGTTAACCAGCTATGGTCTGCAGCAGATCCTAGGAAGGGCACACAAAAGTGTCTGTACCCCTCGAGGACATGCGAAGCAAGCACCGCCACGCTTGCGGGAGTTTTGGTCTCACCCCATCCCAGGCCAGTCCTAACGCTGAGTACCCTACTGTGGTATGTGCAAGAAGAGAGAGATTTAGCTTTGTAAAATAATACCATACTTCCAGAATGAACTTTTCAGTAAAGTAATTTATATGTCTCATTTAAACTCTTCTCTTCAGCTTCATGCCTGAGAAGTCTGTCTGCATTTTTTTCTAATAGTCAATAGAGTTCTTAAATGACAATCTGGGTAATAGTGACTATTATTAGAAGATTAAAGCAGCCAAATTGAGTACACTCTGGAGAGACTTTTGATCCCAGCTTTATGCACTTCTTTCCATATAAAACTCTAATGGCAGACCTTTTAAGAAGTGCTGGTAATGTGCTTCGAAAGGGGGGGCGGGTCTGAAATACCACTGCAGCTCTCAGCCAGAGTGACTCTGCTAGCTCCTTTTGATTCTAACGCTGTAGTGTGAATAGACAAGTTCTCCCCAAATATCATCAAAAAAGAGAAGAGGAGCAGTGAGTCCCTCTCGTGCTTGGATCACCCTGAGCATGCCCCTGGGAGCTTTCCTGCGGCTCCTCAGCCTGCGCCTGCCCCAGAGCGAGGGACCCCGGTCCCCACCTGAACCCCACCAGGACAGGCTCTCTTGTCTTCTTGCTCCAGAAGGCTGCACTGAGCATTTGATGGAGGAGGGGGAAATGATGTGATTTCTTTTGCTTCTGTTGTCCTGAATTTAGAGGGAAACAGACTGCAAACAGATTCCCGGGGTGGGGTGGTGGGGGGGAAGTCATTAGTGCTACCAGTTACTATCGCAATAAATGTCACAGCTAGATTACATTTTACTTGGAAGCATGAAACTAGGGTAGAAATGTCTTACTGGATGTTGAAAATACAGCCCTCTGCCTCCAGCAATGACTCTATTTAGCTCCCCCCCCCATGTTTGGACCCTTGTAACTTGCTAAATGACAAAGGTTGTATGTATTGATTAAAATATATATGTATATGTTTGTAGCTCATAATCTCGACTGCTTACAAAACTTTGAAAGTGGAAACAAGACAAAATGTAAATTACTGATATGTTCCGGTGGTATTGTTTTTTAACTAAAACTATTTATTACAAAAAGATGATGCCAGTTGATGTGCCAGCTGTCACCTAAGTAACCTTTGACACTAAATAGTAAGCTCATGCTGTGGTGCTAAGCCTTCTTGCACACCCATGACTTACCCAAAGGCTGTTACACGCTACGTCTTTGCCATGTTGCTGCAGGCTTTTGACTGATGCTGTGCATTCAGCTCAGTCCAGGAAAGAATGAGTAAAGCTCTTTGGATGAGTGCTGGGTCTTAGCTATGTTGCTGGCCCAAACCTTGTCTTGGTTAACTTGTGTTGGTCTGATGGGTTGTTCACACTGTCTGCACTGGCAGATATTAGATCTGAAATGCTGTTATTTTGGTTGGCATGGTGAATATTTAATTCAGGTTGCTATTGAAAGGATTGCTTTGACAGAGACTTTGTATAGTCCCATCTCAAGAGTTAGTACTTCATAGTGGGATTTTTTTGTTCTAAAATTCTCAACATCAGGCTAAATTTAGTCATGTAGAAAACAGTAAATTACTGCCAACTTTAATATAAGGGCAGAGTTAGGTCAATGTTAAATGTTTTTGAACAATCTTATTCATGGTATTCAGGCTCTTCTCCTCTTTTTAGTTGGGAATGACATGATGAGAAACTTTCCACTGCTTTGAATGTTAAGGAATCTCTGAAAATATTTAGAAATAATCAATTCAAAATGTTCTATGGTTTGGGTTTTGATTTTTTTTTTTTAAGTACAATATGTTCTTCTGCAGATTTTCATCCAATCTACATCCTTGTGTCCCAGAGGCTTGTTTCCATGGTGCATTTGTGTTTCTATCACAAAGTATGTCAAGTGACACATACATATGAGAGGCAGATCTTGGTGGAGTATTTCGTTTCAAGAGCAATCTACTATGGGCAGCTGAAGATGAGCCATTTATCTGTCAGAGAAAAACAACAGTTCTGTAAGCAGTGCTGAAGCTGGAGCACCATTTGGGAACAAGCACTTTTTACGTTATTAGGTTGTGCGCAGCCAGCTGGGGACTATGTAAAAGTCCACTTAAATGTTTTCTTTGTCTCAACAGTACATATGAAAATAAGTAGCTTTTGGAGATTTGCTTTGCATCAGGCACCACCTGCTAAGCTTTTCCATACATTTCTCTCTGCTAACAGAACAGGGCATTAAGCTTACAGAAATGCAGGTTGGTTCCTACTGGTATTTTAATTTAAATGAGTATTTCAGGGGGTTGGGAGGAGGCTGTATGTTCTCTGTTTTGGTGTTCTGTGCAAAATAACAAGTTGTAACTTGGTAGTTCAGCAAAATAAACCAGTTTAATACTGCTACACCAAAGTCCAAAGTGCCAATAAAACAGCTGGAAGCATTCCTATGGAGAAGGATAACTGTCCTCACTCTGCAGGAGTCCTTGGGTTTAAGTCTGCTCCCTGGGACCCGCCATGCTCAAGCAGGCTCCAACTGAGCAGGCAGGAGCGTTTTGCCTGTCCAAATTCTCCTGGCAGTCTGGTATGGCTGGAGGGGGGCGAGAGGGTTCCCAGTGCCTCTCCCCACAGTGGGAGAGCTGCTGCGGGACAGCCCACAACACTGTGGCCTGCAGGGAAAATGCTCGCAAAGAACCACGCTCTTTTTAGCTGCCAAGACTGGGGGGCATCCATGGCTCCACTGGACAGAGCTCCAGCTGAAATGTCCTTCGCTGCTTCTAAATGACAACTGCCCCTCTGTGGGGTGAGACCCCCCAGCTGAGACGGCCCCCAGCTCCCTCCCTGCTGCCCCGTCGTTTCTTTCCAGATCCCCCGGCACAGGGCCACCACAAACCAGAGGCACTGCAGGATGGCTCTGCTAAATGCTGCCCGTGAGAGGGAGCAACCCACAGCCCTAAGCTCACCCCCTCACTGCAGGCCGAAGGGATAATTTGACCACACTGCCTAAGAAGGTGGATGCTCTCTGAGTCAAACGGGGTTTTTTTTTGGTATAATGGAGAAGGATTCAGGTGAAAGCACAGGTTTTCCATCTTTTTTTGATGCAGTGCTTTTACCATGGAAATAGTTTAAGTTGCTTTTTATTCAGCAGCAGCCTGTTTGGATGGTTCTTGGCTGTAAACTCATTGCCCTTCTTTGCTATTCACCAGTTTACCAAAATAAAAAATAAACATGTTGCTGTAGTAATGAAATGCTTGTGTCCATTCCTGGGGAGGATGAGTTAATTGCCAACCAATAAGCTCATGTCAGAAAGTGTGCAAACCTGGAACAAGATCTGCAGGTGTGCAAACCCGGAACAAGATCTGCAGAGTGCGTGAGGGAAGAGAAAGAACAGAAAATTGAAAAAGAACCATAAGAGACTGATACATTAATTTTTCACAGCTCGCAGAGAAAGCAGAAGAAATGGATTCCTTAAAGTGAAAAGAATGGATGGCAATGGCAATGCCATTCTAGCACTTTTTGCAAGTGTCAGACAGTAATCAGATCCATTCAAATATATAAATTCAGAGATTCATAATGCGTAAGGCCAGGAGAGACCATTATGATCATTTCTTCTGACCTTCTCCATCATGTGGGTCATGGAGTATCTTTTATATATATATATGAGTTATTGAGTGCCAGTTCATGGAGCTTGACTTTATCTGATTCAAAAATTAGAATAGCACAAATCAGGAGTAAGACTGTGGAAATTACACTGCTACAAAACTCATAGGAAAAATCAGGCATGCGTGCGCATGGGTTTCAGATAACAGCACGTTTGAGTCACCAGCAGCTACAAAAGTGAAGTGCTTAAAACAAACCTGTGAAATGAAGGAAGCAAAGGGAGGCATTATTGTTCTGCAGACTAATATACAAAATAGTTAAATATGCAGCATGTGTGTGTAAAAACCTCTGCTACAATGAATTTAATCAACAGGAATATTTGTAACAGCGTGCAGTGTGGAGTGAAGTGTATCAGTGTATTGCAGTGGAGCATCTGCAAGGGGACTGATGCCATTCCCCTTCAGTGAGCACCCTGTGCGATGGGCACCACATGCGCACTGGCGGCATGGCCTTGGTACGTGGCTGGCTTCTGAAATTTGAATGGCACCAAGACAGTGCAATTTGTTTTGCAATTTTATCCTACGTGACTTTGGCAATGTGCTTAGTTCCCATAAACTCCCAGGCAATTATTAAACCTTCTGAAGCCATGTCGGCAGTACTCAGCCATGACCATTGCTACCTGCCATTTTTTTTGGTTTTCATCCATAAGGCCATGTATTTTTAGCCTGGGTTTTGCGATGTCTCCTCTGCAGAAATCAGAAAGTCAAATCTGGCCACGCCCAGGACGGAGGTGATGATGATGATGATGATGCTCATTTCCATGGCAACCCAGCACAGCCCTGTGCATGCCTGTGCAGAAGGTCGTTCCCATAGCAAAGGGCTGACGTACACCTGTATGGAGAAACGCAAAGAGAAAACAGGACTGATTGTGAGGTGGTGGAGTAGGTTAACTGCAGAAGGGAAGTTGGGGGGGGGGGGTTTGTCCAAATCCCATTGGCATAGTGTCTTAGATGTTTTTTAAATGAACATCTCCTGGAAGATACAGGTGAAGACCCTCCCATCTAGCTTATGGGATCACTCAATGACACACCTCATTTGTCACCTGAGTAAACAACACAGTGGTTGAGAATTGCATTGCATCCACAAGCTCTCCATGGGAGTTCAATGAACCTGGCGAACGCATAGAAATCAGTGCCATTATTTTATCTGCTTTCATAGAATCGTTTAGGTTGGCAAAGACCTTTAAGATCATCGAGTCCAACTGTCAATCAGCTTTGGGGATGTCTGTGTTACAACTTCCGCAGGTGCATTAAAAAGGGGAGAGGAAGGTATTGAAAATGCCTGGCAGAGGATGCCTTTGGTGCTGAGAAATTACTTCAGTTAATATTCATCCACAGCATTTTAAAATTTCCCAAGCAGGCATTTAACCGAACGTCATTAGAAGATGCAAGCGGAACGCGTTCTAGCCGCGAGGTGCGCAGTTCGCGCTTTTGAGAGGCTTCTCCCAGGCTTCCTGCCGGGTTCCTGCCGTGCCCGGGGGTGCGGCTGGGCACGTCCCGCCGGGAGCCGCTTTCCAAAGCCGGGCGCCGGCGTTCGGTGACCAGCCTACGGCCGCGCTCCTCGTCGGCCTCGCCCCGGTGCGGGTTGTGTGCCGACACCTCGGTTTTCCGCCCTTCCCTCGGAACGCCTGTGTGGGAAGAGGCCGCTGACTGGGGACGGACGCTGCTGAGGCGAACCAAAACGGACGCTGCAAAGCAAGCGGCGCCGGTGGAGACGGGGCGGAGGCGCCGGCGGGCTCCGCCGCGGCCTGGCGAGGCGGCCTGGCCCTGGCCCTGGCTCGGCCCCGCCGCCCGGACTACAGCTCCCGGCAGTCGCGGCGCCGCCGGAAGCGCGGCCCGGTGGCGGCGCGCAGGGCTCAGCGCGGGGGATTTGGACTGGCTGCCGGCCGGGCCGGGCCGGGCCGGGGACGGCGTGAGGCGAGGGCCGGGCCGCCATGGCTCTGGCGCTGCCGGTGCCCGAGCCGCCGTGGCCGGCGAGCCTGTCCCCGCTGAAGGTGCATGAGGCGCGGCCCGGCACGGCGCGGCCGGCGGGCGAGCGAGATGGCGGGCCGGGTGTCGGCGGGGCGGGCGGGCAGCGGCCCGGCCTGGCCTCAGGCGGAGCCCCGCCGGCACCGCAGCCCCCTCTGCCCCGCTAGGTGCGCGGCTGGCGGGCGGCAGGCCGGCAGGCAGGGCGGGGGAGGCCCTGCGTGGCTCTCCCCGGCGGCGGGACGAGGGCCCGGCCCGCTCCTCCGGGCCTCGTCGTGCCCCCGCGCGGGGCTGAGCGCCGGCCGTCAGCGGGCCCCGGCCCGGCCCGGCCCCGCCGCGGGGCTCCCGGCCGTGAGGTCCTGAGACTGAATCCCGCCCTCGCCTGGTGCCGGCGGTTTGCCTTTGACGTGGGTGGCGTGAGAACGTCGGGGCGCGGACGGCGGGGCTGGCAGTGGGCGCTCGCTAGCGTGGCGTTGGCCTAGGATGTCCCCCCGTGAGCTGTTCGGTGACCTCGGCTTTCCGTTGCAGGCAGTGGATGACTTGCTGCGGTGTGGGATATGCTTCGATTACTTCAGCATTGCGATGATGATTCCACAGTGCTCGCATAACTGTAAGTACGGCGGTGGGAGCACGATTCCTTCTCGGGCTGCAAGGGCTGTCTGGAAGTTCCTTGCTCTTGTGGCACTCGCCCCATCCTGCTGTCGGCTGTCCTAACTTCATGAGTACTGACTAAGTTCATAGAGGTCGACACAAAACTGTTACTTCCTTTTCATTGTAAATCTGTGCCTCCTGTCCTGTGATTAATGTATTTTATGGAGGGTCAATTAATACTTCACTATTGACTGGGTGGTTGCAGTTTAAATTTACTGAAGTTTTAATAAAAATTGCACAGAAACATCAGTTTTAATAAAAATTGCTCGAGTAGGAGCAAAGGTAAATGGGGCACTTGTGGCAAGTCAATAGAGGGGCAGGGAGGTCATTCTTCCCTCTATCCTGTGATTTTATGGAATTTAGAATTAACACATTTCATGTAAATGGCACCTTGCCATACATTCCAGGGAGTACAGGGGTGGCTGTGATGGGAGCGTGTCTTGGCCCTGTGGCTCCGTTTAAGTCTGGCTTGTCATTCAGTTGACAGATTAAGGCAGACAGGTAGGGCCGAAGAAGGCGCACTCAAAGAAATTTTGAGTGAATGGTTTGGTCTTCATACATCTATCCCAGGAAACACAAGACTGGAGAATGACCTTGTGGGCCCTATGGGCTATCAAAATCATCTTGCACCTTAGCTGACTGACAGAAAACTATTGAAAAATGTCCTCAAAAAAGAGTTTTCTCCTTTAGAGTTTCAGAGAGAAGTCGTCATTTGACCATTTATTATTTACTGGCATGTAGAGCAGATTACTGATCCTTCATTTCCTTTATAAAACACGTAGCTCTTCTACTTGTGGCTTAGCCAGCAAGGATGTTTGCCTCTCAGGAGCTCTTTTGGATGAAAGCTGTGAAGCAGTCAGCAACTTTTCCTTGTGCAGTTACAGCTGCGACCTTCTGACAGCACAAACACATCGTCTGGATTAATGCACTTAAATGCCACCTATTCCTACAATTCTTCATTTAAGTATCTTTCATAACATCTTGAGGGCAGAAAAAAATGAAAAGCTGTATGGCAGAGAGCATTAAGTGTTATGAACTAAAGTTTTCCATGCTGGTCTGTCTGCCTCAGGCTGATATCTGCTGGAACGTGGTAGTGAAGCAGTTTACTGAGAGTGAGATTAGGGGGAAGTACATTGCCTTTTCTCACATTAAAATAAATGTTTATAATTGTTTCAGAAACTATAGCACTTCCTCTTCCTTACACGAAGGAGGACTTTGTAGTTTGGCAATGAACTTTAGTTTAGCTTGGCAAAACTATCACCATTGAAAACAGCATATTTATGGTGGGGAGCGTTGGAAGTTCTCTACAGTAGCTGGCGGTAGAGCCTGCCTGTGACACAGCTGGGTTCAGAGGCCCTTGAATTTGAAAAGAATCTGTCTACCCTCTTTTTTTTAGCAGATCACACATTTAATTTCCCCCTGCAAATTGCAGAAAGTCTAAGTTTTCTACAATAAATCAAGATTTCGTGAAGTATTTTCTACTCGGTTGTCTCTGTGTAATCTCTTCAGTCCACTGAGATTGTACAATTGCAGCAAAAAGCCCTCTGCCATTAATGAGTAATTATTTGCTTGCAAATTTTTTTTCTGTTCCTCTTTTTCTTAATGATCTATTACAGGGCTTCTAGACATCTCTATAATCTGTTTGCACCTATAGCTACTTAAAATTCCTCCTGTGTTCCTTCTCGGGTGACTGGTAGCATTCAGTAGCTCTCTTGACAGCAGGCATTTAACTTTCACAGTGCTTCAGATTGTATCTTTAGTGACAGAATAGATGTGCCATTCATATTTCTTTCACAAAACGATAGCATCTGAAGATGAATGTCTTCTCTAATATGGACATTTCACCAGGGGCAGAGTGAATTGTGGCCCTGAGATTTCTTACACTTTCAGTCTGAGAGTACAAACTCTGTCCATCCATGCTGAGGTGGTGTAAGAGGTTGTCACTGCCAGCTCTGCTTCTTGTGGGTACGACCACTGGCACAGGGGTGTTAAAATGTGCTGCTCTCCTGAGGAGCCCCGATGGCTGAAATCAGCCAGGGGCTGGTGGCAGGCGGTGGTTGAGCTCTGCATTCTGTTGCCTCTGCCATCAGGGAGCTGCCCTCCAGCAAAGGATGGAGCTGGTGCTGGGAGCAGCCGCTGGCCCCGGTGAATCAGCAGCATGCTGAAGTCAGAGCCTTTATCCCAGGCACAGCTCTGGGCAAGTGCAACTGTGCAGCCCTGGCCTGGGGCCAGTGTAGCTTGGAAGGTGGGCAGGGGAACCTGGATCTGTTTGACTTACTCATATAGAAGTGGCTATAGCCGTTGGAGGGAGCTCTTTTTTGTCATCCAGGATTTTTCTTTCTTTAAACCTGTATTGAAATTACTGCTATGCTTCCAGCTAAGCAGGTTTCAGAATTGCTTGCTCACTTAAAAGAACACGTCTGGTCTTCCATGTGCAGTGTGTAAATTGTGGCCTTGCTGACTTTTCTCATGCCAAGCTTGTTTTATTCCTCTTTCTTCTCACAACATTGCTAGTTCTAGTTTAAACTCAATAGAGATTGCCATTTGCTGGCAGTGACTTGTATACTTTCATTCTGTCATTGTCACTAAGCATCCAGTGATGGTTGTCAGCTTAAATTCATACTTTGGGATTCTCTTCTGTATACTGAAATACAGTGCTGCAGCTGAGTCTTATAATTAGTTTAGTAGATGCAGTTTTACAAGTGGGTTTGGTCTGTCAGTGCAGATGGAAGTGAACTTTGTGGCACCATTTAATTCTTGGTGTATGTGCTGTCTACAGTAGGCAGACCTATTTTGTTACCCCAGGAATGGCAGGCTGAGACCTGAGCCGTGGCAGGGCTATTTCTCCTGTAGGAAGAGGAGGCGAGTGGGGCAGAAGGGGCTGGGGACAGAATTGTGAGCTTGTTGTCTTCTCTGCCTGGGCCTAGAGGCAGCCCTAGGCACAGATGTTAAGATTAAGAGCTTAATTGTCCTTGAACATACTTCAGCTACCCTGGCTATGAGCAGTGATGGCTGCAAACATACGTCGGTCCTATTGCTAACTAAAGGTGACTGGGTGTCGGATGTTGGCAGGCTAGATCTGTAAGTTGATTCGTATTCATTCAGTTAATTTTTTTTTAATGTATTCCTCCCCCCATATTACATCTTACTATATAATGTAATTTTTGAATATTTAGATGGATTTGCAGTTTTAAGTGTTGAATTAGTGCATTAATGCTCCTGCTGCTTTTCAGACTCCTTCACAGAGAGTCTTTGAAATATATCTGCTTAGGTAGCTGTTGCTAAATGTGTTAAGTGCTGAGACTCTGACCAATAATAATCTAGTAAGTGAGCATCTGTTTTGCTGGAGAGTGATGAAACTTTTTGTATCTTGAAGTGGTTATGAAAGCTCATAGATAAGTAGAGAAAGTAGAATAACTTCAGGAATTTACTGTGACAAAATGAAGCTTATGGCATATTTCACCAAAGAGACTATTGAAGCATCCTGTGATGGTGGTATTACCTGCTTTTCCTGGGAAACATTTAAGCCATCTCTCAGTTACCGTTCCAGTGCTGTTTCCCATCCTTTTTAACCTTTTCCCTCAACAACAGGATGGTATTGTTTTGGAAAGGGGAAGAAACACCTGGGAAAAAGAGGGTTTAGAGAGTTTGTCTGGGGCTATGCAGGAATATGAAAGTGATCCAACATCAGTCATGTCAAAAAAAAAAAAAGCAGTGGTGGGGGAGTGAGCAGTGCAAACACATTGCTTTTTAGTGGTGGTAGCAGACTAAGGTTTTCTTGTCTTGTGTTAAAGAAACAAAAGTAAACATCCGCTTTTGACAGCGGGACCGAGATTAAATGTTGAAAGACGCTTTCATAAAATACAGATTTTTTTGCTACAACAATAATCTTAATACTATGGAAAAATGGTGTATTTTCAATATTGGTGTTTTGTGGAATAGTTTGCATATATTTACAAAAAGGAAATTTACTAGTATGGATGTTGAACTGCATTTGGAAGAATGCCTGTTTAAAAATTACGTATTTCCTTTTTCCAGATTGTTCCCTTTGTATACGCAAGTTTTTGTCCTACAAAACTCAGTGTCCAACATGCTGTGTGGTAAGTGTTTTTCTGTCCTCAGCTTGTTTTTTGTTTTATTTTTTGTTGCATCTCAGGACCTTTTCCCTTTGGACTACGCTAAATAATTAATTCTGGTCATATATTATCACCTTTCCTTTTGGTGAGCAGCTCTTTGGGCAAAGTGTGGTGCTCTTACAACTGCAATTCTCCTGGTACAGAGCTCGTCTTCTGTCAGCATAGGCAGAAGTAGATGGAGCATCAAACCTGGGTTTTGGCTCAGAGCTGTGTATGCAATCTGTTGTGAAACATTTAAGATTGCCTCCTAATTGTGTTAAAATACACCATCATTTAAAATATGAGTGCTGAAATTTAAGCACTTAAATTTTCTGTGGTTGAGTGGCATCACTTCATCTTTCAAGGAGCCTTTAGAAGTGTCCACAGACCACCTAGTCCTAGAACTCACTGACTGTACCATGTAGCATTTTTGAGGATGAAAGGACTAAGTTATGTGCTGGGGAGAGGAGCTGTTTGCCATGAGAATTAAGTTAAATGTGAAAAGCACTAGAGGCAGGTTAGGCCTGCTCTGCAGGTGGGTGATTATTAAGATCTGACTTGAAGGCCTTTTTTGATTAAAGAACACAGAATGCAATTTATTCTAGGCCTTCATCTAATTTTTTATTTTAAGCCAGTTGGGCTTTATTGAACTCCTGAAAATGGTAGGCTGCCTAAAAACAATGAAAGGCACTTCAGGAATATTGGCAAAATAGAAGTAATTTTCTTCTGTGTTTCTAAAGCATGAACCAGACTAGACTTTTCAAGACTGGAAAACAGATCTATTTGTAGCTTTGCTAGTTTTTAAACATTCAGACAGACAAGTGCAAACTACTTGATGGAGTACATTTTACTACCGCCATCTTAAAAATCACAGGTATCGATATGAGCAAGACTAATAAAAGCTTTGTAAAAAAGAAGAGCAGAGAGAGGCAGCCAGAGGGATGAAAATCAGAAATTGGTTAAAAAGTATGAGTTGAATGCACAAAGCCATCTTGTAATTAATATTTTCATTCCATAATCAGAAGATTAACATTTCCCTTCATCAGTTTTCATGCCTTGTTGCTTAAGGTTCTTATCGCATTCTTGGGGTCCTTGGTTTGGTTTTCAAAATAGTTAGAACCGGGCTACAATAAAGCATTGTTGGAGACTGGGTACACTGGGTTTTGCTGCTTTAGCTTTATGCTTCATTTTTATCTACTACCTATTGTTTCCCAGACTTACAATTCTAAGGCAGTTATTTTAGTTTGCATCTTCATTCACATAGCAATTTTATTGAGTGGTAGTTGAGGCATTGATCCAAGAAACAAATTATTGATCACTTGAACATTTTCTGGGTATTTGTTGTTTTCACTGCATTTGAATGTTTGTGTTTGCTTTTTTTTCCCCCTTCTCTTTCTTTCTTTTTTTAATAGGCAGTCTCAGAATCCGACCTGAAAAATAACCGGACATTAGATGAACTAGTAAAGAGCTTTAATTCTGCAAGGTATCCTCTAATTTTATGAATACTCTCTCTGGTTTGGCAGCTGGAAAGGCAGGTGTGACTTACTTTGTGTGACCAGGCTAGGAGTCCTTGTAGAGGAGCAGAGCAAGGAGAAGTGTGAGGACAGAGTGAAAAAATTGTGGCGTCACAGAAATGTTGTCAGACATGAATGGTAACGCTTTTGGAAAAATCCTACAGTTTTCTGGCTGAATGTTACTACTGTCCACTCAGGTGGTGTGTTGGGGTTGTGTAAACTTATTTTGATTTTGCTTCTGGTTAGCCGCTGTTTAAGTTACAGTCTCTTCCAGCATGTGGGAAGTCAAGCAGACGTGCCAGGATTCTACAGGGAAAATAATGGTAATAAAGCTTTTCTTCTAAGATCCTTCCTGTGTGTGCAGGGGAAATTCTGAACAGAAGGATTTCGTCTGGTGGTAATGGTCAACTTGCAAGCGAATTCTCTTGGTGAAATCATTGGATGGGAAAAATGTAGGTATTGAGGAACCCCAAATGTGAGTGTTCCTGGATGAGAGAATTAACGGGGTATTGTGTTTTCACGTGGATTTCTTATCTTCTTTTCTGTTTTTAATTCATTTTTTGTCTCCTCATCCCTTTGAAAAACAGGAACAACAGAATAAGCATGACTTGGTAAATGCTTACCACGCTAGATGTATGAGATTTCCTGTATTATCTCTCTGTTTTCTTTTGATTAGAAGCAGCTCAATGATTTGCTAGGTATGTTGCAGGTATTCCTATGTCTATGGAAGACAAATACACTATCATCTTTTTCTCTGAAATGAACTTGGAGCTTGAAGTCAATGAGATTCTTGGCTTTGTAAGTGATAGGAAGCATAGTTCGGTTTATGGCTTGCTTTTTTGAGAGAGTTTCTCTGTGATGAAGTTCTAATCTTCTGTATGACCACTATTAGATTGAATTGATTTTATTTGAAGAATTGAAATTCTACAGTTCCATTATTTTAGCTTGAACTCTGTCTTTGGTGTTTCCTAGTGATAAATGGATTACTATTTTTTTTTTTTCTTTTTGTAATGTCTAATTTTGTAGGGAACAAGTAGTGCTGACTTGGATCCATTATGATATTGAATCTTAAAAGTTAATTTTTTTTGACTGCTTTAATGGATCAGTATAAATCTTACCAGTCAGAGTAGTTTAATAATCTTTCCTTTTGTGACTTGGAGTTCAATCAATTTTGCAACATAAAGTTAAATCAATAAGAAACTGTAGTGTCCTGTTCTGCACCAGGTGGGGGGTGAGGTGGGAGAGAGCCAGTGCAGGCTTCTTGCTGGATCTTGGTGAGAAAGGCCCAACAACAAGTGGCTTACTAAGATAGCTGCTTTAATAAGGCAGAGCAATAAGAGGAATATAGATAGCAAGTAAATCTTGTGTCACTTCAGATGGTGGGCACCCTGTGTTTGTGCCTCTCTCAGCCTGGGATTGCATTTATTTTGCAGATGGTCCTGAGTTTGAGGGGAATGCTACTTGCCTGGAGAGTGTTATGTGATATGAGTATCACTAAATCATAAGAGCATTGTTGGTTTCTGCCCTGGTGTTATTGGTACAGGACAAATCTTCTGTCTGTCCTCCCCTACTCCTTCCCCAAGTTTCCTTTTGGCCCTCCCCAAAACAAATGCAAAGTCCAGGGGTTGATTTTTGAAATGTGCTAAGCTCTTCAAGTCCATCCTGACTTGACTTTGAGCCTCAGGTAGTTTAGCATTTATGAAAATTAGGCCTTAAATCTTTTCAGTATTTCACAAAATGCAAACACATTTCTGAAGTCAGGCCTGTAGGGAAAGAAAATGTTAATGTTGGTAGTACTTAGCAAAGTAAAAGCTGTGCTCCAAGGTCAGTGTGTGCATGGAATGGAAATCATTCTAAATAAACCTGAGTGCTGATCCCATTTATACTTTTGCTCAACATTTAGCCTGTGCACATGTGTTTGCAGAATTAGAGCCTTCATGATCATTTCTGGTCAGTGAGCATTGTCTTGGAGTCCTGCTTCCTCCCTGTAAAGTGGTGGACTCTGATGTTTCCCAGCAAAAGTGAAGATGTTGTGTCGTTCATTATGGCCCATTAATGTTATATTCTGTGTGAAAGGGTAGAGGAGCAGTTTTGAATAGGCTTTGACAGGTCTGAATTCACGTTGCCCTGCCCTTGTGTTCAAGTGCACATGAAGATCCTCAGCAGTGAGGGAGTTAAGGGAGTTCATTGCTCTGATCGATTATGCCCGTAGGCTACTGCTAGGGTGAGAGCAACCTTTGCTCAGCTTTCTCTCTGCTGCTTGTGCTGTGCTTTGCAGGCAGAATTCATCACTCTGACCAGGTCAGGAGAGCAAGACAGGGAGTACTATTTGTGCCATCTTTCCTTTATGAACAATGTTTTTATCAGTTGCAATGAGGCCAGTGTCTTCGAAAATAAAAAGTGTAAAGTTTTGGGGTTGTTTTGGAATTAATTTCATTGTCCTCTCATAAAGAGATTATTTTGATTAAAAATTGTCAGTTTCTGCATCACCTAGTTAGAAAATTTAGCAACAGAAATTAGTTATACTTGCATAAATAGAAAAGTATTCCTTGCTGAAAACTATCTGTGTTTTCACGCATACGTTTTTACTTTCAAGTTTATATCTTAGTTTCCTAATCAGGGTTACTCGAAAGCTAGTGAGTCAGAGGAATAAACAGATCTACTCTGGGTGCTCAAGAGAGCAGGTACTGTCATTTCTAATATGCTGATTGAACTTCCAGGAAGACTGGAGAAGGAATTTCAAGGAGACAAATTGTCCTTTAGTACAGTTAGGACTGTCCTATGTGAGTTGTTCCTAGGAAGATTCACAACTCCATCTCTTCCCCAGAGTTTATTTAGGGAAGCACTACATTCCCACCTACTTTCTCAGCTTCATAGCTGCTTCGGCAAGGGAGAAGTAAACGGACCATAAAATGGGAACCATGATCTCGATGAAGGAGGACACTGAAATTTTTTTTGTGGGTCTTGCAGATCTGAAGAAAAAAAATCTCACAAGGTGTTTATACTGTTATTAAAGTATGCCTGGCAGAGAGAGCATGGTGTATACAGCGTATTAAGATGACCATCCATTTTTAGTTAAACTAAAAGAAGTGTAACTCCCTGTCCTAACCCAAGGCAGTGATTAAAGAGGATGGGGTAGTGGTTAAGAAGGATTTGGGCAGTGGTTATAACAGTGCATGTTAGGACTCCCTAACATTTTGTGGATTCACTTTTCAGCCTTCAAAGTGTACTGCTTATGCTCTTAAACTGAGGTTTGTCAGCTGTAATGCATTTACTCTTTTTGTCCCAGGAAGGTAAAATTGTATCTGCTAAAACCTTTCAGAACTGATAGTAGTTTGTGTTAAATTCTTAAGAGTATAATAGATAATGTTGAAAACTGCATACAAAATGCAGAGCTTTTGAAAATCGTGTTGTCCTGAGGTTTACCAGTAGAATCAGTTTCTAGGTGAGCCGGACAGTCTGGTGATGGGTAGGATGTGGACTTCTCCATCAACTGCATGCTTTCTCTCGACTGCTGTCTGTGTCTGAATGATGGATAAATCTTCCAGTCTAGTCATGCTTGTCCGAATCACTCCTATAACAACTACCAGAATTTCTGTGAATAAGGAGAAATTGAGTAATTCGCTCTGGCATTGAGGGAGGAGAGTGGCAGCTGATAAAGGTACTGTTGGAGAGCCCATGGCTGTGCGAGGAATGCCTGCAGTGCTCTTCCATCCCTGGGGTGCCCGGGTTTGGGGTGCCCAGGTTTGGGGTGTCCATCCGGCGGGGCCACTAGATGTCATCACACAGCCAGTGAAGCTGCTCAGCAGGCCCAAAATACCACATTCTGGGAAAAGCCAGTCTGGGACTTTTCTCTTCTCTTTTGAATTTAGTACTAGCATTTTCTGTATTTTCCCACCAAAAAAAAAAAGGCATACAGAGATTTCATGTGTGTTTTGGCAAACAAGTTTTCATATTCTCGTCCTAGTGTTCTTTCCATTGATTCTATGCCAAGATCAGATCCCTTCGGAAAGTCTATTTGTAAATCTTTATCCTTCAACACGAGGAAAAACTCCGCATGATTATTTGTAGCCCAGTGGTGTAATTAAAGCAACCTTTATTATAAAATTATTGTTAGGATAAATTTTGGTTTTTGTATCATTTTTCCATTTTCTCTCTTTCTTTATTTTATACCAGATCGTATTTTACTGAGACACCTGTTATTACAGAATCTGAAATTTCTGTTCAGAAGATTTCTCTATTCTGGCTGCATTCATGCAAATATTAACAACTTGCATTTGAAGCGAGATGGTCTTCTGTTTGGGTAATCTGTCCCGTCAGCTCTGGAGCAACTCTCCTGAGTTCAGAAGTCTATCCTTATGTACAGGACACATTGCAAAAATGCTGAGCTTTGCACTCTGAGCCTTTTGCTCTGTGTCTGCTGCCTGCTTCTGCTGGCCACAGAGCTGCTTTCCTCCCTCCAGCCTTTATCGGAATCGGTCAACTGCCCCTTGTTTGGGTTTGCAGTCTGTTCGGGTCCAGGCCCACCTCCAAATGTCTTTTGTCCTGGTAGCCTTCCTGAGGGGCAGATAAGACTACTAAAGCCTCTGCTTCAGAGAATTTGGGGTACTATAAGCTGTAGTGTTGTGATAATTCCTGAGAAAGAAATGTTAAGAAAAAGATACATGAATCAGTCTTGAGTCTGCTGAAAAGGTAAACTGATGTGAAGTTTGAATTTTAGGAGTGTTGTCAGCTAGTGTGAACACACTGGGAAATATGTTTTAGCTAGTGAATGCATGTTGTGGAAAAATAAACAGATGTAGTTGATGGTTACAAATAGTGGAATGTATTACTTTGACGAGAGGAGGAGCTCTCAAAAGCAATAGAAAATACACTGAAAAGATAAGGGAGATCAGTTGTGTTCTCTAGATGAAGACAATGAATATAGGCAACTGGCTAATTGTTCGGATATTTTTGCCTTTTGGGGCTGTATCATTCTTTATTTTATGGGAAAACTAAACTGATATGATGCTAAATGATTGTATTTATGGATCTGTTTTATGTTATCTAAGCCATGCAGAATTTAGCTCGCTGTAGCATAGGATGCTGGGCTTTTGTGTAAAAACGTTGTTAAGCTTTGCTTAACAGCCAAAAGAACAATATGATAAGACTATGTGTTGACTTCTATTAGCTACTTTAATGGTAGGCTGCCTGTATGAAAACCTGGGGGAGTCTGAAGAAATAGACATTTTTTACATAACCAAAAGATAAATTCCTTGTTCAAAAAGGGGAGAAAATGTCAAAAAAAAAAAAAAAAAGCTCACATCTTTGGTAGAACACCCAGCTGCATCCTTTTGGGGATTAAACTTTGCCTAAGTGTATTAGGAATAAAAGGCAACTGATTTGTTTGCTTTTGAACCTGATTATAGAATGTAACCATCTGTGTTGTGACAAGTCTTCTGAGGCTGTAGTTTGTTACCTTTAAGTTGAAGAATACTGTGCATTTATCTGCAGTAAAATGAGATACTTTGTCTCCCAATTATTGCTGCTAATGGCCGTGGTGAGCAGAGATGTCCTGTCAGACCTTTCTGATACTTCTGTATGGAAATATACCCCTTGTGAACAGCAAATGTGAAGCAGGAGTGGGACAAAGCTGTGTGAAGGCACTCTGTTTATGTTCACATTAACTTGCTCCTGAGTTCCCCGTGAAGCTGATCCTATGCCAACAGTAGCTAGGCCGCTCTGTGTCAGTGTTAGCTGGGGAATTAACCTTCTTAAAAACTTCCAGTCCATATCTAGGCATGAGCAGACAGAAAAGCATAGTTTTGCTGTCACACTTAATTGCACTTGTTTCCACTGCAGAAAGTCAGAGTCTTGGGACAGATGTGAGTTCCCACTGACAGATGTGGTCATTACATCCAGTAATCCAGGAAATTTAAACTCCAAATCCAGCTTCTCAATCTGACTTGAACATAACCACTGCAGAGTGTTCGGTGTGCTGAACTTATCTTAAACTAGTATAATTGTGGGGTTACCTTGTGACTTACATGAACTTGTTTTTGAAATATGTATGTACAGACAGTTCTTAACCTGTTGTTCTTCTTAGACATGAAAAATCTTTACCTTAAAAGACTGAAAAGTTTTCTAAGTAGTTACCCAATACTGAAAAGTCTTCAGCTGTAAAATCTGAGAGCATAGGTGCATTTCAGAATTCTTATGGGCCTTGTGTCTTCATGAAAGTGCTGTAAGAAATAATTTTATGGCAGTGCACATTCTGTAGGTACATCACCCACAGTCCCCTCTTTTTTTTCTTTTTTTCTTTTTTTAAATTTTTTTTCTTTACAGAAAAGGAATAGCAATCCAAATTATTTCAACTGTTATTTATTCTTCCCGAGTTAAAAACTTTGCAAGTTGAGGAACCACAGCTGTTCAACTTTCACAGTCTTTGTCACCTCAGGTGGAGTGAATTGTGTCACAATCAAATCTGTAGAGCCGTGACATTTAAATAAAGAGCATGCACTTGCTGAGCAATGGCAGTAGTAAAAATCCTAGTGCCTTTCTGTGTAGAGGCTCTTAGACTCCTAAGCATCCTCAAAAGCTATCCCTACTCCTGTCCCTCCCTCTTGTGTTATCCTGCTACAAACAGAAGTGAAGGGAAGGTCTTCCTTACCCCACTTAGGAAGTGGGGACAGAGTATCTCATAGAGGTGAACCCATCTCCTCTATTCATTGTTAGAGAAATGCTGCCTTTCCTTTAAGATTTTCCATTTTTTGTAAGCTGTCCCAGTTTGTCAGAGCCTGTAGATGGTAAAATTTTTTTTGCAATTGCCTTTTTTTGGGGTAGGACTTCTGGCAATGCAGCAGGCTGGGGTTTGGCAGGTTGTGGTTGTGAGAATGGCAGCAGGTCAGGGAGAAAGCTGATGAGCACCTGGGCAGCTGTGGAGGCTTTGCACTCTTGGAGAGCTTGACAAGTGAATGGTGTGCAGGTTGCCAAGGGATGATGGAGCAGTGAATTAAAGGCGAAGAGGCTAATGACTGCATGTGTACTTCTGCTGGCTGTTTTTGGCTGGATGATACAAACTTCATTATGACCCTCAGGATGTGGAGGACTCTTGTCAAAGTAGTAGTGGGTAAGAGTGGGATGTGTGGTTTGTCCATTGTTGATGTTAGCTGGGAAAGCCTTCCCTCTACCTGTGATGATACAGGAGTGAAAGTGAACCACAAAGTATGTGGGCAGGCTAGACAGCTGCATTTCAATGCCATCTCCCTGCCAAGAATGCAGTCTCTGGCTTAATTTATCTTAGATCGAGCTGTGTAAAATACATGGTAAAATAAACAGGATTCTGACAAAAACCCCTGGGGCAGGGGTAGGAAAACCCCATGTCTTTAAGGTCTTATGCAATTGCCTGAGTAGGACAACTGTGACTTTGTGTTACCTCCAAGCTAAAAGTACTAATGAGACAGGAGAATGAGCCTTCTGCTGCTACTGTGTTCCTGCCAATAAAATACAAGTCAGTTTTTTGAAAAGTGACTTCTGTTTAACTCGTGTCTTGACATTTGCTAGCCCTGAGGAAGGTAGGGAGTTCAAGTCGGGGCTAAAGCATGTGTAGATGTGTGGTAAGTGTTCTGGTGGGCTGAGTGGGCTTTTCTTGAGGGTGGTTATGTTTTCCCCTTATTTTATATGAGAAAGGAATGGAGGGTTTGCGCTCTTTGGCTGATCATTGATGAAACATGTCCGAAATAGTTTGGGTTACCAGATGCTAAATCTCAAGGCCTGGCAAGCATGCAGGGGTTGTGGTCAGCGGGATGGGCAGTGAGCAGCTGTGCTAAGGAGACCCACAGTAAGGAGGGACAGAAGGAATATGGCAACGCTTTCTGCTAAGCTCTTTGGTTTCAGGAGCCTCTGTCACAAGCTATGTGACACAGTGCTTGAAGTACCCTGACTTGAAAATGGTCATCTACCATCTTCAAGTAAGGGGGAAAACTTTGTTCTTTACTGTGTTCTGTGTGATGTTCTGAGAGGCATTTTATTACATTTGCAAAATGTAGTTTATTTTGTTTGAAAGTCAGGAAGATAACTCTTAGATTTTGTAGAGTGTGGTGAGGCTCAACTGATGTGCTTCTGGTCCTGGTATATGTGGGCTAGCTAATTCCCAAGCGCTGCGTGGGAGCAAGGGCAAGAGGGAGGAAGGAATGGAGGAAGAGCTCCATCTGTTTTCATTCCGGTTTCTTCTCAAAGAAAAAGCTAACACTGTCTAATGTAGCTAACTGCATGTTGTCTTCTGGATGCTTCTAGAAAACAGCTGTTCCAGTTGGTCTTGGATACTCCACTGATTTCATCTCCATTGGCCTGTAGCGGGCATTCAGCTGGCAAAAGCCACATTAGGAGTCCTGTTTCTTGGCCAGTTGTAAAAGAAGAGGTGCCAGTGATTGACAGTTTCTTGAGAAAGGAAGAAGATTGCACCTTGACAAAGGCAGATGGCCTGGCAGGAACAGATCAGAAGATTTTCAAAACTGAGGAACACCATAACCTTTACAGCAGTTCTGCAGAGGTTGATGGTAAAGACAATGAAGTGGGATCACAAGAGCCTGAGTGCACCAAAAGTCATGAAAAGCCTTCTACATCTGTGGTAAAAGTAGTCAAGAAAGGTAAGATGCTTAATTTTTGTTTTTGTCTTGTTCTCTTCCCCAAGTCCATGGTTGTGGTTGGCTGTACGTGTTAGAGTACCTTCAGTATGTGGCATTCATCTCATTTCTCTGCGTTATTCTGATCTGCATTGGCATGTTCAGATGCTTCCCGTTTAACTGGACTATGCCTCATTCAGATTACTGTTTATGTGGCACAGCTCTGCTGCAAGCATATTCTTGATGAGGAAGCTTGGGCTGATGCCAAGTAATTAAATGGAGTTCAACGCTTACAGATTCCTTTGCTTTGAGTAACAACTCTAAAAAACAATAGTTGCACAACAGACTTACTCAGTATAAAATGAAGTAATTTTCTCTTCTCCTTCCCCTTAATGACTAGACAAACAACACTGATATTCATTCTGCTCTGCTATCCTTAAGTAACCAGAAGCAAGGTATTTTATAATGTGTTTGTTATTTGAGGGATGTACCCACAATCAAAATGATAGTGGCTTCGGTTTTGTTAATATTCATATGCTCTCCAGAAGAAAGTAATCTGCTTTATTCTTCTGTAACTCTACAGTGTTAAGATTAATTTATTTTGAAGCATGAAAATGCCCATTTATACTAATAAACTACAATAAAATGAGAGAATACTCTTAGTTTTGACATGATGGCAGCCATCCTATTGACCCAATTAAAAAGCCTAAATTAAAATAAAAGACCATGTAGGAGTACAACGCTGATTCTTATTAGTTCATATTTATCTGTTCCTTTGTTTAACAATTTATTCAACTGGAACTCTGAAGTTCATATTTATTCATTAGCTGGGTAAATACTGCTTAAAGATGTAATACAGCCAGAAAAGTAGCCCTATGAAAATGGCATCAACTTAGCCAGAAGTTAAGTTTCCTAGTTTTATGCATCAGACTTGCTTGCGTTAGTAATTTAAAACTCGTATGAAATTTTACTGCTCATTTATTCTTGAGCAATTGAAATTTTCCCTTGCTTACCATTTTATGACCTTATTAAATCCTCGAGCATGCATTCCATTGAAATTATTTCCACAAATGCAAAGTAGTCAGTCAAACAGTATAAATGAAAGACTTGAAATGAGCCAATGCTGAAGTGGTCTTAGTAAGTATTATTTGTTCCTGTGTTAAGAATTGAAATGTTAATTTCAAATACAATAATACACTGCTCAGAACTATTGTGTTAAGTTACTGTCCCAACTTCCCCCCCACCAAACCTTTGACTAGAATATGATGTCATGGGAGTCAGGAATTGCAAAGCAATGTTACCAGATAACTCAATTCCCACAACGTTTCACAACGTTTTGCATAGGTTGTTTTTTGTTTTGTCTTTTAGACCAACACTGACTTCCTTCATACTAACACAGACGATGTCAGTTAAAGAATCTTTTTCTCATACTGTTCATTTAAACTTAGCCTTTTGTTTTTAACATAATGTGATTGCTAAAGATGAATATTTTAAGTCTGTGTTTTTTAACTGTCTTTACAGGTAATATTGTTAGGTGGTTCTTGAAAATATGATGGAAGAAGAATTCTGAGTTGGGTGGGACCATGCTATAAGGCGTTTGTGAGCCTCTGAGCCCAAGTCACAGAATCTAGTTATATGTACCAAGAAATGAGTATAAGGCATGGTTGGATCATAGGATTTCTGTGAGGCTGAGTTAACTCATGTGTTGACAGTCCTGTTGAGAGCCATAGATTGGGAACGTTATGTTAATATGAATAAAGTTTGTGCTATACTGTTTTATAAAAATGAAGCAGCTTCCTTTATTTAGGAGTGAAATACTGCAAAAGTGAAGCATATTTCCATGCTAATGTTTTTAAGTTTATATTAGCCCCTACGTTTCCATGTAGTATGTGTGTTACTCTAGATGAAGAGATTTCATTCCATCTGACTGCAGGGAAGATGAGAGCTATTCTGGTATTACATAGAGAGGGAAATACATGCTCTGGAATGAAAATGAGAGCTGAAAATGAAGATTCTGGATAGACATGCTGGATCTTTTTAAAAAAAAAAAAGAAATTTGGATTTCTGGATTTTCATTTTCTTCAATCAACAATTAGTTTTTCAGATTAAAACATTTGCTCTTTGCATAATATACATGCTAGTAAATTCCTTCTTCCTTACTTTCAGTGGATTGTCCTGTTTGTGAGGTTGCTATTCCAGAGCAATATATAAACAAACATCTGGATAGCTGCTTGACAAGAGAAGAGAAGAAGGACTGCCTCAGAAGGTAAGAAACAACCTTAATAACTTTCATATTCATGTAGCCATTTTCTGCACTGCTGAAATAAGAAATATTAGTTGATGGGTTATAATACAGTGGATTGTATTTGTTTCTTGGTTACCTGCCCTGTAGATCACCCTAAAATCACTGTATAAATATGATAGAGGTCATTTTCCCCTCTCAAGAAGGTATGTATATTATTTCCTGGCTTTTAGTGGAAAGAAAACACTGGACAATATTTTAAAGAATTCAACACAGGGAGTAAAACTTAGTCTGTATGTTATTCTCATCATGTTTCTGCTCGCTAGCATTAAAATTCTCTTTAGATAACACTTATTCCCATTTTTCACTTGGTAAATGAATTGCTTCCCTCAATTCAGATGGGCCAAAAAGACAATTGCTTCACTAGCTGTCAAGCTAAAAAATAAAAATTGCACCTTACTCTGCTCACTGTGGTTCTTTTCAAGTTACCCCAGTCAAGGTTGTTTCTTTAAGATCTCAATTTCCATGATATTAATGCATGCCTTTGACTTTTTTGCCTCCACCCTAGAATTTGTCACGGTCGCCACATTCACATCAGAAGTGTAGATTTCAGTTTGTTTTACTTACTAGCATAAATTTAGGCCATTATTATTTCTAACTGCTCAGACTTAAGAACTGTGAGGGACTTTTACTGCATGTGGTTTTACTGCATGCTTGTATTTCTAATGCCTCTGAACCTTGAATTAGAAAGTAATTTTATGTTAAAGCTCTTATTTTGCCCAGTCATGCTTAGAATGCAATTATAAGCTAAAGGACTTTGAAGATGAATAAATGGTAAATTAATATTGAAATCTGATGTTACATTTTAATTTTCATTTGGGATGTTTTTAGTGTTTTCTCTGTTCTTAATGAATGGAAATAAAAGCCAGATCTTTCTCTGGTGTCAAGCCCATGTCCCTAACAGAATTCAAAATTTTGCTTATTTTATCTAGACTGCTTGGATCTTAAGAAAGTATCATGCAAGATACTTCTCCTTAGGGACTGGCTATTGTGTGTTAAATGCTGGCTTTTTGGCAATGTATTTGTTTTATGGCAGTGTTGTTTGGGTTTCAGTAACAGCATATCTGTAGTTCTTCTCCGAGGAATTTTAGCTCTGTTTATTCTCAAATTAGGAGCACATGGCATGCTATGTTAAGTTAAGCAGTATTTCAGCAGAAGTGATAATTTAGTCCCAAAACCTGCACCGGAGTAATTACAACAGGTAAGTCTATGTTCACAAAGAACACTGCATTTCTAAAGAATGGGAAAAAACCCCACCAACATTAAGATTCAAACGTGTTGTGAATTGTTTTCATGTAGCTGTCTGCTCCCAAAGCAGTTGTCACTCTTCTAGGTCATGCTGCTGGTGAATTATAATACATACAAAGCTTTTTAAGGACTTTCAAAAGATTTAATTATTCAATGAAATTTTTTATATTTCCAAAAAGAATCTGAAAAAAGTCTTTTCTGAAGAGTGTATTGTGGTAATGTGTCTTTTTTTTGCTAGCTATTCTACAGGAGCTATATGAGAGTACATGAATTAATGACAATTTTTGTGTAAGCTTTTTTTTTTTACTTTGAAATTTATTTTCAACATGATAAGTTGAAAGTGCTGAACACAGTTTTCAAATAAGTCTCTTGCTTTCGCAATGGAAAGCTGTTAACTTCTCTGTAATTCAGAGCAGTGCAGCTGAACTTCAATTTGCTGCAGGAAGAAAAGGGTCTAACTAAATGCTGTTCTTCTGTAACTAATAAATTATTTAATTTGTAGAAGATGAGTGAGGCAGTAGATGGATTTTGTTGGCTAGTTTGAGTGTATTTCACCAGGAGGTGTAGTAGGGAAGACTGAGCTAATTTGTGCAGAAAGAAACTGTTCTGCTAATTCTAGATGATGAAAGTTGTAGTGGGACTTGAATTTTCTATGGCAGTTTCCTGTAATTAAGATGTTTAAAAAATGTAATTAAGATGTTTAAAAATCTCCTAATTCACCTTTTGGCTTGCAGTTGTAATGTTTTTAAAATTGCACCAACTGATTCAGGCAAGACATGGACAGTACTTGGGTGGAAAACCAGTTTCAGCAATCTGAATTCAGTATACTTCCTTTTGAATTCAGAGTGAATGTAAGGCTAATGAAGATGAACAATACTGTGTTTGCTGATGTGCTTCTGAAGCCTTTGCTGTAGATACTAAAAACTGAGCTGCAGTACTTATTACATGATTAGTGTTTGCATCAATTCCTAAAGAAAATCAGACTAGACCTACTGCTTTCTGCACATTTGAAATTTTCTTTGTGGTAGATGGAAAAAGTCTTCTGGCTTTCCTAGAGCTTTTGCTGTTGCATCTGTGATACACTGTGTAATTGGTTGTATGTGTGTCATAGCTGAAATAATTCTTTCGGGTATTTCTTACCCAGAGTGGGTGAAATACCCTGTAAAAATGTAAGTCAGTATTTTGATTTTCATAGGAGTATTAATTAAAGAAAGTTTGTTTCCTTTCCTTTTGCAGTTCTGCTCACAAAAGGAAGCCTATGTCTAAAGTTGTTTACAACTTGCTCTCTGATCGTGATTTGAAGAAGAAACTAAAGGAACATGGTCTGTCTACCCATGGGACCCGACAACAGCTTATTAAAAGACACCAAGAATTTGTGCACATGTATAATGCTCAATGTGATTCTCTAAATCCCAAATCAGGTAAGTTAGAAATTCTAGGGAAGTTGCTACCATCGCAAACTCTTTGTATGCATTGCTCCTTCTCTTAGTTCTCAGGGTAGGAATAAGGCTGGTTTGAATATTTGGGAAAACTGGAGCTGGAAGAATTTATCTTATATAAATCAAGATCAATGCAAAAAAAGTAAATTCAATGAAAACCAGAAATGTGTTGCTATAGTCTGGAAGTATCTAGCAAGATGTAAATTTGTGTTGAAATTCTTTGAGACTTCCTGGTTTACTAACCCTGTTCTGAAAAATGTTGTGTTTTTATTGACTTTGTATTTTAATGAGTGCCTCCAAATTAGACTCTGAGGCTTTTAGTCAAAAAATTGGAAATACCTGAGGTTCTTAGTAAGTGAAAGGATTATAAATTCATCTTTTGTTCTGAATTTGTTCTCTTCCTCCTATACACTGAGACTTCTATGTTGTTATTCAATTTAATTTCAAAATTACATTTCTTTTTGGAGATGATAGGTGAGAGTAGAATGAATTAATAGGAAAGTGGTAATCTTTTGCTGGAATTTATATCAATGTAGGTGTTTGGCAGCAATTTTATACAATTAAACTCAAGACTATCCCATATAGCTGTTTAATGCTATATATAAGGACAATGTTTTTTAGTATCTAATGTGAGTGCAATATAAACTTCCTTTAAACAGCAGTCTGTTGTTTGCATGTGCTCAGGCTTAATGCTTGGAAAATGCCAGCACTGGAGTAGGGATGATGAGATCCCAGTAGGGTATTTGTGCTGCCTGGTTTTGTAGGCAGTGTGGTCATTTTTTAAATTTTGAATAGCATGTATGAGCTAGAGGGAGAATTGTCCCATCTCATCTTGTTATATCCTCTTTTATACAAGATGAAAATGTGCATCTTTTTTAAAGATGTGTCATTTGTCACCTCTCAATTCAGTTCTGCAAGTGATACAAGTAACAGCCCAAATACATTGGCGTGTGTGGGTGAGAGATAGACATCAGATTTATAGTTATATTATTTTCTATTTGATTAGAAGCTTATGGCAAACATTCTTTTTAAAGGAATTTCTAATAGGATCATGTTATGATGTTACTCTCCTGGGAGCTGTGCAGCCGTTAGTGTCCTGGAAATTCTCATATACCTGGTATTGCATGTTCTGCACTGGTTTGAGGATGTAGTTTGGTGTCTGCTAGGTCTGTAGCATGGTTCAGTCCTGCTGCTGGCGAGAGCTGGTCTCGGTTACTTCAAAGGTAGAGAGATGAGGAATACTGTTCCTCACCCTCAGTTTGATCTCTTTAATTTTCATGTTTACGGAGAGACTTAACTCCTGAAGCACAAGTTCACCACTTCTTCCAGAAGTTGTAAACAATTCTGAATGTTTTTGTGTGTATTGAAGGGCTCGGAAACTATTTGGACCAGATAAATTTTTGGTCTTGCTGGCAGTGGGACTGTCGGGAACTGAATGAGCGAGCAGCGCCGGCAGGCCAGGGCAGTGAGCTGGGAGCTGAGGAGCTGCTCGTGCACAGCTGGGTCCAGCATCTCTGTGAATGACATAGCATACAACTGCAGGTGCCCAGCTAAACTTTACATTTGCTATTTGTTGCTTATCTATAACAGGAGTAATTTGGGGCCAGGGGTGAGAAGTACCCTTTGAGAAGGCTGCCAAATTTAAGCACAGTAAAAACCGCTTAATTTGTCAGTTATCATTTAAAAAATTTGACTGTATAGGGGAGTATTTATTTCAAGTGAATATTAAAAGTTCCTATGTTAACTCCATGCACATGTGGTTTTGTATGTGATCAGATGGTCAGAAGTGCTGAATATCCACAACTTCTACTGTGGCATTTCAGAAATAAAGTGTGTTTTTGGTGTTCAGCTCCTTTATTAAAGAACCACCAGATGCAGTGCTTTTTGAAAAATAAAGTCAGTCACTGAGGACTATAAATACGAATTTAGCATCCAAACTTTAGGCTTGAAATCTTGATTTCACTTGTCATCTCTTGGCTTGGATTGTGGGAGCAAGTGTATGAGAAAAGCGAGTTTGCAACCAACACTATTTGCTTTTTCATTTTGCTCCTTTAACCATTTTAAGAACTGACTAAGAAGGTTAAGTGCCTAAGTGATTTAGGTGCCAAATGCCACTGTTTAGTTTGTGCCTGAGCACTTTGGAAAATAAACATAAATGCTTTCAAAAATTGTTTTCTAGGACTTCAGAAAGTCTCTGGGATGAGAACCAGCACACACAGTTAAGACTGCGTTTGACTTCAGCTATGATAGCAGTTTGGGGAGTTTGTTGTTTAAGTCTGAGAGAACAGCTCTTGTATCAGAATTTCAATCACGCTGTGATTTATGTTAATCTTGGAAATTTAGTTAAACACTCTCAAAGTCCCTCTCTGAGTTCCCCCAGCAGCAGGAGCAGACGTAAAGCTGCTGTAGGTCATGGAGGTACGCTGTTGTCCGATGGCTAAACAGGAGCAGAGCAGTTTTGAAGTAAAGTGAGGAGTGGGCTGGTCAGGTGCTGTGGCAGCTTGGGGTGAGGGGAAAGGAAGCGTCACGGGGTTGGGAATGCACTGCTGCCCTTACACTGCAGCAAGGTTGGTGTGGGAAGTGGATGCTGGTTCGAGTGGAGCCTCGTGTCTGCTCAAGGCGTGCTAGAATTGGTGCTGTGCAGAACAGGCAGTTCTGTGTTAGACCTTTAACATGCTGGGAGGTACTCAGCTCTTGGGGCAATTCTTCACTTGATGCTGGTGATGAAGTAGCACCAAGTCTCTGTGTTGTTCCTCCAAGCTAGCTAAATGAAGAGTTTCACAGTGTGTTACAATGTACTTTAGCTAGTCTCCCCTAAATAATGCAAAACTTCTGCTGAGTTCTGGCTCAGTACCTATTTATAAAGGGTGAATTATTAAACTCGCACTTAGGATGCAGACAGGCATTTTCAGTGGTAGCAGTGAACCTAAGGTCACTATATAATACAAATAGCTGAGCTTCTGAGGAAGCATAGGTGCCAAATTCCTGGATTTTGCTTAAACCAGTTTTGAACAGGTTTTATTGCTTCACAGCTTAATAAGCTTTTGTTCTCTGGCTACTTGACTGTCTAGTGAAAGTGTTTGTTTTAATAAATTAATATTTATAAACTTTTAATATTATATGTATTGTTAATTATGAATATTATTAATATTGATATTTATATATATTAACAAAAATTAATAAGTACCCTAGTAGCTCTGTGAAAATGATTTGAGTGTAGAAATAGATTTGTGAAAGTGAATGTCAGAATAAACCATGCAGGGTCCTGCATAGCTGTAGTTTTAGTTAAAATGTTAATGAACAGAGTTATGTCTGTTTATATCCTTTAGCGGTGTCTGACTTAATCGTTAGAGTAGGTTGTAATTCATCTTTGGACTATGGGTTTTTGGACACAAGCCTGCAGGCAGTTTTGTGTTGCCTTGGAAGGTAGTCCTTGGAGGTATAAATAAGATAAACAGTAGATGTCATTATTTTATCTTCCACTGAAAGATACATTATCAAATGGAAACTCTTTTTATAAAAGACATGCCTGTGCGCAACAGAAACACTATAGTATGCTAGAGTAAGATTCAAATAGGATTTGAAAAGACTACATTTTCCCATGAATTTAATACAAAGGGAGTGAGAGCAACAGCCCAGGAGGTGGCTGAGAGGCAGCTGCTGGCGAGCACCATGGGGCTTGCTGCAAGGCACCTTGGCCAAGGCCCATGGCTCCTAACCTTGCCACCTGGTCCCGAGTCTTGGACACTGCCTCTGCTGCTCAGCTGCTGCAGATGGGAGCAGTTCTTCTGCATGAACAAACACCTGCTGAGCACTGGTGCAAAACCATGCCATTTGGATTTGCCTGTGCCTGGAGTCTGAGTTTTCACTGTCAGAGAGCTAATGCCCGTTTGTCTCTTTGCGATATAAATTCATGGTAGCTTTATTCAGTGCTGTTACATCTTTTTATTTAACAGCTCCTGTTTTAATGACCTCTTTCTTGTATTTTCAAACAGTTGCAGAGGTTGTTAAAGAGCTGGAAAAGAATGAGAAGATTCGGGTTCAGCTTGAATTTAATAAAACCGGTGAAAATGTAAGCTAATTATCTTTGTTCTCAAAGCGGGGGATGGCTAGGAGAAATTGCAGAGTGGGCACTGAACATGTTTGCTTATCACTTTATTATGGGAATTCCCAGATTCCCAGGTTGTGTGTTGCAATTTGCATATACCATCTTGTAATCAACATGATTTTCTCATACCGCTCATTTGTCATGGGCAGTTCTTCATGTACTGCTGATGTTTCTATGCCCAAACCATTTATGTAGGAGCATTTTTTTGATGCAATAAAAATTCTTGAGCAATGTTCCCCTTGGTCATATTGGAGGATTTTGACCCTCCATGGCAGTGTGGGGAATATTTTGCTTCCTAGAATTCTCTAGGATTTAGCTAGCAAATTCCTTGCTTCCGTATCAGCAATAGCGCCTGTTCTTTTCCCATGACATATGATACTTTTGTGACTTTTGGAGCATGTTTGTCGCACAGTATTAGGAAATATTTTATGGTCCACACATGCCGGGTGTCATATGGGGTGGCTTGACTTAGTCCTGTTGACTTTGTGAAAGCAAAGCAAGACAGCATGGCATGTATACGTACTTTAAATATATATTACTGTCTGTGGATGAGATGGTAAGAGCTGGTGGGGGAAAAACAGACAGCTGATCCTTCTTCCAGTTTTAAGTCTCTAGTTTTAAAGTATGCAGCTTTATCATCTTTTAGTTTCTGCAAATAAACATTTGTGTGATTTCTGTAGAGCTTGACCTTCACAAAGGACCAGACAGAGGAAGAAATAGATGAGATCCACACTGATTATCGTAAGTAATACGCAAGTTTCACTTCATTTTGCTTTTAAATTCACCTTCTTTTCATTTGTACTAAAATGTACACACAAAAGCGATGCTTTTTGTGTGTGTGTGCTCCCCCCACCCCCCATTTAATAAACCAAAACTTGAAGTTCTCTGTTTGGGCTGAAACTTCCTCTTTGAAACTCAATTGCTGTTAAGTACTGCCGTTTGACAAAACTCATGCCAGGGCAGGATAAGTTTGAGATGGAAGCTGATTGCCTTCTTAGCACCTGTCCATTTATGCACTTTCTACTTACCTTCTTAATGGTCCTCCCATGTTTGTTGGACATAAAGAAGAGCAAAGTAGAGTTTTTCTGTCTCCCACACTGGATGTGTGATGCATAGTTGTATGGTTTCACTGGGAACCCTCAGGCAGAAATAAGGGGCAGAACTTCTCTGAAAGGACTCCCTGAGACCCCAGCAGTGCTGGGCATGCAGGCCAGCCATATCCCATTGTGCAGCCTGGGCTGCTGCCTGTCATGTGGAGGGGGAGCTCTGTTTCAGTGTCCTGCTCTGCATGAGAGTCTCCATGCAATTCTTACGATGCTGGTTTTGAAGAACAGAAGAGCAGTTGTGACTGCGGTGAAGGCTGCTCATGCTTTGCTTGTGAGATTTCACCCTTCCTTGCCCCAGATTTTTTGGCATGTTCTCTGAGAATAATCTGAATTGCTCAGAGAGGTTAATGTAAATTGGTTAATTAGTTTGCCAGTTCTCTACTTCGTTAAAACTTGGGCTTGCAGCTTATGAATCTGGGTGTACTAAGTCACTCACTGATTGTATAAAAAGAAGCTTATTACCTACTGTTGTGTCCCTGTGAACAATGGCATGCACTTCTGAGTGTTTTTGTATGTACAGAATTTTCTCAGCTTCAGATTTGATACTATTTTCTCCCTTTTTTGAGGTTCTGGGCACTGTATGACTTCTTTTCTGCAGGCAGTTCTGGCTGTGAGCCCTCCAGGAGCACCAGCCTGGCTCAGGCATAGCTGGGCCACTGCAGAGGGAAGCATCTTTGCCGACAAGGAGTGTGCTGAGCTGGCAAGATGGGGTGAATGCTGGCTGTCTTAGCCCTGCACTCACCAGTATACCCTGTAACACAGATACTGGGTTTTCCCATTACTCAGGATATTCCCTCCTCCCCTACATGCTTAATGATCAGACATTAGCTTTATTTAAAATGCACCTGTATTCTGGGTGGTGGTTGGTCTTCCTGAGTCCTCTAACTCATCCTGTAGCGGATAAGTTTGTATAAACTTACTCTTTCTACACCTTATTTTTCTAGGTTTGCTGTCCAGTGCAGAGTGACATTAACTGACAAGCAATGTAGCTACAGTAGTTTATATTTAATATGGCATTTCTAAAATACTTTATGGCTGCATGTTTCCTCAATCGTGTGTTTTTTACACTTCTACAGTTGTCAAAGTGGCCCTTACTGCTAAAAAGTATGTTTTAGCTGAGCCAAAAATGCTTTTTCCATATTTTATTTGTATATGGTGATTCTCAAATGATCCAAGGTTTCATAGTGCTTCTCACATTCGCTTCCTTCCTTCATGCCCTGCTCCACAAGCACTCACGTGTCCTTGTCTCCTTCCTGCACCTTTTCCTACTTTACCTCCTGTTCAGCCCTGTGATTTTGAAGTGATCTCTTAGAGTCATAGAATCATTTAGGTTGGAAAAGACCTTCAAGATCATCGAGTCCAACCATCATCCGTGCCCACTAAACCGTGTTCTGGAGTGCCTTGTCTACACGTTTTTTGAATACCTCCAGGGATGGTGACTCAACCACTTCCCTGGGCAGCCTGTTCCAATGCCTGACAACCCTCTCAGT
>JANXJC010000037.1:24166302-24201536 GCA_027564655.1 Leptodon cayanensis | reverse complement strand
CTCGAGGTGCGGCCTCACCAGTGCCGAGTACAGGGGAACAATCACCTCCCTGCTCCTGCTGGCCACACTATTTCTGACAAAGGCCAGGATGCCCTTGGCCTTCTTGGCCACCTGGGCACACTGCTGCTTAGAAAGAATACTCTGCTCATTTGGTTGACCTCTTCCCCTCCACCCTGTGCAGGCAACTGGGAATCAGTGCAAACAGGGTGATTTTTTTTCTGGTTTAGTTGTTGCTGTTTGTTTCACTTTTTACACTGAGTCCCCTTTGTTTGTGCAAGATACTAGTGCCTCTGTTGGTTATTAAACCTGCTTCTGCCCTGACAGAGTAACAGTGTTTTTTTAGGGAAGTGTAACTAGAATACTGGAGGGAAAGAAGAGAAGAGACAAAAAATAGGAAAAATATCACACGGAGAGCTATAGTTCAGTGATACAATTTTGTTTGGGTTTGTTGGTGGTTTGGGGAGGATGTGTTTGGGGTTTTTTGGTTTGTTTTTTTTGTTGGTTTTTTTTCAACAGAGAACTGATTCCTGCTAAACTTGGCCCTGGGAAAGCACAGTATTTCAAACTGTCTTTCTCCTTACTGTGTCCTTAAACTTGAGAATAGTGTTTTCTTTCTCCGTGGAACCATCTAACCATCTTTAGTTCAGAAGCAAACGTTCTTGTGAGAGTTGAAGATTGCAGGACTTGCATCCTGTTGTAGTAATTTAGTACAGAAATGGCTAATGTAAGCTGATTTTTACAGATGATTTCCTGGCCCTTCTTTATGTGTTTGTACAGCAGGATTTAAATAGCATTACTTTGTACTTAGCTCCCTAGTGGTGTTTTATTATTCACAATTCCTTTCCTGTTGTTTCCCACTCATTTTGCTTCACCTGCACTCTGCTTGTACACTCAAACATGGTAGTTAGCCATGTAGTGTTAAAATGATATTCGATGAACATTAAACTTCTCTGCTTTCAGCCACAGAGGAGCAAAGCAATGAAGGGACAACTTGTTCTGATTATACTTAAGGGTGTATTTAAATCTGCAATATGGTCATATTTCCTGTGTTTCCTTGCGTTGCTTCAGGCATATAAATTATTCCATAATGCAGCTAGATTTAGCCTTGTTGATTTTAGTTGGGTTTCTGTGAAGGCTAAATAAGGGCCTAAACCTTTAGCAAATTTTTCCTTTGCTTTTTGTTGCTGTCCCTGAGAATATATTTTTTTAAGTGTACATGCACTGTCTGTGGTTTTTAATCTTAAGCATTCTCCTCTAATTCTAAGTAACTGGTTAATAATTATTCTCTTGCCATGCAGAAATATCTAGCAATAAAATAAAAATAAAAAAACCCAAACAAAAAGTAAAATAATTTTAAAAGTATTAATCCCAAATTGGGTATTTTTCCCCACAAGGCTTTAGTAGCTTTGTAAAGAACAAATCCAAAGTTAGTGACTGCTGGACGCCCCCAGAGCAGAGCATGTCCCTTCTAACTAGCTGTTAATGCTCCGCTTGTTAGCGTTCTGCTCAACGTGGAAGGTGAGTCTGAACAAACCGAGTCAGCTGTGAGCAGGTTTGCCCTGATCGTTCACCACAGAGGGGGGAACGTTTGGGGGTGGCAGGGCTGGTGTGGAGTAAGCCAGGAGCAGAGGAGATGCCGAGGGGACATGCCATTCTGGTGCGGTGCCTGCATGGCTCTTTGTAGGGCAGTGCAGTCACCAGAGAACTGATCCTATACAAGAAACCCACTTAACTCCCTTTTTTAAAAATTCTGGGTGTGCACAAATTCTTTGTAAAGCTGGATCCCTGGTTGTGTTCACCTTGCAACCTTGCGTACAGTTGTATTGCGTGACTGGGGTGAGGTGTGGAAACAGAAGCCCGTCAAGCAGTTCTGCACCAGGCTGCTGTGCGCTGCGGACAGTGGCTGCAGGGGACTGGCATCACAGGTCCTTCCTTTTATTTTCTTGATCTGTTGTATGCATTTTAGAACAAGAAGATACTAAGTGCTGTCTTAATTTTCCAAAACCAGGTATTTTATTGAGTTTATACTGTTAAAAGGATATGGCTTCAAAATTATCAAGATCTCCAGGTGAATAAATTAGCCTGAGGCAGCTTAATTGAACATTTAAAGTTCTAAAAAAAAGTCTAAAAAAAAAACAGAGAGAGAGAGGGGAAAGAAGAGAAGATAGAAAAATGTTAATGGGAACATATGGTTTTAAAATTAATAAAAAGTGGTGACCAAAGAGGTAAATGTTAACTAGTGTCAGCAAATTATTTCTCATAAAAGCAATAAGGAAGAAATCAAAAGCATGAAAAAAGAATTGTACGTTAAAATTAGAGGACAGTTAGAGATTAAAAGAACTTTTATCAAATGCCCTTTTTTCACTGTAGCACAGATGGACTTTGAAAGCTTGATTATACAAGGAAGGCTTTTTTTTCCTTTTAATTTACAACATTTGCACCCTAGATCCCTAATTCACAGCTGAATTAGTGAATTAATTAACTCCAGCATAAGTTCTGAATAAAAAAACCCAACCATATACTTTTTGTTCTGTATTTCCATATGAAACACACAGCACAGTGGAGCTATGTAAAAGCCTTGTTGAAAAGCAAGATGAAACAGCTGTGATACAACTCTTGTTTGTTTTTTTTTTTTCTTCTTATCTTCTCTACAATTTCCCAGCCTCTTAGCAAATTGCAAATTACACTGTTGGTATTTTTTTTGCATTTTTTGTGTGTGAAGTGTTTTTGAAATACCAATTAATATTTTGGCTTGATGAACCTGAAGATGGTTTATGTGCTAGCTGGAAGCTCTGCTTGAGCAACCGCCAGAGTCTGTGCCTGGAAGGTATGATTAAATATGCTGTCCCCTGCAGTAGCTTCCTTCTGCTCCTTGGGGACTGAGCAATACCCTCAACCTGGTGTCAACCTAATTTTGCTTTTTTCATGGTCAGGCCTCTATTTAAAGGGTTAAAAAATTCTACAGGAAAATAAATACATTTGTTAAAAAGTATTCTGTTGCTTTTTCTGCTTATAAATATTTTAGTTTGCAATGTTATTCAGAGGCTTACTGATATATGTTTTGTGTTTTAAAATATTTGTAATTATATCTGTGGTTGTTTTGTTATTGAAATGCCTGTAGTTTTACAAAATGTGTGTGGTATGTCGTTTCAACACAGCAGTGACTTACACTGTATCTGAAGAGTGCCTTGTTTTGCCAGGACATTTCTTTTCTACTTGAAAAGCTTTGTAGTTACACCATAAAACAAAACAACAAAAAATAGTAATACTGGAAAAACTGAAGCGTCAAAGGAATTATGTAATGAATGTGCAGCCGTTCAAACACAAGCATGTGGGACAAGAACTTTCTTTTTATTAAAAGAGTTGTTGACCTTATGTGGCGTTTTCAGCTATGCAGGGAGCAGGAGTCAGTTTTAAATCTCTTTCCTTCTGTGGGGCAGAACTTGATATGATTTTCTCTTGGCTTTTCCCCCCCTCCCGTCACTGCAGCAGCACATAGATCTGGGTTAGATGCAGTGATTATTTATATGTGCCATACTCGGCGCAGTGCTCGGCGAGGGCTGCCTGCTCCTCAAGGCGCTGGTCGTGCCAAGCGGGATGCTGAGGCCAAGCAGTGTTGTGAGAAGACGTGTTGTGGTTGAGGAGGAGGTCGGGGTGCTCGTGGGAGAAGCCAGACCCCACCGCCGAGCCGCGATCAGGAGGGATGGGGGACTGTGGTAAGCAGGAAGGGAAGGGGATGGAGAACCGCCGGTGCACCCACTCGTAGTTTGGAAACCCGGGGAGTGCCCACGCTGTGCTGCGGGGAACGCTGGGGTTGTTCCTGCCTCCCCCTACCCCGCAGAGGAAGAAGGTAGTTCAGAGACATTTGAAAAAAAGAAAACAAGAGCAAACAAACAAAACAGAAAAGTCATAAGGGAGTTCTTTGTTTCAGCTGGGCTCACAGTTGGTTTCTAAGTATCCCGATTCACCAGGACATTTGCTTTGCTGTCATCAGTTAGACATTGCTGTCGGCACTTGTGGGGTGGGTGTGAAGCTTGTGCGTGCACCCCCAGTGCAAGGGGGTGCACGGGTGGGCTGGCTGGGTGGAAAGTGGCTCAGTTTGCCCATTGCTAGCCCTCAGCTCTCATTTGTCCTGAGGATTCTCGTTTGCGTTTCTGCCCATCCTCTGTGCTGGGGGTTGCCTTAGTCTTTCCTGCAAGTGTAACTTGGGCAGCACGTCTGTGGCTTTTACAGAGCAGTGATGTGTGTAATACAAGGTGTACTCTTTTTCTCAGGAGCTGCTTTATTTAGTCCATAGCTCTATTGCAACTGCTGGGAAACTCTCCTTGCAGATGGTGCCCGTGTGCTGCCAGCCTTCTGCTGTCGGTGGAGGAGGGAGCGTGGTGGTCCCCTGCTGCTGTGCAGAGTCCTGCTCCCTGCAAGGATGGATCGGAATATACTCCCGCTGGGAGCTGGGATTTTATTGCAAGTTGGACCTCCATGAGCTGGTTGTCCGGACACTGTTGGGAGAGGCAGTACGGAGCCCAGAGGAAGGGTTGTGTATGCTTCACCTTCTTGTGCTGTTACAAACAGTTTCTCTGGCCCGAGGACGTTTTGGGTGTGCACCGGACCTTCCTGCCTCTGACATGGAAAACATTTTGAATGCTTTTTCCATAGGCTAAAAATTAGGCTAAAGGTTTTAGCTGAAATACTTATTTGTCTCAACAGGACAAATCTGTTTCTCAGAGTGACTTTTTGTTGAAAGTCCTTCCAAATAAAGCAAATTCATGTTTGCTGCCTTCGCTGTAACATATCAGTATAAAGCCATGCTTATGGACTGATAGACTTTCATGCTGTACTAGCTGTAGGTAGCTACAGTCAAATACGCTGTTTCAGTAGAAGTTGGTGTGTTCTGTAGGGAGAACAACGTGTTCCCTTCATGTCCAGCGAGGGTTAGGTAATCCGCATCATCTGTCTGAGGAGACCCGGTATTTTCCCAGCCTCTGAGTAAAGAATCTGAAGTATCTAGATTAAAAAACAACATTGTTTTGACTGAATACTAGAGAATTGCTTAAAACATACTAAGCAATTGAAAGCGCAAAGAGTATGCCAAAAAGCAATTAACTGTGATTTAGAGGGTCTGAATCAAAACAATGTAAGCATGACACAAAAGCTTTGACACTGCTTTACGGCAGAAACAGGGGAAAAACCCAAAGCAACTTTAAAGCAATTTGCAGAGTAGCTGTGAGATTTTACTCTTTCTCTCTAGCAGAGTGCTCCTTGCAGGACTACCTAGAACTAAAGCCAAGACTAAGACCACTGTCCAGATGCTCCTTGAGCTCTGATAGGCTTGGTGCCATGACTACAATATTAAATGTTGTCATAATGGTAATTGCAATACTTAACAAGTTTAGGAAAGAAGACGACCGATAATACAATGCAGAAACAAACACAGTTCTTCTGTGCAAAAATTAAGTTTTCATCTCTGCAGGTGTTCTTGACTGCTGGGTAACTCTGTAAAAGCATAGACACAGATTTGGATCATTAATAGATTATGGAACATATTGCAGTGATGAGTTGGTTTTCATTTGCTGTAACAAAAATGTTTTTAAGTCAGTATTTTGTTTATTTCTGTTCACATCTGTGTCACTTTTCATGGTGTACCTTAAGAGTCCTATGGCAATGATCGGTAATGCACTGTTACATTTCAGGAAACAAACACAGAAGTGAATTTCAGTTTTTGGTGGATCAAGTAAATAACCGGTGGAAGAAAAGTGGTAAGAAGAAAACAGGAAGTGTTCAAAACAAAGAAGTCATCACTGTCAAAGAATTGCCAGCGGCTACAGGTTAGTGATGTTGATTAATATAGTCGCCCTCTTCAATCCACACTAAGTGGGAGATTTCCCAAAGAAATGTTCTTTCCTGCCATTGTTGTTCTCCTACAGTCCTTAAGGGCAGGGGGGGAAGCATAAAAATCAAACCGACCCTAAAAAGATTGACTGCCATTGATTTTAGTGTGATACATAAGCACAACCCATTATAAATACGATTTGTTTTATTTTAGTGGGACTGTATATAGATGTGCTTCATTTAGGTACATATTTTAATAAGCTGGTTGAAATGGGGTCTTAGGTTCCAATCCAAATCTACTGCAGTTGCTGAGAGTGGGCATGTGACAATCTGCATCTTTGAAATTAAGGTGATCATGGGTATTGCTTGCTGGGTTTCAGCTTTTCTGTATCATTAATGTGATAGGGAGTCAGTGATTGGGAACTGCAAAGGTATTTGTGTGGATTGGAACAAGTATTTATTTGTCCTGAGGTTGAAGCAATAAAATACTTAAGCTTCTTTTAGACTGTTTATACAGTATGTTGCCTCTCTTTTTTTAACTCGCTTCACTTTGTGTTTATATATTTCAACACAGTGAAAAGTGAGAATGCACAACTGCAGTTACTCAGTCCTTTATGAGTTAAGAACAACATCTAGCATATTTGTTATCCTCACAACCCACAACATCAAAAAAATCACCCATGTGTGCTTTTAACTTGTTCCCTATAGGCTTGTTCAGTCTTGTTTATGTTACTGGTTGCTTTGGCAGTGTACATATATCTTTGAATGTGTGATTTAGAGGAGCATTCCTCAACCTAATATAACTTGTGGAGTTATAATCTATTCAAGATACTGAATTTTGGAGAGAATGCCATTGACCAGAGTTGGATGCACTGTTGTCTGTATCCTTGGGAAAATATGGCAGTTTAGTTTGTATCAGCTCTCACAAATCTGTGCTCTCTTGAGTTGAGCTGAACTAATCTTTGGCTGTCTCCTGCACTGTCTTCTCTAGCAGAGCTCTCAAGAATAGAAATAAATGAAAATACCAATGTAATAGTATGAATTTTATCCTTACTGTTTCATGCAGGCCTTGATGCAATGCATAATCCTTTCCATGTGAAGGGTAAAACTTAAGGAATCCCAAGGATAAAGTGTATCTTGTTTGACATAATTTACAGTAATGTTCCTCTTCTATAGCAGAGACAGAAGCAATGTGTTATTAGATAATGGGATCACAGACTTTAAAATATTAATTTCTAGCTATGGTCTGTGCAGAGATTGGGTACTATGAATTACCATTTCTATCTTCTATGTAAGCTTTTTCTTTTTGTGCTGAACCACAGACTTTGAGAAGCTGAAGTAAAGCCGTATAGTTTTTCCAGAAGAGTGCTCAGGTAGAAGATAACTTACATCAGGTGTATCATCCTGTATCATGTTGACTTAAGTACATGATACCACTTCGTCTGGTTCTGACAAATCTACAAAATTTTCATTATGCTTTTTGTGCACTGAGCTTTCAATAATCTTTGAAATTTCAGTTTCTAGTTTTGTGCCAAACATCTGCACCTGGTTGACTGTTTTGTTTTGGTTTTTAAATGGTTTACAAAAAGATGATTAATGGGTGAAGGAACAGATGCCTGAAGCCTGTTTCCTCAGTATTCCTTATTAACAGCAGTTACCTTTTTATTAAACTGAAAATTATAATACATAAAAGGAAGAAAACCAACAGTGGTTCTAATGACTTGCCATTTGAAAGCATAACTGCTGAGAAGAGCAACAGCTTTGTATTCATTCCTTACCCACTTTATTCAGATTCTCATGGAAGTAGTGGAATTGTACAGAATTAAAACATACTTTTTTTGTTGGTGGTGGCTTTTTTCATGTGTGGGTATTTTTTGGTTTTCAAACCCTTCATATCTCCCATTGCCCTCTGCTGTAGTATTGGTTGATGTAACTTAAACCTCTCTGAAAATCTCACTAGTTTTGGTGATGTTTTAATCATCCATTCCTGATTTACATCATCTTGTTTTGCATCTTTAAACCTAAAATTTTTTATTTCCAGTCTTTATATTTTATAATGTTTAAACATAGGGCTTTGCTTTGCCTAAGGGGAGGCACCATAAGAATTTGATAAATATTTGTGAACCCTCTTCTGCATTGCATTATTGCACAGGGCCTCTGCTATTTTTAACCTGTTAATTTCAGAGTTACGTTTCATTAGTTGGACAACTGACTCACTGTAATCTCCTGGTTGTTTTCAACAGAAAAAAATATGCTCCTGATATTTAATTATGCATTTTAGCAGAAGGGAAAGGGCAAGCTGTAGCTGAATTCAAAGATTGTATAGCTCCTCCACACTCTTAATTACAGTTCTGCTTGGCCATTTCTGTCAAAATCATTTCTGGAGTGGTAGAAAAGCCGAAGTGATTTGATCAGGAATATAGCCTGGTTCATGAGGGTGGACAGAACACTTCCGTGAACAGCCATAGTAAGGATTATTAATGAGATGAGTCACAGTATGGCTTTAATGTCTGGTGCAACTTTCTACTTAAGTAACTAATTTGAAAATATTTGTGGGCATGGCATATGAGTAGTTTATCTTTACATACCATACTTTCTAGTCTTTTTTTTTTTTTCCCTCTTTGGAGAGGTAGAAGGTATCTTTTCAGAGAACTGTTAATCTTTTTATAGATAAAAACACTTGACACAAAAATAATGGAATGAGTTTACAATTTGTGTCTGATATGTATTGTCTAAAAGTTATTTTTCCTATTAAAAATGGAAATGTCAATTATCTAGATTGACATTGTCTTTCTTAGATACATAAGGAAATAAATTGTAATGCTTCCTTTCTCGAAAACAAGCCTATTAACTTGTTCTGTAAAACTTTAAAGCTATCAAGCTGTCTCATGCAGTGGTTGAAGTGAATTGGTAGAAAGAAGCAGCGAACAGCGCTGTCTCATTAAGTGTTTGCTAATTTCTGAAATAAAGTTTCAGCTTATGAAATGTGACAAATATTCTTAGCCTTTATTTCTCTCCTTGTTTGTGTTTGAAACTCATAACAATGAAATGTTTCTGTTTCAGTCTCCGGTTCTTAGAGGGTAGGTTGTTTTTGTTTTCCACTATGCAAGAAAAGAAATTAAACCTTTAAAACTGAGAGTTTTGGGAAGCAAGTAAGTGGGAATGAGGTGTTGGTATTTAAATATTTATAACTTTCTTTTTTCTTAAAATCTATCCACAGGTTGCAAAAAAACAGTAATATTTTGCTTTGTCATTCTTGCTAATCTCTTCCTTTCTTCTTGGTAGAACATAAGGAAGAGCATCAGACAGCTATCATCCTTGGAAAAGCCCAGATACTCCAAACAGAAACTCCTGATGGCAAAAGAAGTGAATCTCATTCCTTGGAGGAAGGCCAGAGATCAGCCTCTCCTGCATTCTCACTGTCATCTCAATCAACAAGCAGGTTAGTGAAGATGAGTCTCTTCTCCCTAGTTTGTACCAGATGAGACCAAACATAGAAAAACTTTGCCAGTAACCTCAAGCAATATATGTGTCCTACTTCATAGGATGGGTTCCTAAGCTTGCGGTTACCAGTTACTGATTCATTCTCCTCCATGTTTCTGGCTGTTCAGTTTCTTGAGGGATGGAGCTGAAATACATTCAGAATTCACTTAATAGTTTTGTAATGACTTGATAGAGGGGTGATAGTGTAAATGTTCCTTTTGATACAGAAACAGTGAGTGGAATGTCTGTGGAACAAGGAGAACATTTGGTGTTTCTCTTCCACTGCATCATCTTCCCTTCTGTTTGAAGTTTTATTTAGAGAGGTCCAAAAATTGATATAGCCTAAGTCTTTTAATAACTCTGAGTATTGCTGTAAGAAATAAAATTTAAAAGACCCATTATTTGCAGTCAGTGGTAGAATGTCACTGAACCTTGTAGTCCTGACAGCCATTCACTTTTCTGTCTTCACACATTTAGTTTTGCTTCCTGAAATTGCCTTATTTGGTTTCAGAAAATGAAGGATCAAGGAAGGCTTTATAAATAACGTAAGATTTTATGCTTTTGATAGTTCAGTGATAATTTTATTGGAAGGAGACTCAGCTGTTACTGCTGATAAGATCTATCTAGTTTTTGAAGGTAGTGTTTGTATCTGTTTAAGATACTTTATGGATCATAATTTGCTCTCTACTACTGATCAGTTGTCAAAGATGACAACGATTAATACTTAGATAAACATCCTAGTGCAGTACTGGTTGCTGTGGCCCCACTTTCTGGAGGAAAAGTGAAAAAGTCATTGAAAACAAATACAGCATAACTTTTCTGATATGTGTCTAAAAGCAAGAGAGCTAATCTTGAAAATAATCTTATTGATAACAGAAATGAGAGGAGAAGCCACGCTTTGGAGGTCTGCATTACTAGGAAGAAAAGGGTTTCCTATGTTTAGAAGTGGGAGATAATCAGAGGAAGTAGCTGAAGGTCAGCAGCTCAGCTAGGAGTAACATTTCTTAATTTCCCACCCATTACACCCCTAGTATGTGCCTCTTCCTCCTTGTTCTGAAAATATTAAGAATAATATAGTGCTTGGCTTCATCATCGTTTATTAAAAGAACAATTTAGTTGTTGAAATGTTTAACAGAAACAAATTTTTATAAATTCATTTTGGTTCACAAAGAGTTTTTAAAAGTCAGCATGGGGATTAAAGATGTTGCTTTTCACAGAGGTAAATACTAAATGGTGAATGAAAGCCTAGGAAGACATAGGAAAGAGGAGATCAACTTGAGGGATTAGAGAACATCAAATGTTAAATATCTTTGTTTTATATGATAAGATTTTGCTGCCTGTTTCCATTTACTTGAACTAAATGGGAACATATAGTAAACATTTGTCTGTGAACAGCAGTATGCTGGCTGGGGAGATCACTTATGTGGAGGCAGAAAGGGTCTTTGTTGCTGTTTCAAAATATCATTACATTTTTGTTTGGCTTCAAACGCATTATATACCAATAAAGTTGTTCCCCTCCTGGTGGCCTTTCCCCTCTTTACTGTATGTGTCTTTCTACCTGAATTGTTACCGTAAAACTAATAAATGTGGCATATCATTGTATTTGCTGTTTAATGTGCAACAGACCTATTAAGATTACTGATGTACTGGTTTTATCTAAATTTCTCAGGATGTCATGCAAATGATGATAGTTTATCCTTCCCTGTGATGCAGGTAACTGTTATCTCAGTAATTTCTTTACTTTTAAAGTAGGGCCCAGTGCTCTGGACTCATGAAGAGACTTGCACATTGTAATACCCGATATTTGAGTACCTTATTTTCAGGTCTGTGGTCTTCAGAGCAGAATCCACAGATCTCAGTAGGACACACTGAATCACAGAGGCTGTGCGACCCTCTGGAGATCATCTAGTCCAACCCTGTGCAGAGCAGGTCAGCTGGAGCAGGCTGGTCAGGACCTTGTCTGGTCGGGTTTTAGTATCTCCCAGGATGGAGACTCCATACCCTCTCTGGGCAACCTGCTGCAGCGTTTGACCACCCCTACAGTACAAAGGCTTTTTCTTATGTTTTGAGGGAATTTCCTGTGTTCCAGTTTGTGCCCATTGCCTCTTGTTCTGTCACTGGATACTGCTGAGAATAGACTTTCGTCTGGATACTGCTGAGAATAGACTTTCGTCTTTGCTCCCTCCCATCAGGTATTGCTACGCATTGATAAGATCCCCTTGAGCCTTCCCTTCTGAAGGCTAAAAAGTCCCAGCTCTCTCAGCCTCTCCTCTGAAATCTTAGAAGAATTGAGGGTGTCAGAATTGGCTTTGCGTGAAGCAGCACGCTGAGCGGTGAGTCGTAAGGACTTAGCAGTGGACACCACAGATAAGAGCATCTTTGCATTCTGCCCTTGGCAGCATGCAGGTGCCTGGCTTAGCAGCATTGCCTTGTGATTCACAGCCAGAGCCCTCCTGGTTTTAAGCACTGAAGCCCTTTTAGAAATGGACCAAGAGCTAAGCCCTAAACTGGAGGGGGAGATGCACCTCCCGAAAGGCTCTTGCAGGCTTGCACTTTTCTGGGTTGTGACTGTCTCCTCCTGAAGCTGTTCCACTCAGGATCCGTGCTGAAAGATGAAATGGGCCAGGGAGAACAACTCTTCAGCGCTTGCTTAAAAGGGAAGAAACTGGCCCTGTGTCTTTGTTCCAGAGTGGTTTTATGTGCCTGAAGCCTCAGCTTTCCAGTTTGCAGCTTGGGCCATGGCTGCTCTGCTGCTGACGGGCAGTTCTGGGGAAGCACGTGGTAGCAGGATCCTGACATCTGGTTTGTGTAGCGGTGGCGTGCAGGAACCCAGGCAGTCGCTCTCGCCCAGGGCTAATGCAAGGCCGACTCTCACAGATTTGTACAAGATGTCAGGTTTGACAGGTGCGCTGATGATAGATGGAGCTGCTTCATCCTCACTGTGCCTGCTGTTGTGGTTGCCCTAGAGCTCTGATTATTATTTGAGTTCCACAAAATAAATGCCTTCAGCTTGGCTCTTCATCCAGAATTTAAACAAGGTGTTCCTGTTCTTCCCTATTTCACTTTTTTTTTTTTTTTTATTGCAAATTAACCTTTTGGCATTAAAGACCTTGGAAAATTTGGAATTTTAATCTTACAGAGTGAGTTCTTGCGAGGTAGAAAGGGCTTCTATTAGCTCATCCAAGTTATCATTAAATCTCTGTTTCACTGCCAATTTGGTGTATGAATGACGTTATGAATGATTCTCACTATGGCCTTTGACATCAAAGTTAAACTTTTATTCTTTACCTTTTTCTGTCTGCAGGCTTGTGTATATCAGCTTTCAAGTCTGGATGAAAGTGTGTCTGAGAGACTGTAAGAAAGTTTGCTAAAGGATATTAGCATGTGGCAGTTACTAATGATCTGAATGTGCTTTCATGAACCAAGTTGGCAGATTTTGTTGGACAGTGTGCATTTGTTTGCGCTATGTCTGGCTCAAGGTAGAGTTGTTTATTCCTTCTTTTTATGCATTCACTCTCTCCAGATGAAATATTTCCACAGACTTCTTGAATCAAACATAGAACTTTCAGCTGTACAGACCAGTGGGTATGCATAACAGATATTTGGACCATCTTTAAAAAAACCCATGCTTAGTAACTCCCTGTGGTTTACTCTTAAATTCAACTCCTGTGGAACAGGAACAGAATTACTGGAATCTGCACAGAATTGTTTTTTCAGAATCTCTCTGGGACTTTCTCTTCACTTTCCTACTTTGTGCATATGCCCTGGTTTGTATGTGTGGTGTGTTTTTTATTTATTTTTCTTTAAATGTAGGGCAGTTTGCTTAACCTTAAAAGCTCGCTACTGCACAGGTCAAGAAGTTCAACAAAGTGATGGGTTTTTTTTAGGGGGGGGGTGGTGTTGGGGGTCTTTTTCTGGCCTTTTTTTTTTTTTTTTTTTTTTTGTCACCACACCACCACCACCTGCCGCCCCTCCATTATATTGTGTATAAAACTTAACTGATTGGCAGTTGGGATCTGGAGTGTGCCTTGGGGCATTACACACTGTAGATTTGCATCCTTTACATCAAAACCCTTGTTTTTATACTCTGCTCAAAAAGAAGTGAAATCAACAATAATAATACAGTGAAAGCTTAGCTAAAGTGACAAATGATACCTTGTGATGCATGGAAGGCCCCTCTCATTTGACCACGGTGTTCCTCATGCTAAACTGTACCTTTCTGAAGAACACTCCAGTGCGTTTTCCTGTGTTTTCTGGGAAACAAAGGTTACAGGGATCACCCCTCTCCAAATATTGATGTGGGGGAACGCTTATGAAAAAGAATGAAATGTGCTTTTTGTCTTTACTATTTCTGTTACGATAGCTACTCTGAAAAAAACGCAGGTCTGATGTCCCAGTGCAATACCCAGGTCTTTGTTTGGTCCTTTGAGAAATGTCAGGTTCTGCCATGTCTACACACTAGCTTTGGACTGCAGAGTTCTGTATGTCGAACTGTTGCTCGTACTCCCAGTACGCTGCTTACACATTTCTGGTATAATCAAAATGGACCTGAATTATGGCGAGATTTTCAGGGACTGTAAAAAGTAGGTGTAGTTATATAAACTGCATGAAAGAAAGAGATTTATTTTGTCCCTCTATGGTTACCATGGGGTTAATGTTTTTAGTTGTAGTGAAATAAATATAGCACAAATCAAAAAAAGAATGATTTAGATTTTTAGGGTTTAAGTAGCATTGTGCTATTGTACCAAGTAATGATTTTCTGAGGCTTGTATTTTATTTCTGATAATAAGAGGATATCCTTTGACAAGGGTAAATGTTTTTCACATTGAAATGTCAAAACTTGAAATATATTTGGAAGTCCAAATACGCATGCTGTGTTTTTATGAAGAGAGCACTTCAAAATGGAGGGCTGATATTATGACAGATTAAAAGAAAAATTAGTATTTTGAGCAGCATATAGAATATAACAAAACAATCCTGAAGTTGGAGAGTTGAAATATTTGCTCTGCAAAAAGAAGCTGCAAATAAATCAGTGATTTTTGTGTTTTCTCCTTCATAAGACCTTCTGTCTCTTGTCAATCTCATATCAATATTTACTAAAGGAGCAGCTGGTCAATACTAGAAATTCATACATTGTACAGTAATCACTGATGTACTGATATTATTCAAAAGTTGATACTTTAATTGAGAAAATGAAAATTTTACACCTGTTGGAAAAAAGATACAGGCCATGCATGGGGGTTATAGCATTGACCTAAACATGTTTGGTCTCTTCATACATTGCTGATCCCACCAAGAGAGCAAAATGTCCCTAAGAGGTAGACACCAAAACAAAGCCATGACTTTTAAAGGATAATTTTTCAAAGTTATGAAGTCATACATAAAGCTTTCATAGAACTTTAGTGCTCCATATAAATAGTCCCATTGCATTCTTTTACTTTCTGGGACTGAAGCCAAATTTTATGCAACTACTTAAATGATAGGAAAATTAGGACAGAAACTAGGTGGGACAATGATAAGCCAGTTAATGAAATATGTAGAGGAAGTATTCTATTTAAAGTATTTTATGTAATGGGGATAATGTTCAGTTTTCTAAACAAATTATTTCTCTTTAAAACTTTGTGTTAAAAGAAAAATGTCAGTTCTTGATGGCTAGAGTGAAAGACTTGCAACAGTAGGCAATACATATTGTTGGCCTCATCTGAGATATTAAGGTGTATACTGAAACACAGTGACTTAATTTTGAAATCTTGGTGGAAAAGTGCTATATCCGCAGCTTGTATAAATCTCTGCCGTTGGAATACACGGAGTGACTGCAGCGTCTGCCAGGTGAAATCCATGCCCAAGTAAGGGGCCTCATTTGCAATAAGTGGGGCTTTTTGGCATTAAGATTAGGAGCTACTGATCAGGATCTAAGATCTGGATTGAGCTGGTCACTTATTCTTGGATTTATGTGCTTTGCAGAATTTGGGCTTTAGTTCAGCAGCGGAAGAAGAGGTAGAAATAGGGAGCTGTGCTTCAGTTAGTCTGGAGTTCACTGGATGGCAGAAATCCTCTGAAAACCTCTCAGTAGACATCGGTTTGTCAAAGAGACCGTTGACGGGGTGGAATGGTTGAAGAAGCTGTGTAAGCTCTTCCCTGACAGTTGCTTCAGTCTGAGTTTAAATAAAGCGTTGTCCTGATCCCTAGGCTGGCCATCACTGTCAAATGAGAGAAGTATATGAAAATGTGTTGATCAGGGGAATAACTGCCTTTTCCAGTTCTTTAGTACATTTTTGACTTAATAAATCTTGAACCACTTTGGCTCAGAGATGATGTATATTACAACGTTAGATAGGAGTGTTTAATCTTTGATTTTTGGCCTCAAATATGGGTTCATTGTGGAAGGATGATGATAATTCTCTGCTATGTTGTTGATTCATAGCTTTCTTCCAAAAACTGTGAGCCGTTAACAAATGGCCAAGAACTGTGAGGCATGGTGGAGACAGTCCCGGAGAAGTAATTTCAAACAATAACAGCGGATGACCTCAGATGTGTATGGGGGAAAGTGATTATATATGGCATGTATCCAGAGGGACATCAGTCCCTAGTCTAGAGCCATGGGGTTTGGACATCTTTGAGCCCTGAAAACAGAAGTGAGTACACCAGGGCGCTCCAGTGCTTTAGCCTAGATATCCCAACTGGGACATCTCCTGGCCAGACACCTAAGGAAAGCAGTTAAGATAGATCCAGCAGATCTTTCCCTCTTCTAAAGGCAGAGCCTCAAAGGCGTACTCTCGAGCTGCAGAGAGCCAAGAAAAATAGTGAAACAGTGGAACCTATGTAATATTTAGTATAGACGAAAGCCCTCCATGGGGAGTCCTGGGGAAGGTCCAAGGCTGGCAAACCTGCTGTCCTCCAAAGACAGGAAGAAAAAGCCATGCTCAGTGGTGCCAGCAGTGTGTGGTTTGAAGGGGAGGTACTGGGAAGCCAGGGAAGACTTTGTGGTAAATAGTTAATCTTGGATGTTACACAGGATTTACGGCCACTCTAGCAGCAAGATCATACTATTTATCGCAGGCAGGTCAAAGTGGATGCAGGATTGCAAGGTGGAGAAAACCATTTTCCCTCACTCCATGCGACTGTGCATTCACCTTCAAATGACATTGGTAAAATGAGACAGGCTGTAGTTTAGTTCTTATGCCGGTATTGAGGAAAAAAACGCACAATGCACGTGCCAGAGCTAAGTACATAATGCATAACTAGATGGACTGATTAAAGGACGCTGGCTGTTCACCATGAAGCCAAGAAGGAACTTAATCTGCCTTAAAATAAACAAATTGGAAGAGACATTTGCGCCTTTCATTTTTAGAAAGAGACATGTTATTCACACTTACGTCAGCTTTTTTTCTCTCTGTTTTAAGGTGATATGTTTATCTTAAAAAAAAAAAAAAAGAAAAAAGAAAAAAGATGGGGGGGTGGCAGTCAAATCTAAATGATGGTCAAGAAAGGAATAGTTTACTCTTGGTTGATTGTCTGTAAGTGCTCAGAAGAAACTAATCCTGCAGAAAAGTGAGGCAGAGTGGGGAATTGCCCGAGTCATTGGAGCTGCACTTTTCTCAATGTGGAGACATGAATAAGTCCAGGAAATGAAACCTCTTCACACTCTGTCACCTTGTCTGTCAGCCTATTGCATCTTGAACAGTTAAGTTTCAGAACTTTAATGGTTTTGCTAATAAAATTTACTGATCTGGAACTGATATGTAAAATCTTAGGATAGAATAATGACCTTTAATAAAGAAAAGGACAGAAAACCTCTTGTGGTAAATTGTCTTGGATTTGGAGTCTGAATAATGTCCGAAGATGTGTTTTGCTTTGTCTGACCTCAGTATAGGTAGATATCTATGGGGTGTTGAAAAGGCAGAAAATACTGAAGAAATGAACAAAACCGTTCTAAATTCTGTGATCTCTTTGAGCCTCCTAGGCTAAAATTTGTAGAAACAACATACATAATGAGGTAGCCATTTCTTTTTTATTTAATTCATTTTCTTCAGTTTAAGGGCTAATCATTAAACGATAAGAAGAACTTAGGAGTTTTCTTCAGGGGAAAAAAAAAATTATTATTTTAAGGTATTAATTCAATTGGTGGTCAAAATTTCTTTTGCGTAGTTGAAAATGTTTTTTGATAATTGTTTTTCAACTGTATGGCATATTTAAGTTTTGGGGTTTTTTTTTAATTTGCAAAGAATTCTTTTCCCCTGCATGTGGAAGAAAGGTATATAATTACTTCAACTCAAAATCAAGCAATTGTTCAGTCTTTGTAAAAGAAATTGTTTTTTAAGAGAGACTAGATGCAGAGAACTGTTTCATTGAGTGACTGTCTTGGAACAATGGATTGTTTGAAGAAATTCTGAAACAGAGGGCTTTTTAGCTACAGCTGGAAAGTTCATAACCCTGCAGCTTGGTTTTGTACAGTTACGTATATATATCCTCAGTCTCTCAATGCAATTACGGCATAAGAGTTGGTTTGGTTTGCTGGGGGACTCTGATTACTCTTGAGTTGATAGCCCATTCACATCTACGCATATAGGCTAAGGTGGTAACTCACTCTAGGACATTTTGTGCTTGGTTTTAAAATAATTTGGTAGGCATAGACTGTGAATTACACATGCAAATTATGAACTTGCTTTATTGTTCTGAGTGTTAGCCAAGTTTTTTCACTTTTATTGTTTTGCTTGTGACAAACACAGTTGATGATAAATGATAATAACGCTACATTTTTTCAAGGCAAGGAAGTACATCGTGTTCAGGCATCAAACCTGTTCTTTTTCTATTTTAGGGGACTAAAAGCACACAAATAGCCCCTTGTGTCCCCCACCGCCTTGTTTTTTTAAGTGTAACTGCAACATCGGAGTAGGTTTTAGAAATATGATAATAACTCATTCCTTGGGCATCCAGTTTGTGTACTGAAAATGAGTTTTTGATGGCCTTTTAATTTTGAAAGTAAAAAAAAATGCTGGACATAAAAACTTTCCCCATCCACCATTGTTTTTGCAGTGTGTTTTACCATGTTTTTCATTTGAACATTTCATATTAGATTTGGTGCTGAAATAAGAAATTGAAATGGTTGCCTGAGTACTCATGCATGGGGCTGGGGTTTGGGCTGTGCCTGCTCCTCTTCCTGTTATTGTAAGCAGTGGTATTGATAATTGGTGCAGGGATAAAACATTTTTCCCTATAAATGCTTTTAACTTCAGGTGACTTTGTTTCCATGTTAAGACTGCTCTGTTGGGTAATCTTTGTAATTCCACAGATCTATTTTGCAGTTCATGAAAGTTCCTGGGGAATCATTGAAGAGTTTCTAAAATTGCATGCAAAACTTTTAAATCCATTTTGTTTCAAAATAATTTTCTCCATATGGCACCAGTGCTTTGTGTATATTTTTGGTATCTTTTTCCTTTTTATGACTAAATGTGCATGTGTTAAAGGTTTCTCTGATCTAATCTAGTGGTGTTTTTCTCCCTTGAAATCCTGTTGGTGGTTCTATAGTTATCACCACAGTAACATCTGATGAATCTTACTTCAGAGGGGAGAACAGGCAACAGGAGGAGACAAAATGGTAATGGATGAAAAAAATCTTGCCACCTTATAAAAGTTGCATGCTATTTTTATTAATTTATTTAAGAAAAGCTTTTTTAAAAAAAAAATAGTACTTTTGCATGTGATTCCCAGTGTGTCCTAGGAGCTGGTGTTTTCTAATGCATTACACTGAGGGTGTGGAGATCCCTGCAGCTGAAGCCTAGCTCAACGTAGAGCGTGTTCAGATGGTGGAAGCGATGCGGTGTGTTCCCACTGCGAGGACATGCTGGCTGGTGTCTCTGGGAGAGATCCAGGGTGATGAGAGGCACTGGGGTTGAGCCATGGGCACGGAGAACCCGCAGTGTGGGCTGTGCTGGTGCAGCGGGCAGGGGGACCGGGAGCCACCGAAAGCATGTGTGCGGTCAGGAGAGCCCGGGGTGACAGTGAAAAACTGTACGGCTGAGCAGGAGCAGCCCAGCAAGGTGCTCTTCTGCTGACTGCCTAAAACAGATGTTGTACCCGAAGGGCTCTCTTTGAGTGATCGGGGTGTGCCTAAAGCATTCTTAACGCACCCTGAGCCTTGTCAGCTGCCTGGTGACATTATTTGGGTTTAAATTCCTTCTCCTGTTTGAATTATTATCTTCTCTCTAATGATGCAATACATTATTGAATATTAAGTGTTTCAGTGAGCTTCTGACTCCTGTTCTTAAAAATCAGGTAATGAGCCAAGATGTTAGACTTCTGTCCTGCACTTGGGGTATGGAAGTTGTGTACAAAATGGTTCTTGCTTTTTAATTTGTAACTCTCCAACAGAGATAATGCAAAGACAGTCATCTGTAGGTCTTGGTAAGGAGTGCTGTTTACCATATATTTGCACAAAGTTGTCTTTATCCAGCAAAAATGATACTGAAGTGGTAAAGATGGGCAGCAGACCGTGGTACCTGCGCTGGGAGGTGTGCTGGGGCTTTCTGGGGCTGAAATGAGTGGTGAGCAGCTTTCACCTTCCCTTGTCTCAGGGACTGGAATTGTGGCTCCACCTTTGAAAAATGCCCAGTAAAATCACTACGTGGGTCTTCTATACCAAGACAACCTCTCTAGTATGAGACATGTTGTTTGTTAAAACTTTTTGCAGAAATACTGTTTGTAAACTTCAACAATTGTCTGTATTATCAGGACTCTGCTTTGCCATGCTGGAATCTGTCCTGTGAGAATGAGTGGTTTTGGGCTGTTTTCCTTAATATGTGCTTTGAACAAACATATAAATGTGCTGATATATGTGTATAAAGTTATGACTTGGGGGATGTATTTTTACAATTTATGTCTGCTGTCTTCTAACAAAGAGGATTAATTTTGTTGTAAAACCTTTAAAGTAAATCCAAGAGAACTGGCATCCAACTGCTGTCCCATGGTTTACACTAATATCTCCCAACTGTTTGTGTAACATAGTTTGTTATGTAATTTCTGCAATAACGTACAGACTGTTTGAGCTGACAGGCATCTTTCTGAAAGAGAGTTTCCAGAAAACAACATTGTCCAACTTGTTAGTTGATTTCTGCAACCCTGCAATTTGGCATATGCTTGAGAACTTTGCAATGGTTTATATCACAGAGCCTGAATGTGCAGTAAAAGTTATTGATCAATAATTCACCAAGTATTGTGGTCACTTAATTCAGATTTTATTGCAATCTGACAAAATTTTCTTATTATTTAAAATACAGGCTGAAATCATCTGTCTAGTTGTTTGGATTTTTTTAACTTTTGAGCAGTGAAGAGGTCTGTCTGATGTCACTGAGCTCATATGTGTAGTTAAATAAATATGTGTGTGTGTATGTACGTGTGTTCATATATCTACACACACATGGATTCTTCCAGTGTTGATGCAGTAGTGATAACTGAATTTAATAATACCCTGATTTAAGTAGCCCCTGTGACTACTGTAAAATACATACAAATGTAGCAAGCAAAATTCTGCTCCATCGTTGTTGAGGGCACGGTAAGCAACCATGTCGCGTTAGTGCCTCGAGGAGATCCAGTAGACAGGTTCCTTTAGCAGCTGATGTGAACCCCTAATTTCTGCAATGGGAGCTGTTCTTCACCTTTGCAGGTGGGTGCTTAGCCTCTAGTCCAGTGAACATTGTATAACTCTTCACTACTAGAAAAGCTTTAAAGATACATTTAAATTTTATATAGGCCTAAGTGTTTAAAAGAAACAAAATAACAATAAAGACTTTATGCATATATGTGCTTGCTCTTACAAAAGCAGTCTGGGATGACGTTTTGGGTTCTTATTACTGCAGCAGCTTGAAGGCTTGCTGAGCATTGACAGGAGTTGTGTGATTCTGTTGTTAGTCAGGTTGGTAGCTTATTGCCATAAAATCCATGATGTAGGGTGGTTCTTATTTATTTATTTATCTTGAGTTACCATCTTAAATCCTTTACATTGAAGCTTCTCAGCTGTCCAGCAGTGCTACTGAGTTTGACCTGTTGTGTTCTGTATTGTAAGTATATACATACTGACTTAGAAAAGAAATATTTTCCTTGTCATGTTAGAATGTAAAATTATGTTTGAAGATGAAAAACTAAATAATCTTTTCAAGCAGTTTTGTTTGTTTGTTTGTTTTTTAAAAAAGTTGTGATGTATCTAGCTTGATTCAATTCTCATTCACCTTAATTTTCAGTATCCAGGGCACTGAGATGCTTTTTTTAACTTTGTCTAAGAAAAGCATGCATTAAAGATTTTTAAATTAATTATTTTAATTAAGAAATAAATAGCTTTATGAAACACATCTTTCAATGGTCAGTTGTATTCTTTTCAGAATATATGATCAAACCACAGAGCAAAAACATTTTGCTTCAGGGGCAGATAGCAGCTGAAGATTGTTATGACCCTGTGTAGCATGCTTTTGTCTCTTCTAGATTTTGCCTTTTCCTCAGAAGGTAGGTTTGACAAGGAAAACTTGCTTTAAGCAGCTCAAAATGAGCTACTTCTGTTTGTGTGATGAGTTACTGTGGTGGCTGGCAAAGCGCATTTCACTTGACTTTTATATGGATCTGCTGACAGTCTAGGCAGTTTGGATTTTTGTCACTAACGATTTCAGTGTTAAGGTTTTTTCTTTGATGTTGATTCATTTTTTTTGTTATGGTCAAAATCTAAGCTTACACCTAAACCTTGAGTTTTGAGGTTGAAAACACCTTTACTCTTTGAAATGTTGTACTTTACTGAAGTATCTTTCAAATCCTCTCCAGATAAATTGTCTGGTGCCTGTGAATATAAAGATATTGTAGTTACCAACAAGCAGACATGAACAGGGAGAATTGTGTTGTACATTAAATAATGAAAATGAGACCCAGTAATGCCTCTGAAAATTGTGTGATGCAGACACAGAACTTTCTGGACTGTTCTGTTGGTTGAAATTATTTATTGTTGCCAGTGCTGTGTGGAGGGGTGTGTCTTATCTACAGATTCTACTGCCTTTGCTAAGTAGAGCCCTACTTTGCTGTAGGTATTGCTAAAATAATTTACATCTGTTTTATTTTCCCCTTCAGCTCCAGTTCAGACATTTTGAGAGATCTGCAAGGGTCTGAGACATGTTCAGAATTCTCCGACAAGTAAGTAGAATCTATGAGTGGTAAAGTGTTTGTTTCCATTTGGTGGAATCCTATGTGTTTTCTGCAGAAGCAAATGCTTCTGAAAAGTTAGGTTCTTGGAGAATCTCCACAGTTGTGTGAGACACAGTTTGGTCAGCGTTTTTGGATCACTGGAAAATAATACCTGGGCACTCCAAGGATCCACAGATGACCAATTGAAAGTCATTGTTCTAAGGTATATTTGTGTGTGAATATATATTTTTAAAAAAAAGAAAAAGAAAAAAAAATAATGAGGGAACTCATTTTTGTGGAAAATTAAGAGAATCTGATCTTCTGTTGTATTTAAAGTTACGTTGTTGTCAGTCTCACCTACGTCTCTGGCAAATTGAACATGCTGGAATTGCAGCATGTGTTTTGATTTACTTCTGTTTGCAGAGAGAAAAGCACCTTCTTATTTTTAAAATCTTAACATCTTATTTCTTAAAACCCAAAATCCCTTTCTAATGTATAGTTCTTATATTTAAAATTTGGGTCTAGCTGCACGACGTGTTGTACAAGGAAATACTAAGAAACCATCCAAGGATTCCTGAAGTAACCAAATGAAATACATGAAGATGGAGAGTATGTGGGTACTGAAGGTGTGTAGTTATAGTGAAATTTGGAACGGCATAGTGTTAGACCAAACGAAAAGCTCTGTAGTTATACAAAGAAACAGGAATGAAGACTAGTCGAGTCTGCAAAAGTAGTAGCATTTACCCTTGCAGCTGAAACTGGCTTGATCTGGGATCTCTCTTCGAATATCACATCCACTTTGGTAGTTGATCTTAGGGGCATGTTGAGAACCATACTGCATTTGAACCATACTGCATTTAATTCTCATAGTCTGCTTTTCAAAGAGTATTTATGACACAGTTTTCTCTATTATCCATTACATACATGTGTAGTCAAGATTGTGACAGCTCTTAAAATTCATGATTAATGACAGAAGTAACATTTGAAACTCTCTTAAAACATGTGTGTAGATAACCTAATGGATTCTAAGGAGCTTTAATGGAAGCATTGATAAGGCCTTGATTACAGTGGTGTCAGAGGTCAATGGCAGAGTGCACCACTGGAAAACAGAAAGTAATCATAAAGCCTCTCTCGTAGAGGGAGGCATCACTTTGGGAAGGTGAGCAGTGTTTACTGGAAGGACACTTGCAAGTGCACTTTGTAGTACCTGCAAACGACTCCTTGAGATGGGCAATAAAGTAAACAATACTTGGTTGTACGTATTTCAGATGCTAGTTCCTGTTCCCCTGGTGATGATCTGGTGCTGCTGCCGTGTATCAAAGAGTAAGCAGACACAGCTATCTTTCACAGATATTTTTAGGTCTGCTACAAGATTTATGCATGACCCTGATAAACACGGGACAGGGATCATGAGATCAGGGATCATCTAACGTCCTTGGTAACCACCTCATTGCGTAATTATCAATTACCTGTGAAGTATTCTATCTCAGCTGGCTATTTCTGAGTGAGTTGGATTGCTAGGAGTTGGGCTTCTGAATAAAAGCTAATCCATAAGGATTTGTGGCTCTGAATTGTGATCAAAATGGGAAAGGTGGAACTGTGGCTCCCAGAGCTGGAGGGCTTGTGAGCGAGGGGAACCAGCAGCTTGCAGCTCCCTGCGTTGTCTTGACTAGATGCTTGAGGCATGAAAATGCGTGGCAAGAAATGGAGAAAACGGGTGTCTATCCCTTTGAGTGCATCTTTTTCTGTTTGGAGAGGAGTGAGAGACATGAGTGGAGAAGCCAAGACAACTGAGAGCTGCCCCTTCCAGCTGCATGTATGTGCCTCTCTCTCCTTGGCAGTATGCACATGATGAAGCTGCTGCTGCTGCCACCACAGCTGCTTCTGCCTTATGTGGTGGGAAACCAGAGCAGGGAGGGATAGTAGCTGGACAGCAGTGAGGAGATGAGGATAGGGACATAAGAAGTTAGAAGAGATTTCTTGTTTTCCTTTTGCTTGCAGTTGGGAACTTACTGAATTTACGGAGCTTGGTAATGCCCATTGTTATCAGTTGCTTCAAATGCTTCTGAGCTCGTTCTTATCTCTTGCAGTCTACTAACACTTTGAGGCTACATCTAGATTACAGGACAGGTGCTTTCTGCCACGTTTCCTGTGGTCCTGGTTCTTTGCTTACCATGTCTGTGCTAACTCCTGCTGAGGAGGATCGTGCTGCAGCCCCTTGCTAGCCTGGTCAGAGCTGGTCGTAGCTGGACATGCTCCAGGAGTACATGCTCCAGACATTTGTGTGGCAGGGAATGGATGGCATTGCTGTTCTTGACTATCCAATAGAATATTTTTTCATTTTTTTGATAAATGTTTTAGCTTCATTTTACTTCTGTACCTGTTCTGAGTTATGATATTAAATGTGTATATTTTTCCAAAATTATAATTCCATCTGTGCTGTTTGTCTGCTTGACTATTTGTTTGAATGGGAAAAATCCACCTGGTCAGGTCTCAAGGCTTTTTGTTAAAATCAGTTTGGATCAAAAAAAACAGGACTGCGGAAAGTTTCTGAGCTGTAAATTTTAGGGTCCCAAGTAAAGAAACTAGAACTGCAGCTGTGATGAAATTCAGATCACTCGTCTAAGAAGGCTATTGAGAAACACAGATTTTTGTTAGATGATTTGGGACAAAATACCACATCAGTATTGTAGAATTTATACACCTGCTTCATTTTTGGAGGAGTTTAGATTTAGGAAGAGCAGTAGTCAACTCAAACTGTAATGGAAATTACAGTTGCTTCCTTTGTCAGGAGTGGGGTGTTTATCCGAGAAGGCTGGAAACCCTAGCTGTAGAGAAGCCTTCCAGGAGAAGGTCTGTTGAAGGACTTGATTCCTGCTTGTGCTTGCAGGTGGGGGTCAAAGAGACGTTTTTCTGGTTATGTGGAAGAATGGCATGTGGTGTACACTGCCAGAAGCAGTTTTGTTGGCTAGCCTTAGGAGAAGGAACTTGGCTTGGAGAACTTGTCCTTCCTGCAGTGATCCGCTGCATGGACAGGCAGTTCATGAGGCTGGCGGCAGAGCACCATGCGAACGTCTGTGTTCCCGTGGCTGACTTAGCAAGCATCCTGCTTTATCCGTGACAGACCGGGACTTCATAGCAACCTAAAAATGTCTGGTTGAAACTGCTGCCAGTTTTTCAAACTGTACCTGTTAAAATTACTTCACCTGATAAGAATGAAGATATGAGGGTGTCCAGTGCTGGTTGGCGTGCTGAGCTGGTGTGCTTTTGCTTTTAAGGCCAATGACCTTTACCAGGATGCAGTCATTGGCATGAAAATGTACCCAACCAGTTCAGCTTCTGAGTATGTAGAGCGAGTGCTCTGGTGTGGTGGTGGAGCATGGGGCTGGAAGTCATGGATGTTGTGGGGCTCTGCTGGTTTGTGCGAGGGCTCAGGAGCAGGTCAAGAGATAACAGCCATGGAGTGAATTGTTCTGCAACAGCACCAGCATGAAGAATGGTAACAAGAGGTATATATTTTTAAAACAAACTTGCACGTAATGGTAGAACTGTAATTAATTACCATGGGGAACTGTGTACTTCCTCAGTGTTTTCTATAAGAATTCACTGCAGCCTCTTTTGTTGAGGGGAAAGCTTAGGTTCTGATGATTCTGTGCTTCCTGTAGGAGGATATTTAACATACTTCTGATGAGATTTTAATTGTCCATATAATGCCTAGAGTGTATGGCTTCTATCCATTACATCTAGCTTTAATTTTGTAGGTAGCAGCTAGTCTACTGTACGTGTTAAAAACATCCAGTTTAAAAGTATTTTTGAGAAATTTTGTAAAAGTGAATGGCAAGGCTAACAGTCTTTACCTTCCCAGTCATATTTTTCATATCGTTGGAGACTGCCAGCTCCAAACTTGCAGATGGTGGACTATAGTTTCTTTATCAGCAGACAGTGACTTGCAGTTAATTTTGGTGATGGTACAATCAAATCTTTCTTTTTTGTGTGCTCCCTGAACTCCATTCTGGAGATATCAATTGGCAGAATTGTTTTCTGCAGTACAGGAGACAATATGCTATGGCTTAAGGGTTTGGCATCTGTGGCTTCTTGCATGAGTTGGAAAAACACATTCCTTAGTGGAAGAAGTAATGGGAATGCCAATAATGAAAACAGTACTAGAGTTCATTAATGGAGTGTTTCTAACTAGCAGTAATGGATGTTAACATCAGTTACGATATGTATCCATAGCAAAATCATTTGTTTCTTTGATAATTTCCTTCACCCAGGAAACTTCTCAGTCATTTGGTGGATTTGTTTTAGTTGACTGGTAATAAAGTTTGGCCAGGTTGATAAGTGCAGAAGGATGTTAAGTAAAGCAGATCTACAGCTTTCATGAAAGTTACTCTTTCTATTCATTGCAGAACTGTATCGTGCAGGAGGCTGAGTGGCATGGTAGGTCAAGTGAGGGCTTTGCTTTGGCAAACTTACCATGGGAAGGCACAGGCCAGCATACCAAAGAACAGACAGATGGTATATTTCATAACCAGCCCAGATTTTATAAAAGTTGAGTTATACCAGAAAGATATCATCTCTCTTTATTTTTATAAGAGTTAATAATCAGATATTTGCAAAACAAGAGAACCAAGTCATATAGAAGCTCCAGGCTTTGGCTTTGTGTCTTAATACACTTTTGAACGTAAGGTCATTACCATTCTGCTATGGAAATATGTAGGCATCAAAGCTAGAAATGGGCAGAATATAAAACAGTAAAGCTAGCCTTAAACTCAATGAGATTTCTCTTCAGTCTGTGTCCTAAGTAATTTGTTCTTGCAGGGGTAGTTGTATGTTGCAAATTCTAGAAAACAAACAAACGAAAAACCAAAAACGGGGGGGGTAGGTGCAACTGCTGATGGATGCTTTTTGTAAAGTGACACATTACGAAATTGGTAGTTTGAATGTTGTTTATCTTTGCCCTATGTTGTGTTATAGTTTAGCCTTCCAGATACTTAAACTATTGGCTTTGAGTTATATTGCTGTCTTGCCTCTGGACTATATTAAACGTTTGCCAGTGGGTAAGTATTATCAGAAGTAAGGTTTTTCCATGTAGAAAAAAAACCTGTAGCTAATGGCCAACTTGAACTCCTGTACTAGATATGCCTTTTCATTAGCTGTTTGAAGTTTCTTGCCGAAGCTTGAAAGATGCAGTGATAGTCTCTGTGTAGCTTAGGCTCAAGTGCACATTTTGTACTGATGAGAATACTTTTAAATAGTCCATATTCAGACTTTTACATCTTTTAGTATGTGGAAATCTAAACGACATTATTTGATATTAGGGCATTAGGACCAAACATTTCTAAGCATTACTGTATGCTGCCTTACAGAATCTCACTTTTGAGGTAGGTACGAACCCATTCTGTTGGTGACAGGTCTAGTTATGAAACTCACTGAGGCGCTCTGCAGAGCAAGACCAAGGGAAAGGGTCATCATTTAGATACAGATGTGATCATGGAGAATACATTTCTTTATACTTTCTTGGTATTTAGATGCAAATCCTTATTACTGCTCTTAGTTTTACATACTAAAGGATAAGCCAATGTTGTTCTAGAGTATGATCCTTAAAAGCAGATCATTTTGTTAGCTGAAATATTTTTCTTTATGTAAATGTATAATTTTTGTCAAACGTGATTTTTCAGTCCTTCTAAAAAATATCTTTTATTTTATGCTTTTCTATAGTTTGGATATAGGGTTTCTTGTGTCTCTGGAAAGGCTAAAATTCACGCGAAAGCTTCAGTGGAAGAAATGTGAACAGGCTGCTCTTTGCTCAGCAGTGAAAGCGTGGCTCAATAATTTTACTTTACTTCATTCAGGGAGTTCATTCCTGGGAGTGGGAAAGATCACTACTTTGTAATCCCTTCCTCACTCCCAGCGGGAGCAGTGAGCTGGCGTCCTCTGCAGCATGTCCAGATGATGCACGGATGCCAAGCACATGGTAGGGCACTTGCAGTGGGAAAACTCAGTTCAATATTCCTGTCTGTAACCCAGGATGGTTTCTGCAGTGCTGTGTAGGGGTGACGTGAGCAGGACTGGATCTTGAAACTGCCCATTTTGTGACCATTTTCTTTTTAGTGTTTTCCAGTGTTCTTAGCAGGAGAGTTACAGGTTTCATACAATTTCAGACTGAAGGTCTCTGAAAGAGAATCAGACCATGTAAAACTACCTTAAATCTCATGCTCAGCCTTTATTTTCCCTGAGCAGATGAAAAAAATGGTAAAATTGAGAAGGAAGGGCTGGGTCTCAATTGAAATCTATAGCTTTGGTTTCTGAAAGCAGCCTTCTTGTCTGTTCAGGTGTTAAGCTGAAGTTGGTCTGACCATAACAGCTTCTCTAGGTGCAGTTATGTCTTAGCAGACAGTGAGAGCCTCGTGTGAACAGATGAAGTCCTGAACCAAGATATTGTGCCATTTTCAGTGGGAATAGTGATTTGTTGAGCGTTTCATTTACATGACCGATCTAATAAAGAAGCACTAAACATTCATATTCTGCATTTATAATAAATAGTCTTTTTTTAAGCTTTTAATGAAAATTGAGACATTATGTAAATTCCCTAGAGTCTTTTTTCATTTCTACTAATTGTCTCGTTGTGACACAAAGAGATTAGAAGATAGTGCTCAAAAATACACCCAAGTATTTGTATATGACATCCTTGCTATTTATTTGTAAAAGTGCACAAATGGAGCAGTGTAGGGATATTTTAGTGCAGTTCAGAGTATATTTTTACCAAAACTTCATTCCTTTCCTGAAACTTACTTAAGCACAATTTCAATGTTCTCTGAACTTTCAAAAGCATTTTTTTCTTGCTTTTCTCATCTGTTAAGTAATAAATCCAGTTGCCGTAGAGTAATATAATTGGGACGAGGACCTAAGTTTGTGTTGTTCTGTATCTGATGAAATTGAGGCAGCATTTCAGGCTCTTGGTAACCTCTTGGTGGGCACTTATTGAAAGTCTCACGGTTCTCGGATGTGGACATCAAATACATCATTGATAATGCTAACTTAACTGCAGGTTTGGGTCAGCTCCTTGGGCAGTATCAGATCTGAATGCCTAAAAATTAATGTGGGGTTTGATGAAAGGCTTTTATAGTGACTTTGCCACTCAGTCATAGCTCAGTTTCACTCCTAAATACAGTTGCAGCTTTTCTGTAGAGCTTTTAATGAAATTCTAAAAATGATACCTGGTAGATGTATTTCCTGTACGACTTTGTTCTGTGGAGAAAATAAAAAAAAAAAAAAAGGACAATCTGTCATTAATTGTGCACTGTTGCAATTCAAGATCCCTGCCTACCTCAAAGTGTACCTTGGTGTTGTGAGAAACAAGTTCGCTTCATCCCTAAGGTAAGGAAGGTAGGGTGTTAGAAATGTCATTGTAACATATCTGTACCTGGCTTGACCCGAGACTGGGGTAGTGACTGTGTAGTATGTAGTCAGGATCTTCTTGTCCCTGGACAAGCAAACCTCAGTATTACAAAATACATCATAAGATATGGGAAGGGGTCTGACTTACCAAAGTACTAACATTTGCACATTTTTGTAGAAGGTCAAGTACATTTGCTTTGTGTTTTTAATATTGGTGGCACTGTGCCATGCAACCAGTGCAGCAAAGTCTAGGAGTACAAAAATGTTCTTACCCTAATTAAAATGAATGTAAACCAAAGTTGAGTCTATTTTAAAACCCCTGAAGTAATCAGTCTTATGTCCTTACTGCAGAAGGAGATGTGCGTGGAAAGGCCGTGGGGCTCCCAGAAGAGTTCTGACTTGCAGGGCACCTTGCCGCGGTGGCTCCTTGCCGTGCAGCTCTGCAGCTGGTGCCTTCCCCTCACACACGAGTGTGCCGGTCAGGTTTGGGTGCTTACTGTGCTGTACTGGTCTCTGCAGCAGGTACTGGGTAGCACCGAGTATCTTCTGCTTGTAGATGCTCAGACCTTCTGAAATGCCTAACAATGCTGTGCAGAGTTTGGAAGACTTCTGAATACTGCCTTAATTCTTAAAAAGAAAGCTATCAGATATGGAAAGCATATCAAAGATCGGAACACGTTAATTTTTGTCCTAGTTCAGTGTGTCTTTTCAGCCATGCAGTGGAGATGCATTTTTTTTCCACCTGCTTTTGAAATACTCCACTGTAAGACAGTTTGGAGTTAAATGCTCCTTTGCTCTTTTGTAGTTAGTTATTAAAATAGTTGACTTCCTTTTTCTTTGGGTGAAGAACATACCTAACTCAATCAAAATCGCCTTTAACTCTTAACTTTCTGGAGACTATTTAAGCAGCAGTCCCGCATTAGCAAGATACTGTATTTTAACCAGGTTCATTTTAGGAAGGCACTTGATCTGTGACAGTTGACTGACTGTTTTCAGAAGAATGCGTTTACTTCAGCTCTGTTTGGCCCCACAAAGCCAAGTCCTTTAGCCATTTCAATGAAGTCCTTTTTTCTATGGTCTCTGCCTCCTGTTCCCTGAGTTGAATAGGTATACCCCAATCATTGCTTATTTTTCTCCATGAACCACACTTATTTATTAGTCTGCACTGTTGGCGACTTAATTTTTATTGGCAGACAAGTGGTTTTAAATTCAAGCTCAGAAACAGAGTAAGGTTTTAAGCCATCAAATATAAATTAAGTTCCTGATCCTGAGCAAGCATCTTTCTGCAGGTAAATGTTAAATGGTGAGGCATAAAAATTTGAATCACATGTGACCTGCTCCTGGAAACAGCTATATATCTGAATAGCTCTGACTTCAGTGTGTTGCTGGCATATAGGATTATACAAACGTCTAAGACTTTGCAGGTTCATGGCTTGATGAGCATGTAGTATTACACCGACATGGGCCCTGCATTCAGAAGTTGCCTTATTAAATAAAATCTCCAGGCAACGATTGCTTGTTGAACCCATTTTTGTGTCTGTAGATGACAGTATCAGTCTGCTTAGTGAAGTTTTGGGAAGAAATGCAAATCTCTGAATCGTATTTTTGTGACTGTAATTACATACTGTGTAATCAAAAGAGATTTTTTTTTTTTAGTGATTTTGTTTTTTCTCTTGCACCCTTTACACTTCAGGAGAATGAGTCAAGTCACAGGGTTCAAAAAATAGCTGCTCCTTAGGAAGGGCCCTCTGCTCCAGATGGAGCAGTGGAGGAGGCTGCCTGCCAAAGAAGGGTGCTGTGGCAACGAGATGAGTACGTGTCTGCAGTGTGCAACCATCGTTCTTCACTTCTAGAGAAAGCTAGCTGGAGACTCATTTTAGAACGCAAGGAATTAATTTGCTCTGTCATTTTGGGGTCTATATTACGCTTTCTAGAGTAGTTGGGATTGGCAATACTACTTGTTTTTTCCCCAGACTTTCAAGATATGTGTGTTCTTGTCTGAAGGTGTTAGCTGACATCTGGCGTGCTTAAGTGCAGGTCAGGACAAACCCAGAGAGGTGCCAGATGAATAAGAAAATATTTTTCTGTCTCAAGATTTGCAGGTGCAGTCATTTGTATTCCTCGTAACTATAGTAAAAACAATGCCAGGTGGAGTTTGGGCACACAAATGGGCTTTGCTAAATTACTAGGCTTCCAGTCGTTTATCTGGCCTCTTCATAAATCCTGTCCATGTGATGGTGGGAAAGGGGCTGCTGGGTCTGTATTTAATGGGTTGATGTACATGTCTGGTGGTGAGGATTCCACAGTCTCCTAGTGATAATTTGCTTAAGTGTTGCCATCGTTAAAAGGGTGGTTATTTCTTTGCTGAAAAGTGAGTGACATGTATAAGCTTGGTAGGGAGAGAAGTGGAAATTTTACGCTTTGGAAGACTATTACCACTTCTCCTCGGTCTTATCTTTTCCAGAGGAAACAAAACCAGTTTCTGTAACCTTCCCTTATAAGTCATGTTCCCTATGCCTCTAATCCCTCTAGTTGTTTTTCTTTACTAGCCTCCTCTGGAGGAAAAGGGAAAAACAATGTTCCATATACACACTGTTCTGGTGTTCCAGCTGAGGCCTTGCTATAGCTGACCCTCCTGGGGGGCATTCTATGAAAAACAAATGTTTTTGTCTGGTTTGTGCCCTTCTGTGTCCCGTCACCCCTGCCCAGCTGCTCTTATTTCCCCTTTTCAGCCTTTTGAATATCTTGTATCCTCCACAAGTTCCCCGTAATACAGTGGAACCTCATTAACCAGCATATTTTTGGACATTATTACCTTTCTCTCTGGTGAAATATCACACTGCTTCAGTGGAGTGATTCTCGTGCAGGTATGTGTTTTCTCAGATATGTTACTCATTTTTTATGCAAATTCTATATTGGCATTTGAGGCACAAGCTGGTTTTAGACTCCTCCGAAGTCACCAGTGCTGGTACCGGGTGCAGATTCTGTCCCTTTGGCCAACTTAACTAATTCCTGGTAAGTAACATTTTATCTGTTTATTTCTGAAAGGCTCGATAAGTAAGAAAACTGTAACGAAATACATAACGGCAGTGACACTGAGGTGTCCAGATGGTATCTAGCTAGAGTGGTGTGATGTCTGGGTATTTGAGTGAGTTGTGGAGGTGGTACAGCTGTGTTGCCGTTTGTACTCACAGCCTTCTTGGGCTCCACTCTTACACAAGCATCTTATTTAAGCACTCTCCAAACTTACATAAGCAGCTATAAATCATGTGAGCAGTCCCGGTTAAGACAAAGGGCATAGTATTTGCAGGCTGGGTCTTTAGATTGATTCTAATCAGTTATTTCTTGGAATAGATTTCTGTGACCTGTGTCTTCTCTGACTTAGTGGTAGTTACAAAGCTTTAGATTAGTAGAAGTTGTAATTAACTTCCCCATTCTTTCAGTTTCCTTTTTTTTTTATTTTTTTATTTGCATGGAAAATAAGTTATTAATTCCTCATTTAATTAAATGTTAATTTTTTCTAATGTTTGCATCCTATTTTAAATTCAGCAAAACAAAGGTAGAAAATGGGATGTTTCATTATAGAACAAAATCTGGGTATAATAAAAGGTAAGGTCATCTATAAAGTGGATTAAATACTTATAAATAGAGGCAGGATTCTAGAAGTATTTATGGAAGTAAAAATAAAAATCAGCTGTCCTCAAGCACTTTAAACTCAAATATAATTATTTTGTCAGCGGGATATTTGGTATGAGATGAAGGCTGCTACAGAGAGTTTACTTTGCCATCGTAAGCTACAAGGACATTTGGAAATACTTTGAGATAATATTCTCTGGATTTAAATAGGTAATCAAGTTTAGGTTTTTATTTACTGGAGGGAGAATACTGATCTAAGACAGAGAACAGTGCTGTGCCAAAGCAAATGTAAAACAGTACAGACGAATGCAACTTTGATTTTCATTCTGCAGCTTCAGAACATGCCATACAAACCCATCAGGGTTTAGGATACTTGGCTGCAAGTGCCTGGGCGGTCGTCCACCTCTGCTGCATGCACCAGCACCATCATTGCCTGGCCTGCCTGCGAGTGCTTGCTGTGGTCCAGCTCCTTCCTCATGACACATGGCAGTGAAGAGATCATTATATTACTGACTGCTTATCATGACCTAGCTACTGGAGTTCTGCAGACTGTCATTTAGTATGCTTTTCTGTGGCATAACCAAGTCCTTGTAAAGGTGGTATCGCACAGTGCCGTGGAAAGTAGCACAGCAGGGTTAGAGTCCTCTGGAGTGCGCAAAGCATCCCTGTGAAGAAAATGCAAAACAATACCGAGAGGCTTGAAGTGTAATAGCAAACAGCAAATTAGCATTCTTTCTCTATATTAATTACATAATCATATTTGAAATAATTTTACCAAATCCCAGGAATCACTTCTTAACAGTTTTCTGTCAACCTATGGACAGGATATTTCAAGCTAAACCTCAACAATTCATTAGTAAGCAAGCAAAGCAATTCTTCCCAAACTGTGCCAGTGTGCCAATTGTACCTGACAAGAAGACCTCAAATAAATAAATAAAAATTGATAAGAAATGCCCCTTCCTTCACAGCCTTGTCTGTGTATGTATTTCTGCTCTTCATAGCCAAATAATGTCTCTGGGCAAGTGCAGCAATTAATTTTAGGGGAAAAACATTAAACGTTTAATGTATTTTTAGCTTTACTTAATGCAGTTAGTTTTGGAGAAAAACCCTTACATTGTTTTGTCAGACTGGTCTCACCATTGGGAAGTGCTTTGCAGACCATCGGGAGTTAATTGTGTTCAGATTCATTTGCTAGCTGGGGCTGTTGGGAGCGGTACCTCTGGAGGTGTGGGGCCAGGGAGGTAGTCTTGTTTGTGGGAAACTCCGTGTCAAGGCCATGGCTGTTCAGTACCAGTGGGTGCAGCTGAAAGGCTCCAGCTGGCTTGGAGAACTGTAAGGCTGTTGTGTGCCCCTGAGCTAGCAAAGTGCCCTAGGATGGGAAAAGCAAAGGTGATTAATGGGTGATAATGCTGCATCCGACAAGTTGTCCATCCAGCTCGAGATCCTTTGTTCTTCAGTGGCCAAATGCCACATGCTCTGGAGAAGGGTTAGTGTATCACTTCCATGTCTTATCGTGTCCCTAAAGAGCGTGCTTCTCCACTGTCATTCATCAGAGGCTCATAACGACCTAACCACCAAGGTTAATTATCCTTTGCTCTGTCATACAGCTGCAGAGAGCTGGATGGAGATAGGCAAATTTTCCTTGACCTATGTGGTGGGTTGACCCTTGGCTAGACGCCAGGTGCCCACCAAAGCCGTTCTATCACTCCCCCCCTCCTCAGCTGCAC
>JANXJC010000037.1:24142089-24163951 GCA_027564655.1 Leptodon cayanensis | reverse complement strand
GGGGAGCTGAGGGATGGGGCAGACTTCTGCGAAAATATGCTTTTCTTTTTTTTTTTTTTTATATGTGCATGTAAACTTACTCATTAGTATATGTCATTATTTCGCTTTAAAGTCACTAAATTTGAAAGAAGTTGGAAGGTTGTTGAACATTAGGTATTCTAGCTTTAAAATAAATATTAGCATTAAAAAGTCTTATTGTTCTTAAAAGGTGATGGAGCTTTGTAATAAAGAAATGCAATAAAATTAAAGTAAGCCTGAGCAACAGGGTAAGTTTTTAAAAATACAGCTTGTAAGCAGAATACATGCCATGCAGAATACTCAAAGATGTTCTTACTGAGCCCTGAAGCTTTGGTCATAGCCTTTCATTAGGAACTCTGCAAAGAAAGCACAAAACCTTTTTAAGGTTGAGGGTTGTGTGTCTTTTGACCTTAGACTATAGCTGTAATTGGGACTGGACATTTTGCTTTCAAAATATTCCTCCTTAGACCATGGTAGCACGCAGTATTTTTGTTTAGAACAGGCTAAATCTGTGGTAAGTATAAACTGTAGTAAATCCATTGAGGTAAGCAGATGCAGAGGAAAAACAGGAAGTTGATTTTGTTTGTTTGTTTTTTACTAAAAGCAAACTTTTTGAAAGAGAATAATTATTGACTTCTGGTTTTAGGTCTGCCTTTTAGTGATAGCAATTAATACAAGACAGATGGAAATTTTGTGCAGCTAGCCTTTGTGCATTTTGTGCAATGTGTCTGAAATTTGCATAGGTCAGTTTACGTCATCTGCTGAGCATCCCTTGGAGGCTTTTATTGTTATGTTTTAATTATGTTTGAGTTAGCAGCACTTCATTTTCTTTAATATGGTAATGATATCCACTGTCATACACAGAACATAGCCTCAAAAAACTCTGTCAGTACTATTAGAATGTAAAACATATGATCTAGCTAGAAAGAGGAATGTGACTATACCTCTAATAAAACTTGAGGAGGTGCCCTTTCTGTTTGGCTCAGTCTACCCTGGCTGTGACGCTGGGCAGTGTTGGTGTGCCGTTGACTCGGGCCACGTCACAAACCAGCCTGCCCTGGGCGGCAGCAAGTGTCTGAAATTGCTGTCTTGGGTTTAGAGCACAATTACACATTTAAGCAGGGGGCTGTAAGGCAGGGAGCCCTTGGCATGCTGAGTCACTGCACCGTGGCCAACTTGCTAAAGGTCAGCCTGGAAGTTGTAGTCCAGGTGCTGTGTACTGCGTGAGGTCCTTAAGTCTGCTGGATTGGCAGGAAAATTAGGATCCTGCAATACTTAACTACCTGGCAGCTTTTCTTTTTAATATAGTGAATGGGCTATAAACATGTTTTATCAATAGCAGATACTTCTTGTGTAGCTTTGGAACCAGGTGCCACTTGCAGAGTTAAATTTGTAGTTAATATCAATAACTACTGGTGTGAGATGAAAATGTCTTTCAATACTGAAAAAGGAGAAAGAGTCTAATTTATTAAGTACAGGCTGGAAAGTACCTAGAAAAAATCAATATAGAAGGTGAATAAAAACATACAAATGTGAAGTACACATTCTGTATTAGTGCTGAAAAGGCTTGTGCAGGCCATTGTGAGGGTCGTCCTGAGTGGCTGGAGGCTGGCAAGAGATTTTGTAACCCTCCAGAGCAAGGTGGGAAACTGCTGTTGGAGCCACGGAGGTCCCAGACAGCAGTGGCACGGTCCTGACTGTCCCCTGACACTTGGAAGAACGCAAGACGAAGTGTTGCCTTTGAAGCTATACTCCTTAATGTAGAAGAAGTCCTAAGCTTTGGAGATGACTGTTTTCCTTCCATTCATTCAATCAAATTGTTATTTCTCCAAGCAGAAAGCTAGAGCAGAAAGCACACCCCTTTGGTGTGCGTTTCAAAGGGTTCCCCTCCTGTCAGCCTGGGCACATGTGAGGAGATCTTAACCTTCCTAACAATGGTTTAATCTTTTGCAAATGCTTTTAATTTAAACCCTTCTGATGTCATTTGCAGTGAACCGCAGAGTGACCTGCTATCTTGGATCTGTGGTGGGCTTTCCCCAAAGGGCTCTTTTCAGTTAAAATAAAACCCCAAATGTTTATTTCTTATGTGCATCTACTTTGTTCTCTGCAAATACAAGCCAAGTTGTCAAGGGATTCGGGGCTCCACAGGCACAGGCAGGATTTTGGAAAGGGTTTAGCACTGGCTTTGCTGTTCTTTGGGAGCAGCATTGGAACAGAGGTGTTTCAGAGTATACAGCGCTCTGCCTTCTGAAGAAGCTGCAGCAGAATCTCTGGTGATACTGGAAATGCAATGAGTTTGGGTGGGAGCGGGCTGAGAGGGCTGGAGAAGGTTGGAGCAGATCCTGACCACTCTGTTCCTGCACGGTAAGGGATGCCCAGCTGGGATTCCTAGCCTGCCTTCGAGAGCTGCGTGCTGTAGTAAGTTAAATGAAACTAATCCATCCCATCTTCTGCTTGCAATAAGTGGAGTGTAATAAAGATTTCACTTTCTTTAACCGTTTTATTTGTCAAAACTTGTTATTCAAGGAGGACTCTGTAAGGCAATATTTCTTCCCCTAAGAAAACTTAACTTTCCAGTATAGGCAGCTTTAATCAATTATTTTAATGATCAGATAAAATACATTATCATATATAAATTCCAGGATATTAACTCTGATGAGTGAAAGACTCCATTGTGAGATGATCTTGTAAGTCTGATTTTATTATTTTCTTCCCTCTGAATTCTGTTATTTTAGGTGTGTGTTAGGATCATAAAGGAGCGAGGACCATTTCTGGGCTTCTGTTGACCCATCCACCACCCAAGCAGACCACTTTTTTTGCCTTCAGTTAACGCATCCTGGTTTGCATTCACAGCTGACATCTGCTAGGTAGCACGACACATCTCGGTCTCCCTTTGCAGTTCATAAAGCACCTTCTGGTAAGGAGGGTCTGGGTGGCAATGCGGCTGAAATGCCAGCTTGCGAATACTCAAAATGAGACTAGAACGTGCTGCCAACGTTTCCTTTGGAAATGGGACTGCTGTGATTTTGGGAGCGTTTGGATCAGCCTTTGAACCAACTGCGGAGCCGTGTCGGAGCTGTTGCTTCGCGTGCACGATGGCCGTGGGGGGTGGCTGCTGCCTGATGCTGCCGGTCCCAGCGCGATGGCCGTGGGGGGTGGCTGCTGCCTGATGCTGCCGGTCCCAGCTGCTGTAGCTGTGTCGGCGGTTGTACAGCCGCGACGTACAGCAGTGCTGGCTGTTGGCAGTGGTGTGTCCAGGATCGTAATGGGTAATGGCATACTGAGGTGCAACAATGTGATCGTTGTTTGGGTTTAGCGGGGTCCCAAATACTCCCTTGTCAGTGTATTTGCTGTTCTGTTTGCAAAAAGCCGTTACTAATTTCAGTTTGTGGTTTAGTAAATTAGAGCCTGTGTTTGCACTGTATATTTGGACTGACGTAGAACCAAATTCGGCCGTATCGTATTTTCTGAAAGGTGAGCTTTCCACGCATCTGTTAGAAAATGCTTGGGTTTTCACTGGGATATTTTGTGCCTGCTAGGCAGCTCAGAAGAAGGAAACCTTGAAACCCAGCCTCCTTCCAAACCAGCTCAAAAGGTGCTTTTAAAGAAAAGGGGAAAAAAAAAAAAAGCCCGAAGTATTTCTCAGTTTGACCTTTTTAATAACACCCTGAAGCTTTCAGAGCCTAAATGCCAGCCGCGATACCAGACAGTATAGGCAGAAACACCCTTAAATATACCCCCACTCCGGCACACACCCCAGCACCGCTTCCAGCTGTCTGCTGCCTTTGGCTGCTGGCAGAGACCGTCAGCGCTGAGGGATGGGGATGCGAGGGCGGCTGCCTCTGCTGCTGTGTCTTCCCGTGCACGTCGCTCTGCCAGGCGTCGCACCGTGCCCTGCGGTGAGCGTGGAGAGCAGCCCTGCTCGCTCTCTCGTGGAAACGCCGAATCCCCTCAGGCTCTGGGGAAACCTCCACCCGAAGCCCGTGGCTTCTCTGAAACCGTCTGAGAACATCACTTATCATTTCCAGCCTCTGGCACGGCAGCTATGATACTGAGCGATGTCTCAACTACATACCCACAGATGCTGAATAAGCCTCTTGTTTGGAAAGTATTTGCAGTTCTGCACTTAAAAACAAATGCACGGGCAAAAACACACTGATGGTTTTGGTACATGAGCAATTGCTTAGTGAGTCTGAGAGGGCAAGTGCTGCCTAAATACGATGTTGTGCCACAGTTAGTTGCGTGGGCATCAGGTTTTCTACCAACCTTGTAATTTCTCTAAGAAAAGTACAGATTTATGCACGAACGGCACAGATGAGCTGAAAACTGCCACCTTTTTAGGGAGAAGATTAAACTGTGAGAGTTGTGATTGATTCATCACAAAAGGAATGTATTTATTTTCCTGTATTATGTGTTCTGTCTGTTCCTCTATGCATGCAGAGCTGGGTTAGCATTGCTGGCGTCAGCACTGGCAATGGGGATGCTGCTGCTGAAGGGACCTAACTCTTGGGTGCTGGGTGAAATTCATTAAATCATTGTAGTGATAAATTTAGGTGAGTATTTGGACACCATCTCATCTCTGCTGCTAACAGGTTTGAAATGTTTTACCGTTCATTTCCCTCTATCCCCCCCGCCCATCAAACAGGCTTTACGTAGAGCACAATTTTGCCCGATGACATTGTTTCTGGAGCTCAGCCCAGTTCTGGGTATAGCAAAATGCTTTGCTAACGAGCCCATCTTGTTCCAAATAGGCACTCCCGGGAACTTTCGCGCCTGTTGGTGGCGAAGGCCTCGGACTCACGGACTCACTCACGTGGAGCGTGCGAGGTCGCCATCGAGAGCTCCTCATGTTCAGGACAGGTATTTCTTATTAACCATTTGCCTGGCCTGTTCAGATAGAAAATTTAATCTTGAATTGATCCTGCAGCTTAAAGACCCTGCTCGTGGCCTCTGGCCACAGCTCTGTAACTTGTCCAGCTAGGATAACTTGATTGCTTGTCTGTAAATACTTTGAATGAGTTTGAAAACTCTCTTTTTAGAGTACCTCTTCATGTAAGATACAGATTTGACTCTTCCTGGAAAAATCTCTGCATCCTTCGTTGTGGTACGGTTTTATCACTGGTAATTTTAAAAGTTGAAATTTCCAGCAAATAATAGTCTGTCAGTGGCAACGCTGCTAACAAGAAAAATTCTTTGCGCAAAATTGTATGAAGGCAGATACATGAGGAAAGCTAAACTGCAAAACAAAAAGAACATCAGGAAGGTTTTAAGTTAAATTAAATTTTCAGACTGTAGGAAGAAAGTGGTAGTCAAGATTAGCATTGGATAACTGCAAAGGTCTCCAGCTACAGCACAGTCTGCTTGCTTTACTATAAAAATAAATAAGTAAAGCTACCATTTCTATGTGAGTAACGCTATTTATAGGCACATACGAACCTACACACCCAGAGAGGCCCTGAGGAATCTTCTCTTTCAGGTTAGAGTGTGAGATTAAATGAGTTCCTAACTGACAATTGGTTTCTTAATTTTACCTTATGATTTCTTCTTGCTGCCAACTAGGTTTGCACGTGTGCTGGCTTCGGATGAACAGCTGTGTACGCTCTCGATTACTCCATAATTATAAATCACTTGTACAGTTGTACTGTACAGTACTTGTACAGTTCTGCACCGAGCCAGCTGCAGAATTTCAGGATTCAGCCTGGGTTATGGGACTGAACTGGAATTTTGCATTCACAAACGTGGAAGACGGCTGTGGCAAGTGGAGTTCAGGATGGCATCTGCTGCCTCAACTCCTGCCAAGCGCGTGCGTAGCTGTCCCTTCGTATGGGTGAATGCTGGCTACCCTTCAGTGGGTTTCTGAAGGAAAGTCTCTGTCAGTAAATGAGCCCTTTGTAAACGTGTTTTAAATCATTATCTTGATACTCTGTGCAGCCAGTTGGAGATTGCTTCTAAAATGCAGATAGGCAGGCTGTGCATTTAAAACCAACCTGTTGCCATTTTCACCAAATCTTGAATACTGCTCCCCTCCAGCATCCGCTCTGCCTCATCATTTGTTTAAAGGACGAGGTTTAATAGCTCTCAGAAGATGGGCAAATGCAAGGCAAGTTTATTTGATGCAAAGGTGCACTTTATGCCACTGCTTTCTGCAGCTGAAGTGCTCCAGAAGCAGGGCATCGCAAAGCCTTTGGGAGCTTCTCCTCCCCGGGAAATCCCACGTACGCGTGCAAGCACAGACGGGGATCCGGGGCCGTTCTCTTGCAGGCGGTTGCATCGTTGGCGACGTTTCTAACTGCCGTCTGCCTCGGCACCGCTGAGGAAGTGTGGAAACAAGAAACCCTGGGATGATTTGGCAGGTTGCAGCCCTGGGGCTCGGGGTGCCCGGTGTCTCCCTGGCTGCAGGGGATCTGTGGACGGCGGTGCCGGCCGCTGCGGCTTTGTCCCACGCGAAGGACCCCTGGACCACCCCGCCGCCCCGTGGGAATGCGAGCGGGGCTTCCCCTCCGCTGCCGCCCAGCGCGGTAACCTGCAGCATCTCCAGCGCGGTCACAGGCATTTGGGAAGTCATTGCATGTTATTTAGAACTAAAATAAAACATTTCACTTTCCTAGGGGGTTTTATCGCCGGCGTGGGCTGCGTGGGAAGCCCTTCTTTGTACAGTAATGGAGAGTGCAGCAGTCATAAAGCAACCTCGTTAAAAATAATGTTGCAAAATAATGTTTCCCCCAGTCCGTGCAGAACTGCCTGGCCACCCTCCCATCTGACCGCTGGAATCCCTGCTTACGTGGTAAATCTTCACAAAAGCCTTTTAAAATCTTTTTCAAATAATAGTGGTATTAAATACTTAATGCACCTCCTGATAACAGCTGAGCAAATAATTCACAAAGATTATTTAGGGAGGTTTAACCATGTTTTTTCTCACAGAACTTCAGTGTGTACCCCATAAGTAATTAACAGTTATTTATTGTTCATGTTGGTTCACTGGGTTTTTAAATGTTTTATTAGCTTTTGCTGTGATGATCAGTCCTTAGGTCCTTGAAACCAATTTACCATGACGCTGAAATCTGAGCTCTGCTTTTGCGTTCTGAGAAGCACTTCTGCCTGTAAATACTATCAACAGCAAATTTACAATTTATCTGCTGGAAATACTTGTTTGCTCTCTGTGACTGGTATCCACTGTTCTCCTTCTTGTGCTCTCCAGAAATAAGAGTGAAAGACCCTGATTGCAGCTGAAGGGAGTTAAGTGGAGCCTGAAATGTGGCAGGGGTGCTGAAGAAAACCCGCACGATTTTCTGGCTCCTCTCTGCTATGGGTAAGCATTGCTGATGGAGCAGCGAGTACGGTTAGTGAGGCTTCCCCTGTCCTTGTGCAACAGCATCTGCTCAGCAGGAGGGAGAAAACACAAGAAAAAAATGCATCCTAATGTTTCTAAGGATCCGTATTTCAGAGGGCAGGCAGGGCCCCCGTGAGAAGCAGTGGTAATTACTACTTTTACATGTCGGACGTGCCTCCCAGCATCATGATTTTGCTGTGGCAGACAGCACGATTTGTAACACAAATTACTGAAAATTACAGAAAAAAGGCCAGTTTACAGTAGCTGAGCATGGATCAGAGTTGAAACTACAGCAGGTTGTTTCTACCATGAATAATTTAAACCCTTCAAAGCTACCACAGCCTTGGGTGTCATTCCTGTGGGCGCTGCAGTCGGGCACCCGGGTGTTGCCAGACCAAACGGAGCAGGAGTGGCTCCTTCCAGCCTTCCACCCTCTGCATTCACCTAATGGGTATTCGGAGTGCGCCATCTCCTCGCGGAGGTTGTCATCCATTTTCCTGGGCCCGCACCCACACTGCTGGCTCCTGCCAAAATCTGGTACTTCTGAGGAAGCCGAAGGGATGCTGTTGTGCCATGGTAGTAATGGGCAATGTTGAGTTGAGGCAAATCCCCTGGTTCATTTTCGGGCGCTCTCTGGCCCCCTGGGTGGCATCACACGAATTGCTTCTCTGACCTATAGAAATGGGATGGAGATTGTGATCTAAGCAGTGGGTATGTCATCGCCTCTGGGGGCAGAGTCATGAATGCATATGGGTTTATTTTCTCATTGATGTGGCAAACATCGGCAATATGGCAAAGTTGCATAGATTTCATTTTTCCCCTAGCCAGCTGGGTGTGATCTGCTTTTCATAGCGCAGTCTGGTCCCTGCAAGTGAGTGACTGCACTGAGAAGGCCTATCTGGTGTGTGATGGGAAACGGCTCTCGGGAGAGGGGCAGGAGCTGCTGGGGCTCTGTGCCCTGGGCTGTGCTGGCCCTGGGGCTTTGCTTTTCCAGGTGGGACTGGGAAAGGTGAGACCAGCCCTGGCAGCTAGCGGGACCCATGCATGGCATGAAGAGAGGATTGGAAGGACGGGGGTTCCTCACCACCTTCTTTTGGAAGCTCCTTTGAACCGTCTGGAAGTTGGTCCAAGAAGTCTGTTTTCTCTTGGACCACATTAAGCAAACGTTCTAGCCATTTCACCAGCCTGAGCAGAAGTAACCCATCCATGCTCAGGTAGCCAGCATGCTGCTGAGAAAGTGACTTCATGGGGTTATTGCTTGGAAAATCCCTTCTGCGCTCCCCTCCCCTCCCTCGCCACGCTTGTCCCCTCCAGCAAATGCCCACTGTGATATATGTTGTCACCTATGCAGTCCTCTGTGGCTTGTCTTCTGGCCACCATCCATGAATGGATAATGGAACGGCTATTCGAAATACGAGCAGGAGAGTCAGCAGTATGGTGAACACGGGAACACTACCATTAGGTTATGGTTCAAAGTAACAGAGTTGGCTGTCTTGCTTTCCCTGGGTGAATTGAACTTCCATGGAAGGAGCAGCGACCCGCTCAAGTCCCTAATTTTGAGAGCAGATCTGGGACAACTGTCCCAACAGATAAACTGGTACTGACCATCTCTGCGGGGAGATCTGTCTCCACGAGGAAAGCGGGAACTTCAGCAGAAGAGGGGCTGGCAGCAGGAGGGATAGACCAGAAAGCGGATGTGAAACCAAGCCACACTCCATAAACCCCCGAGGCCACAACGAAGGGCGTAAGTAAAATCAGCAAGATGTGAAACCCGAGTATGCCAGCAGAAATGTCACCGGGGTGTTGTGCTGGTGAACCGATGGGCTGTTAGTGGAGAGCTGCGTTTCCCACACCTGCTTCTTACAAAATCATCACCAGTATTTCAGCAATAGCATCCCCATAGCCAGCGCAGATTTGGGATTTTTTTTGGTGACTTTTATTTTCTTAGTGCTGCTGGAAAAAATGCTTGACTGCTTTATTTGGTGCCATTCATAACAGCAGCTGAACGAAGGGTATTTATTTCAGTGAAGCTCTTAATGACTGGAAAGGAAATGACTCGCAAGTAATTATAAATAGCTGTAAATCTGAAGACGTTTCATGGATTCATTCACTGCGGAGACATGATAGTTTTTCTCGTGAAAATGTCATCTTGTTCCTCAGAAAGATTCCTTAAAATATCTCATCAGTCAGAAGACCTGTGTGGTGCCCAGGTACCACCTCAGCTCTCCTTGTGAGGGACCCCGGTGAGGCAGACGGCGTTACAGAGGTTCTCGGGGACCTGAGGGCACCAGCAGTGCTCTGTCTTCACGGCGGTTCACTGCAGCCTTGGTCCTGTTTTGACTTCGGTGGGAACCCAAAGTGGGAGGAGGAGCCGGGTCCCGCGTGTCTGTGGGGGACGTCTACCACAAAGGAAATAATTTATTAGCAAATATGCTCGTAAAGAGGCCGCACTGACAAACCAGACAAGTCTTATTTTCAGCTGAGGGGCAGCCGCGTGGCAGTGACTCACTAGGGCTTGGTGGCAGAGACGAGCCACCGAGAGCTCGTAAAATCATCACCCCGGGTTTAACGGCATCGCGGTGCTGCCCGCCGCATCTCCGCCTCCCGAGGCTGCCGGGGCGGCCGTCCCCACGCCGTGGCTGCCCGGAGCTGCTGGCAGAGCCAGGGCGCAGACAGCAGCTTCCCCAGGTCCTACGCGTCGGGGAGACGCTCCTGAAATGAGGAGCCTTTTCTCTTTCCTTTCTTGCAGTGCCCGCTGTTGCTTTTCTGTAGGAAACGGCAGCTTTCAAGGCATGGCTCCGGCCTTGCAGCCTGAACGAAATCAAGATGTTTTTATTTTGTTTAGCACGTTGTCGTGTTTCCAGCGGAGACCCTCGCAGCCGAGCGCAGATGTGCCCCAGGCTCCGCCGAGCCGGTCCCACCCTCACCGGTTTGGTGCTGGTGGGTCATAAAGGGCCGGCACAGCGGTCCAGCCCATCCCGCCCGAGCGACCTCGCCAGCATCGATGCTCCCGGGGGGGAGAACAGGAAATTTGTTTCTGAGTGAGAGGCGAGGGGAGCGGCGAGGAATTCACATTCTTTCTCAGCAGCGGTGCTTTCTGCGACCAGACCCCAGCCCTTGGTGGGCTGGCACAACCCAAGGACTCCGCACGGGCAGTCCTTCCCCGGCACTCTGATCCCTCTCCTCCAGAGCCTCCAGTTTGGTTTTTGTGATCAGAAGCAGAGGATCTGTCTGAGTAAAGGTTTTTTTAGAAATGTTGTTTACAAAATCTAATTTATAGAAACTTAAACAAGGCTGTTCTGTGAATGGCTTTCGCAGGCTTAAATGAAGTTTTAGCATATGACTGAAATTAGAAAAATATGTCTGAACATATTTACAGATCCAGCATATCTTTGGGTGGTCTGGTCTATGAAATAATAATTGATAGTGAGAAATATTATCTTATTCAAAAGGGAGACTGCCACATTATGTTGAGCTTAAGATTTCAATGAACTAAAATTCTTAAGCATGAAGATGCCTTGCTTTTAATCCATATGCTTGCAAATTAAATACTTGAGCAACAGGATTTCTGGTTGAAAACCCAAAAAATGTGGGAATTGTCTTTTCCCCAACCCATGTGCGCAATCTGAGCACTTAGTGTGTGAAGGTAGAAAGCAAGTTTGATTATTAAAACTATTTTGCATCCAATGATCTGTCTTACCTACGATAAAGTCACTTTGGTGGCTGTCTGTTTGGCAGGGAACTGTTTTTTCAATGCTGCTGTTTCTCTGTCATTGCTAGATATGTGTGGTGTTGTGGAATGTTCTTTTGTTTCAGAAGTTACTAAACCCCATTTTATTGAACCAAGAATATGATTCGATGAATGGGAAAACACACCCACAAATCAAGCTGAAAGTACCCACCAACCTGATTTCCGAAAGAAGGAGACCAACATTATTCTGAAGACCAGACCTTGCTAAGTGATCTGAACGCCCCAAATCCCATCATCTTCAAAATTTGGATAGTCTTTTTTACATCCATGCCTCACATTTGATTTAGTGTTTTCACTTTCATTATGCAACTTCTTCCCCTTAGCATTGCTGAAACAGCTTGCTAGTTGTTTTCTAAGGGTGAAGTTGCTATCGTACTTTCGAGATAAGGCCCCTGAGAGGGACAGAGATGCCAAGCAGCCACCCGCTGCGGTCGGGTGAGGAGAAGGACGGTGCCTGGCTCCCCCTGAGAAGTCTGGAGCGTCTTCCCACGCGTTCCCAGACTGGAAACGGCGATGGTGGCTGGAAACGTCGTGATGAGCGGGGCAAGTGTGGCTGTCAGCAATGACCCTTATTGTGGTTATCGTGAGATGATCTGAATCACCCCGCCGCTGCGCTCCGGCTGGGTCCCGTCCCCCCCTGAGTGCCGGGGGCGCGGGCAGGGCTGGCGTGCGCAGGGGCGGGCGGTGGGAATTCCTGCCGCCTTTCTTCAGCCCCGTCCCAAGCAGAGCCGGGCGGTGCTGGCAGCGGCCCGTGGTGCGCTGTGCCGGTTCGGCGGTGAGGAAAGTGGGACGCAGCATGGTGGATGTGGCGGATGAGGTCCAGTCTGGCAGAAGGCGGCTGCCCAGGCTGGAATTTGGCAAGGACAGCCGGGGTCACATCTGCGAGCAGGGCCGTGGGAACCGCAGAGATAGCCGCAGCAGGTCAGGACCTCGTCTTTGTGTCCTCTCGAAAGTACAGCAAGCGGAGAAAATTAAAGGCAGCAGCAGGGTGTGCGATGTGCACAACTGCCTGCTGTCAAGAACAAGAGCAAGTGTCTTATGTGACACAAGAGATGAGAGCAAATGTCGAAGTAAACAAATGCAAAATGAAAGGGATGAAAACCCAAATAAACGGGTTTAAAAAAAAAAATTGCAAAGAATGACAACAGGGGTGAGATGGCTGGAAGGGGCACAACGTGAGGACCAGGAGTGGTGGAGACCCGGCCGGGAGGCGTGAGCCGGCCGTGGGACGGAGCTGCGGCTGCCTGTGGAGGCAGGTAGGGCTGCAACGGTTTCCAGGGGCTGACCACCTCAATCCTTAAAATGGTTTCAGCCATTTTTGTGTGTGTCTGTCTGACGTGGTGCCAGGGCAGTGCTGAAGGTATGGATTGGGCAGCACTTGGACTACTGTGTTGTGAGGGTGCATTTCTGTACAGATGCATTGCCCATGGATCACATCTCGAATATGGGGACACTTACTCGTTTTGTGGAAGCATTTAGGAGAATGGCTCCTAATCGGCTACAGTTAATCATGCAAATCCAGCATGGAAATAAATGTCCAGGGAACGTATCTGATGGCAGTTACAAGGCAAAGATGGAGGTGGTTTCCCTGCGCATGGCAGGACATTTCCTTTTTCCTTCTCTTGGCCGCTGGAGGAGCGGGAAGTGCCCAGACCCACCATTCCTTCTTGATGCCCTCTGCTACGACTGCACCTAATGGAAGCTCCAGAAAATTTGGTTTTCAGCCATGCTCCTCGTCCTGTGTTAGGTCTCAGTTAGAATAACAAACAGCATTTAATTTGAGCGCACAAAGCAAAGGCTCACTAGGCCTGTGGTTTGCTATTCTGGGCAGGGCTTGGTATTTTGGCTCCAAAGAGACAAAAAGGAGGATTACCGTGGGAAGCGGCTCATAAAGTTGATGAAGCGTTTTCCGTCTCAGGCCATACCGTTGCACCTTGAGGACCTGCCGTCGCTGGGCTGCCGGGCTCCTGGGGAGCACGCCGCATGGCTGTGGCTCTCCAGAGGCTCTGCAGCGGCGAGCCTGAAGCTGATGCTTTTTCTCCCGCTCCGTGCCCTCCCGCAGTGACCGGGATGCTGTCGGGGCAGCTGGGCAGCTGCCGGCACATGGCCTCAGCTGGGGACGTTGCTCCCCCCGCGCTGCCCGGGATGTCACTGCCCTGTGCAGCAGGCACCACCGTACTCCTTCCCCAAGGTGACCATGTCTTCGGAATGAAACACGAAGGCATGTTTTTAGGCAATTTGCAATGAGCTGAGGACTAGTGGGAGGGCAGACCCGCTGGTAGGGGGGAGGCCAAGATGTGGTCCTTCCCGGGTGTCTCCAGCCCCTTCGTGTTTTTCCGGACTCGCAGCGCTCGTCTCTCCTGGGAGCGGAGCGGGCTGAGCCCCGGCACAAACCCAGGGAGGGCGGTGGGAGCCAGCGCGGGGACCCTGGCCAGGCTGACAGTGTCTCGGGGGGGGCCCTGGCTCGGGAGATGCCCCAGCAGGAGGGGATGCTGCTGGATGTGGCTGTGGAGTGCTGGGGGGGGTCCTGAGGGGCAGAGGACGAAACAGGGCGTGGGGGTCTGTGGGATGGAAAGGTTGTGGTGGTTCTGAATTGCAAAGGACTGATACTATTAAATTTCTTCTCTTCTGCTAAGGTCCCTCAGCTGGTACCAATTTTCAGCATGCTGTTGGTTTCCAGTAAGGAGATCATCCCTGCCTCTCCAGGTACAATCAAAATCTACTGAGTACCACTTTGTATTCTCTGGGAAAAGCCTTTCTTTTTAAATCCCTCGCTGGAGTAGCCCTGCAGACAACAGTTTATTTGCAATTCACATTGGATCTTGGCTCACAAATGCAGATGATTTAGCTAAAGCACAGCTTCTGGATGGTGCTAGTCTAAATAAACGCAGAAGTCTCACCCCAGTGTGTTTGATCTGAGCGCACAGCTTTACCAAAAGTAAACCCATCTGCATTCTAGGAATGTCCCCCAGAAGAGCACATTATTTCTCTGTGGTATAGGTATGTTGCACAGGTGACTCATAGATATTGCCTCTTCTTTGAACAAAATTTTGGGTTTCTCTCCCAACTTATAAACTCCACAATCTCCAGTCTGGCAGCTGCTGCACCAAAGCACCCATGTGCCAGAACTGCAATGTTCCCATCGGGTCAGGTTTTGCAGACTAGGGCAAGACCCGTTTAAAATTTTTCTCTGCAGGTACTGCTGCTTCCCTTCAGGGTTTGCTCTGTGCTCTCGAGGGTTCAGACCACGCGTGTGCCGGCTCAGCCGCTCTGCTTGCACATGAGAGAGCTCGTGGCTCTGGCTGGTGGCTGCAGCTTTGGGCTCCACGGTTCCAGCCCACGTCACCAGGTTTGCCGTTGGGGAAGGAGGGGTGGGTGTCCCAGGAGAAGGTGCACCCTCCGTCGGGGGGATGCTCCCAGCTGGCTTCATCTGCTGTAGCTCGGCTCCTGGTCGCTGGCCGATGGCAGCCTGGGGAGGTGGGAAACCCCGGTTCTGCCTGCCCCGTCCCCACAGCCAGCACCCGTCAGCCCTGCAGGGCCCGTCCAAGAGGCTGATTCCTCGCCTCTCCTCTTTTTTCCTTAGGCAAGGAACACAGTGTGGCCGTTCCTTTCTTCTGCAAGCTGAAGAAGGTGGTGGCATGATTGAAGCGGCCAGGGCTGTCTTTGGAGCCCCAAAACAGCTGCCCGGGCAGGACGTGCATGGTGTAGGCACTTGGCACGACCGGGAGGCTCGAAGTGTGAGCTGGATTCTGTACGAGTAGTTAACCGCCTGCAGCCTCCACTCACGTTCACTGCAAATGCCGGTAGAAACCTCGGCAGGCCAGGTCCGGTCCTTCAGACTTCTGCAGATGATGTGTGTCCTGTGCAGGGGCTGGGACAGAGGTTTGGGTGAGTCCTCCCATTGCTGCCTCCCCATCCCACCCCCCGGCAGAGGGGCCGGAGGACCACGGCCGGTGAGCTGCTGCCGCTGCGGGTGCAGTTCCCACAGGCAGGACTCAGCCTTGAGGTTCTGGAGCTGCAGGAAAGCATGGAAGGAAACAAGTTTTTTGCTTGATGGGGGTTTGTGCACATACATCCTGAACCTGCTGAGCTTCCAAAGCACCATGCTCCTGACCCAGCAAAACTGGAGAGTATTTTCAAACGCTGGAATAACATCAGCTTTTTTCCCCTTTCTCTTTTAAAAGCCTGACGATGCGGGCTGGTGAAGCAACCCAGCACCCCGTGTGCCTGACAAGCAGCATCCCAGAGCGGCCGGCAGCACTGCTCTGCTCCGGGGGGCTGTGCCTCCCACCAGCCCGCTCCAACGCAGCCCTCCGAGGTCGGCATGGCCGGCAGCTCTGCGATGGGGCTCGGCACGGTTTCGTCCGTCCTGTAGCAGCTGCAGGTGCTCGTTAGAATTTTTGTCCTATTATGCTTAGGCAGGTGTTATATTTAAGTTTAAACTTGCCCCATTGTGTTAGAGAGTCTCTGTGCCCCATGTTTAATTTTTATGGCAACACCCGCAGCCTTCTCTGAGGAGGACTTTGCACAGAAGAGCTGGTCAGCCGGCGTTCTGCAGAAGCAGAAAGCCCCCCCTCTGAGGTGTCAGCTCTGACATCCAGGTGCCTGAGTACTGTGGGGTTAAGAAGTGAGTTAGAAATCAGCTCTAATGTGAGCTGTCATTCCTGCCTTGCAGCTAACCGACCCTGAACTGCTTTGGGCTTTAAAATAATTCAGTAGAGATTAACATAAATAAATCTTTGTGCTTCCTGTTGTAGTTTTAACTCAAAGCAGAGATCCCAGCGAACATGAATACATCTCATTAGTGCCAGCGTCGGGCAATTAAACCAGCCTGCGAAGGAAGATGCAAATCAGATGCATTTGTTTCAGGGTGAGACCGTGGGCCTGGGTAGTTGCTGCAGCTCATTTGAAGTCTGATGGTGTGTCGGTAAGCCTGAGCGTTAAGACGACATCCCGCCGGCTGGGAGATCCCCGGGGGAGGCACTCACCCGCTGCGAACCACCGGTGCTACCGGCTAATGGGGGTCCCAGCACGCCAAGCTCTGAGCAAGCCCCATGGGGAGCAAGCGTCTCTGTCTTGCTCCGCCGGTAACTGCTGTCCTGGAAAGACAAGTTTCCGCCTCGGGAGTTCTTCCACACCGCAGGAGCATCTGGCAAGCATGCAGGCTGGACCTGCAGGCTTCAGATGCTGGCATGATGTTAGTGATCCTTTCATGCAAATTCAGTATTACTGACTCCTTGCCACACGTGTCATTGGGTAAACTGTTAAACTTTTGTGTTAGAGGAGCAATAATATTGCGAAGAGCTTTCCCTGTGCAGTGGCAAACAAGCCAGCTTGCTGCTGGGTGGTGACTTGGAAAGACGTCTGTATGCAGGGATGAAGCAGGTCATCATTCTGTAACATCTTTAATCAGTGAACTCGTGTGGCTGCAGATAATTACATTGCCATTGAAAATAAGCAAAGAGCCATGCTACCACAATAATTGGAGCGTTAAGCTAATGAAGCAATTACTTGGTGTAATTGAAGAAAGACAGAACAGCTATGACACGTTAAATACAGACATAAATCAAACTGGTTTGCTGACAACCTGTTGAGGTTCATTTTTTTATATCACGTGTCGCTGAAGCTGCCATTTAAAGTCTAAAATGGTTATTTTTGCTGAAGACAGAGATTTTGTATTCACTTAATGTGCCTGTTGTAAGCGTCTTCACTGACGTACTTACAGACCTCCGAGTTCCTTAAACTGTTTTGGGATCTTTCGCAGGCATCACCTCCTCCCGCGGCGTTGCAGGGGGTGAGAAGCTTTGAGTCCCGGCGGGGTCAGTCCCGCTGGGGGTGTGCGGCACGTGGGCAGGGACAGCCACGCAACAGAGCCCTGCTGCCCTGCTCTGCGTGACGATGAGCAGGACGAGGGAGATCGGTGGAACACTGTCGTGGGGCCTGAGGCAGGGCGGGTTTTGTCCCTTTTGTAATGAGTTGCGAGTTGGTGCCAAAAGCTGGTGATTTTGTCCGTACGTGTGACAAACCCCAGCGGGGTGTTTGGACGTGTGAAGTGGCTGCGGAGGTGCGGGGGGGAGGCTGCACGGAGCAGACGTCCCTGACAACGTGGAGGCTTAGGAAAAACGTGGGTTTGATGGCCCGGTGCCTCTTGTTCCCGTTCCGATGGAGCGGGGTGCCCGGGCAGGACCCGCGGCCCCCGGCGGGGTCTGTGGCAGCCCTGCCTGCACGCTGCCGGACACGGCGCCGGGGCCAGCTCCGGCCACGGGTGAGCACTGCCGGGTACGGCCTTTGCCGCGGGTGTCTGCCGGTCCCCTGGGTGCCATAAACGACTCCTCTGGGGCCGTTTGCTGCACATCTCTCACCAGCCCTAAATTCACATAAATTGGATAACGTAAGGGAAAAAACAACAGCGGCGAAGGAAACGCAGTGTCCTCACCACGCTGTCCTGTCCCCTCGCTCCCTTGGGCAGCTCCGCTCCTCCGTCACCAAGTCAAGGGGCAATTGGGGAGCAGTCAGGGACTTGTGAACGACCGGGCTGGGGACAAAAGTCACAGCAAAGAGGAGCAAAGGCAGCGCTTAAAAGCAGTGACACACAGCGACACGTTGATACGCTTCCTCCTGCCTGAGCAGCGCTTGCTGAGCATCACCTTCGCTTCAGCAGAGCCGAGCTGTGTCCCTGCCCTCAGCCTGAACGAGGGTGGTAAAGGCGGAAAAAAACACAGTTGTGTTTTTGAAGCAAGTAATCATAAAGTGGGTTACTACATTCTCCTTTCACCTTTTCGTTGGGTTGATTTTGAATGGTGTCAGTCACACTTTATAATCACCCACAGCTGATGCCTTGTGCTGGGCTTGTTAACCGAGGGGGATGCGGGGTCCTGGGGACCCTCCCCGCACCCCGCTGCAGATCCAGACCCTCTTCAGACATCCCTAGCTCAGCAGATCCCGAGCCAGAGCCCCGGCTGCTGCAGCTCGCAGGGGTGACGGGGGGATGCAAGCCAGGTAGAAGCTCCCGGGGAGCCTATATTGCTGCTGGCAGCCGGGGCCGGGGGCGATGTTGGGCTATGCAAGGGGGGGTCGCAACCAGAAAGCGCTGGGGAAGACTGCTTTAGGCAGAAAATCCATTTAGGAGGAAATTAATTTAGTCATGGAGCAGCCCCTCAGGCCAGGGCAGGAGGGCAAAACTTGAAACAAAATAGTCACAGACACAATAAAAATGTACCCCCCCTCCCGACTGTCACTGGGAGTCATGTGAAAAGGCATCCATCTCCAGGAAGGGGGGAGCAGCAATAACGGAGGTCGCCTCTGACGGGGCACGGGTTCCCCGCTTGCTCCTGCTGCAGGTCCCACTGAAACGCAACAGCCGGGGTTTAAGCAGGGTTTTGGAGGGTGGGGGTTATCTGGTTTGCCTTGGCTTTGCAGATGATGGGGAGTTTCTATCAATCAAATTATTTTTGTCAGGCAGGAATGTCTTTGGAAACAAAAGGAATTGCCACAGACTGTGACACCCATAGCTGTTTTCTAAAGCCTTTTCCATGCCTCTGTGAGCGACCAGGGGCCAGACAGCCTGGGAAAGCAAAATGCTCCAGCACCAGCTGACTTAGGAAAAATGCAAATGTTGCATTTGCATCTACTTTACATGGTGAAAAGGACAATGGGCTTATTCTAATATTGCTCTTGGCCCCCAGGAGCGCTAGAGTTTTGGAGGAAATAATAAGGAATTCGCTTCTCTTTCACCGTGTCTCACTCTTCTCCAGAGCGGACCATATGCCTGCAGTTGGGTGGATGTGCTGCAGTTCTCACCATTTTCCTAAAAGGTCTGATTTTGAAAGAGAGCTGCACTGATGGTCAAATTCCTCCTGTCTTTGTTTTGATGTTCTGTGTCAGAAATAATAGAATAGCACCTGTGTTTTGTAGGTACTTTAGAGTCTGAACAAGATGAAAAATGGTTTAATTTTCTGAAAATTGGTATAGGATCAGGTGATTTGAAAATTTTCCATCTCAACTTTTACCACAGGGGAAAATTTGTTTTCCCAGTTACTGAAAGCTTTTACAGAAAGTATTTGCTTTCTTTAACTAATGTTGACTTTTTTTTTCATTGACTTTCCAGCTCTAATGTCTGGTTTAATTTTTTATGTTTTGGACAGTTGGACTCGATGATCTTAAAGGTCTTTTCCAACCTAAACAATTCTATGATTCACATTTTTTAAGACAAAAAGGCAATATTTTCTGTGGCAAAAGCATATTTATTCACCAGTATTATAGTGGGCCTTTCAACGAAGGTCTGAAATGCTTTAGTTAAGTGTTAAAGCAGTGAATATTTGTCCTGTTTCTTGTGATTGGCTCTTGGGAAAAGCCTGGGTTAAATGCAGGTTCCTCTTTAACGGAGTCATCAGACAGAAGGCTAAAAATCCAAAACATTCATTTGTTTTCTGGGAAAAACCAAAATAATTTGCAAATGAAGCAGAAACAGTTTACCTGCAGGGAAGGGGATCTAGCAGCAAAGAGGAGAGGAACTGCAAAGAGGCAAATGTATGTCTGTTTGTGGGTATGGCTCCTTTCTCCCTTCTCACTCAGCTGAAATAGCTGAAAGCGTTAGGATTACATTAAAATGCTAATGAAGAAACCAGTGGGATAAATTGTAACATTAAATACAACATAGCTTGCATTAAATCAAAATTCGGCAAACAAAACAAACTCTTACAGAGAAAAGTATTTTGAATCAATGTGTGCCATTCTGCATTGGTCAAAACTGCAGGAAAGCTGGTGTGGGAGCGGTGGGAACGGGGGGGATGGCACAGAGCAAAGGCCGCAAAGAAACACCCAGTACGATCCCCAGAGCAGCAAGCGTGGGGTATGGGCACCATTAACGCTGCTCTGGGGGAAGGTGAGGGGATGGCAGATGCAATGGGAAAAGCACTGGTTTGGGTAGGGGAGACCAGGTCCGACGGCAGGGCTCAGTTGCGTGGCTGTGTCCGTTTGCCAGGCAGGCGGCACGTCAGTCCCGGGGGAGAGGCGTTACGCTTAGAGCAGGATCTTGCCTAGGAAGCAGATTAAGCCCAAAGGGAAGTTTTTGATGCTGGCAGCAGAAGGGGACGTTCCCGCAGAGCGCTTTACAGTTCAGCACGTCTCTGAGGGACGAAGCTCGTCCTCACCTGCTGACGGCGGGGCGAAGCTGCCCGCAGCCTGTCCCCCCTCCCCGGCAGAGCGGGGCTGGACGCGGAGCTGCCCCAGCGCTGCATCTGCGGTTAGTTCACGTTTGAGATGTAACATTAATTCTAATTATCCACTCTGCTCTGAAATTCAAAAGATTTCTAATCACTTTTAGTCTAACCTTTTAAAACTGGCATCTGGTTTCTTGCTTTGCCCTCACTTGCTTTGGAATATTTGATTCACAATCAGAAGATGAAGCAATGCCGTGGGTGAAGCTGTGCATGTAGGAAGACTTTTGGGCAGAACCTTTGGTTCCCCCAGCACTGTAAGGGGAAAAAGGCAGTAGCTGGGCAGTGTTGAGGATCTGCACTTGGGATTTAAACACACGTGGTCTTTTTGTTCCTGGTTCACCTCGTTATTCTGGCTGACTCCCCTTTGGCTGTACGTGCCAGGCAGTTACTTTCATGCATATGAAGTGGCTTGATGAAATTTCAGTGAAGCATCTTTGTTAGTAAGCAATTTTCCCTTAAAAACGGTAGCAACAAAAATCTTTTTTGATTCTTCGTCGGCTGTGAGGCAGATGGGTCACAGGTACATCTCTCTTGGGCAGCGGAGGCAGAGGCGCTTTGAGGCGATCGGTGGCAATAAGTACACTGGACCTGGCCTCCCTAAACCAGACCGTGATCCCAGTCCATCCACCCAGGCACGGGCAGATGTGGGCACGCCAGGATCTCCAGGTGTGGAACTCAACTGCCCTGGGCCAGAGGCTGCTGGTGTCCCCAGGGAGCACAGAGCCAGGCTGGGTTTTGGCTGCTTACGGGGTAGGATCTGTCATCCGGCATGCCAGCCCCTCTCATCTCATCACCAGGGGGGTCTGGAAATACTCTGGTAACGTTGTGAGCTCAGTGAGTGAGTTGTGTCTGACTGTGGTACAGAAGTCAACCTAAAAAAAAGGTTCTATCTGAATCATGTCTCTTTTTATAGCCAGGCAGTTGGGTTGCTGTGGTTGCAGCTCCCAGCCCAAGCCCAGCGCCTGCTTGGGTTAACGACCATCGTCACGCGGGGCACAAGAGAACATATTTTGCTCGTTTCCCAGAAAAGCGAGCCTCTCTCTGGGGATGCTCTCTGTGCGCTGGCTCTGCTCTCCCAATGGGATCCTGTGAGCAGCCCTCGCTGCCGGCTGGAGACGGGCTCCTACTCGCCGGGCTGCACCAGCCAGGGCGCGTGCCGGGCTTGATCCTGTGCCGGTGCTGTGCCGCAGCCGCGCTGCGCCCGCGCCGGGGGCTGCAGCTGCACCTGCAGACGCCCGAGAAAAGGCGGCGAGGACGACGTGTTGCACAGTTGTGTCTTCCAGGATGCTACGTCCCCACCGCTTGCAACAGCTTGTAAAGTTCATGAGAATCAGACCGGGGCTTCGGTTGGGTCTTGAAGGCCCTGCCGCCCCCGTGAGCTGGGTTTTCTGTGGCTTGGGTCTGCGTGGCAAATCCCCGTGAGCTGGGGTTTCTGTGGCTTGGGTCTGCGTGGCAAATCCACGTGAGCTGGGGTTTCTGTGGCTTGGGTCTGCGTGGCAAATACCCGTTAGCTGTGGTTTATGTGGATTTGTTCTGCGTGTC
>JANXJC010000037.1:24130908-24141989 GCA_027564655.1 Leptodon cayanensis | reverse complement strand
CGTGGCAAATCCCCGTGAGCTGGGGTTTCTGTGGCTTGGGTCTGCGTGGCAAATCCCCGTGAGCTGGGGTTTCTGTGACTTGGGTCTGCGTGGCAAATCCCCGTGAGCTGGGGTTTCTGTGGCTTGGGTCTGCGTGGCAAATCCACGCGTGGCTCTGCCCCAGGGTCTGTCACTGCCGGCCAAGCTCCCGGTTTCCGTGTTTCGCAGTGGATCGGCCATTCCTCATCCCCTGTGCTCTGGAAAGCCTTTGGCAGGGGACCGCAACGTGCTGGGCTCCTGTTCGCACTTAGTGACAATTAACAAGCTGGCTGATTTCCCTTTGCCTTGATAATGGATGACAAATCACAGCTTGGTTTGCTCGTTAATTGCTAAGTTTGTTTGTTTGGTTTTCATTCGCGCCTGTTAAGACATCCTTGGCTGCTAGCTCCTTTTACCAGTGATGGGCTGGATTCACCTGAGGACAACCCCATCGCTGACCCTGGTGGAAAGGGTGCCATTTAAAAGCCAGCCGAATATGTCTAGATGCGTAAAGAATAATCAGTATAAAAAAAAACTTTACTTCATTTGGACTTGGTTTGCATAAGCGAAAATTGCTGCACATGTAACATTAAGGCTTTTTAGAAAAATTGCTGCTGTCTTGTACTTCATTGTGTTGACTTCTAAAGCAATGGTCATACATGAGAAAATTTAATTTGAGGTTTAAAAAAAAAAACCAACACATAAAGCAGAGTGAAAAAAATTATGATTACATACCTTGACCTGTTGGAAGGACCATTATGACTGGACCCTTTTGTTCGTACAAGCTGTCGTGGCTCTGTGGGAATCCATATGAGGAGAGTCCCACCCGACGCAGATTTGGGGCACTGTGCTCCAGCGTGTAACTCTTGCCCAGTGTCAACACACGTTTTAAATTGAAATGTTTAATCAGCAGAAGTATTAACTTTGATATTAGGGAATTTTCCAGTCAATGCCTTTCTTTTTATAAAGCAGCTATTTAACTTCTGACGTTAGAAAGATGTCTGGGTGAAAGTAGTCTGCGGTGGTAGGCGTGTCAGTGTGATGTTTCCATTTTGCCATGTTCAGTGCAATTGGTTGAATGCAAAAGTGCGTGCAGGTACTGATATTTTAATGGGAACAGCACCGTACATACAGCCTTGCGAAGCAGGGATCAACCCTGCTGATGAGGGCAGAGACCGAGAACTAGCAAGGTAACCAATGTGTGAGATGAGAAAATGGAGTGTAAAACTGCACGAACATACAGAGCGTGAAGCGTGCAATGACGGGGGGGGGGTGGAAATGCATGTCTTCTTGAAAATTCAATGCAATAATTCTGAAAAATGCCTTTAAATCTGTCTGTTCAGTGCATGCTGTGTTTTTTGGGTGGGTTTTTTGGTGTTTTTGCATAAGTGGTTCGGACATTTCTTCATGCAAGGTTTCAGCTGAGAAAAAGCTTCATAATAGATTATTCTGTCCTGATGAGTTTAGGCATAGCAGAAGCATTGAATAGTACCTGCCTGGAGTAATAAAGACTGAGTAAAGGTAGCCCACAGTTCTGTGATCGTTCCTAGGAGGTTTGAGCTGTATCTTGCTGTGTCTTGCAGGTACCGACCCCGGATTTGCAAGGTTTCCCCAGAGCTGCCGAACACCCTGCTGGACCCTGTGCTGGGTGCAGCCATGTGAAGCAGCTGCAGAGCTGCTTCCACCAGCCGGCCAAAAAGCGTCCAGCATCCTGCGTCCCACGTCCAGCATTCTGCGTCCAGCGTCCTGCATCCTGCGTCCCGCGTCCTGCATCCCGCGTCCTGCGTCCTGCGTCCTGCATCCTGCGTCCTGCGTCCCGCGTCCAGCATTCCGCGTCCTGCGTCCTGCATCCAGCATCCTGCGTCCAGCGTCCTGCATCCTGCGTCCCGCGTCCTGCGTCCAGCGTTCCGTGTCCTGCGTCCCGCGTTCCGTGTCCTGCGTCCCGCGTCCTGCGTCCTGCGTCCCGCGTCCTGCGTCCCGCGTCCTGCGTCCAGCGTTCCGTGTCCTGCGTCCCGCGTCCTGCGTCCAGCATCCTGCGTCCAGCGGCCGTATTCGGGGCGCCTGGAGCACCTGCGCCGAGTGGGGCCGTGGTGGCCAGGAGCACACACAACTGCTGTGTGTTCCTCTTGAAGGTGGTTTCGTAACACTGTCGTAAAAAGGACAGCCAAGAACAAGCAGTCAGGGAGCTTTTCTGCTTCTGTAAAACAGATGTTACTTTATTCCTTAAAAGCTGTCTACAATAACTGAGTGTACCTGAGCCTTGTGGGACGCTGACCTTCGCGCTGATGGGTAGGGCAGTCTGGGCTGGATGCTGGCTGCATTCCGGCCAGGTTCTGCTCTGAATTTGGGACGTCTCCACTGCTGAGGACGCGGCTGGTGGGCTGCGTGCCCCTGCCATGGATCCGCAGAGGCTGGAGGTGGGCAGGGGACGGGCAGGGTCTGTGGTGCCTCTGGGCCACTTCTCCAAGGGCGGTGTGTTTGCTGGCAGGAGTCAATAGTGATCCTTTTGTTTAAGGAGAGTCCATTTTGATAGAAGAACGGATATTTTGGAATTTGAATGCCTTACCCAGGTGAAGGAATTTAAGCTAGATCCTCACTATTCCCTGTTGGGCAAGCCTAACACCAGTCATTTTCTGTTCAGAAGAAAGTAAATAATTGGGGTTTTTTCACACCCTGGCAGTGGAGGAGCTGCTGCGAGTGCTCTGAAGGAGAAGACCTGAATTCAAAATGATTCTAACAAATTGGTGAGTTGGCTCAAAATCAGCAACCTGAAATTAAATAAAGGACAAATTACTAACTTTGGGAAGGAGAAGGTAAACACATTACTGCAAATGGGAAATAATTAGTGAGGCAGAAAAGTTTATATAAATGTAGCTGGTCTTCATTTTCGGAGCAAAAGCTCACTGCCCTGGTTAATCATTTGGCCCCAGAGATGCATTCCTGGAGCCTGGGCTGGTGGTTGCATGGCAGGTATTCGGCGGGGAGATAAATGGCGTATGAGTCGCGGGGGGGTGTATATAAACGCACACTCACACACACCAGTATGGACGTTTCTAGACGTATACCTACTTACATACTCACACACGTATATACTTAATTATCCTTAGAGGGACTGCAGTCCCTTTCGTATCAGTCAGAAGAGATTTTGTTGAAGTAGTGATGAGCAGTAAAGCTGATTCACTTTCCTTTACATATATAAGTATATTAATTGTATAATTTACATATGAATAGGTATTAAAATAGGCAGACATATATATTTTGGGTTTGTTCTGGCTCCTCTGTCTTTACCATAACAAGGTAAGATGTTATGCTCAAATAGAAATGCACCTCATTTTAATGGACAAAAGCATTCTTCTGTAGCTCTTTGTGTGCATGAATTGAAGCCTGCAGAACGGAGCCAGTGCTTGCACATCAGGTACTTGGCATTAAATGAACGATTCATACCTATGTGTATGGAAATAATTAGTTAATATCCGAGGTGCCAGGAGGCGATGCTCAATAACATGTCACTTGGTACCTTGGGTTTGCAGATGCCATAAACCTCGTTATTGCTGCACATGCATTTTTCCGATTGCTGTTCGTTAGTGCCTTGGCTGGGTCTCAGACCAGGGTAGCCCTGGGCGGCAGCCCCGTCCCCGCAGGTACGGCCGTGCCCTCCTGAGCTGGAGCAGCCCTGGGGGGATGGAGGCAGGGTGCCGGATCTCACTATTTCTTTTGCTTTTTATTTCTCCTTGTTGACGAGTGAGCATTCCGGGCAACTGAAATAAATAGCATGAAGTTACGCAGAAGTACAGTAAAAAAACAAACAAACAAAATGTAGTAAAGTTATTATATAATCTCCCAACAGCTTGAAACTGAAATCTTTGTTAAAAAACACGTATATCTATTTCCACCAGGCTGTATTAGGCTAGCTTGTTATTCCCAGGGTCTGTGCAGGCTCCATTGATTTTTATGGGCTTTGAGGCCGTAATGGGATGAAACGAGAAACATTTTCGCATGAACAATGTCATTATGGAGCCATGTACAAAACCCGCAGCCAGGCAGGTGCAGTTCCTGCAAGGAGGTGCACGGAGAGAGCGTTTACTACCCTTTGCAGAGGTTATATACGTTGGGCATCACCCGTGTAACCCCCTGCCACCCTTCCTCGCTCCCCAGGTGAAACGCCCTGCGGTCCCTCCAGCCTGACAGGACCAGCCTGGCTGGGGAGGGACCCCGGGGCCGTTTTGACGGGGGCTGTGGTGGCCGGCGCTGTCAGTGCCCTGCCTGCACCGAGCTCCTCGGGGCTCCGGAGCACAGCAGCGCCTGGGCGACCCGGTGCAGCCCTTGCTCCTCAGTGCCCGGGGCTCCCGTCCCCCGAGCTGTACTGCCACTGCCCCCCCCGAGCCGGCGTGCGACGGGCAGAAGACGGGAGAGTGTGGCTTTCCCTATAGAAACCATGGACTTCTACCTTGTGAAGGTCTGCCACAGCCTGAAGAGGACTTTCTGGATTATAGGATCAGCCTGGATTATAGGATCAGCGTGATCCATAGCCTGTGCTAGTTTAAATAGGTTTAAACTCATTGATTTGAACTGAGTATTGCTGCTGGATCCCGGGGGGACTCGGGCCCTGCGGCAGGAGGTGGCATTGTCCTGCGTTTCTTGGCACCGAGCAAAAAACTAGTGCATCTTCAGAGGCTTTGGTGGGGGGTTTTACTTGCAGTGCTGCAGTATTAATGGTGGTGATTATGGAAATGGGTGCTGGTTTAATGCCAAGGAAGTCAGGATCTTTTTCAAGACTTTAATCTCCAAAAGTTGAATGAGCATGACTTGGGCTTCTGCACTGGTATATGCAGAAGGCCATGGGAGCAGAGCCTGGCAGTTTTCAATGAGTAGAGGGTTTCTGTGAAGGAAATGGTTTGAATCCCATGAACCTTACAGCGACATGATGTAAAAGGATCTTAACGCTGAGTTCTTTAAGTCCAGTGTTCCTAGATCAACAAGAAGAAGGGAAAAGAAGGAACGGTCTTGATACGTGGCACGAACTCGTGCAAGTTCTCTTTTTCTACTGTGAATGCTTTCTAAAGCTTGAGACTGCGGCATCCGAGTTGTTCCTCCTTTCTTTGTCTGTCTGTGTGCAAGTCAGCTTTTCTGGCTCTTTTTTTCCCTCCCAGTAACGCTTTGATGATATAGGTTCCAAAACAAAAGAACAGCTATCAGAACAGCTCTGTGCAGAGCCCCGACAACAAGCACCCGGGTTGTGCGCTAGAGCGGGGATGCTTGAAATGACAATGGGTTTCAGCTGTATTTTTTCATGAGTTTATTTACTACTATCAATCTGAGGACTAGTTTTTGGGTTTGTGTTTTGTTTCTTTTAACTAACGAAAAGAAATAGCAGGGCCAAGAGCATGGTTTCAGCAGTCAGGTGATGTAAGTGGTGGTATGACATTACCTAAGAGCGTAACAGTATTTTACCTGCATCTTAAAATTATGTGTAGCACTGTGTTACGTTACCCCTAATCAGTGAACTCATTAACACAATAAATTTTGAATAAGCATTCAGGACCAGATAATTCTGTGCATTGCTTGTATTTCCATGTTTTGTCTCCAAAGGCTTGTTGACTTAAGTGTGGTATGTTTTACAATGTTTACTCTCAGTGTGTACTCCTCTGAAAATCAGTATACCAGATCATAGCTACGTAGGAATCATACTTGGGGATTTACTCATGTGCATATTTAAGAAACACAGGGAAACACTCATAATTTTCTCTGCCCTTAGTATATTCCCAAGCCTTCTCTAAAGCCCATGACATTCAGCAGCTTTTTATTGAAGCACTAACATGCTTTTTCCAGGGAGGTGTGCGCATGGGACTGCACATCTCTGTATTTCCAGTGAATTTACCCAAGTTGGCCCTCTTGCAGACTGAGTGCAGGGGGTGAGGACTAGGAAAAAAATTCTAGGATAAAGAGAATTTCCCATGCAAAAGCAGCCAGATAAAACGCCCTGGCTTTCTAGCTTGCAATGCCTGCTATGGGCCACATCCATACATGAGAGTTCACGAGCGGCTGCAACTCCATCTGTAAAACAGTGGCCTGGACTTGAAGTTTTGCCAGACCTCTTGTATCATGGGGACTGTAAAGTTGGGTTTCAAGATAGCTCTTGGAAAAACAGCTATTTCAGATGCTGCAGTCAACTGAAATGCAATTAATTTTAGCTTTATGTAGCATTTGTGCTTTTCATTATTCCAAAGCATGTATTTTTAAAATAAAAAATGTTTCCAACTCTATGGCATCATTGAATTTTTAAAGCTGGAAGGAGCTGGGGGTGACTCAGAAAACCCTTTCCTTCTCACAAGATCCTTTGCTTTAAAATCACGTGTGTTTGTTTTTTAATTGTAGGGCAGCCGCAGCTTTGCCTGAATAAGGACCGAGGGGCTGCAAGGGGCCGTGAGCATCTCCCGCTGCTGCGGGGCCAGCGCCCGGGGAAGGGCCCTGGGAGCTGGATGTTGTCCCGAGCCCCCAGCCTCCCCTTCAGCGTAGGTGGGATATTTTGGTGCGGCAGTTCCTTCGCTCTCTTCCCACTGCAGGCAAAGGGAATGGCAATGAAAACCTTATGGCCGGGTCCTTTAATGTGACCGTGACTAGACCCAGCCGTGACCATTCACAGCCCACGGAGAAGGTCTGTGGGGCTCAGGTCCAGCCGTGGGGCGCGGGGGCTGCTCCCCCCCTCCCCGTCGCTGTGCCCGGGGCCGTGCCAGCGCAGCAGCGACCTTGTTTTCAGCAAGTGCCTCTTTACTGAGCCCCTCATGGGACTTTGTACTTGGTAATTGGTGTGAGAAAACCGACGTCTGGATGGAACGATGAAATCTTGTGTTTGACTCTCACGCCTCTACGAAGGGAAACCCCCACCACTGGTGTCTGCCAGTAATACAGTTTCCCGTTGCAGAACCAAAACTGTTCCTCTGCTGCACAGATACACAGCAGGCAACAGCCCCGCGCAATTAACAGGAAAGCATTTTAATTCCACACAGGGACAGCGTTATTGTCTTCACGGCGGGCCTGATCCAGGCACCCGCTGCAAGAGGGCCCTTCTCCTTCTGTACAGGCTATGCCCGCAGGTACCGGCTGCGTGGCGTGGAGCTGCTGTTCGGTGCCCTTGTTATTTGCTCAAATAAACATTTATAGGCGCAGTGAAGTGAACTCTTACAGCAGCTAGCAGTCGCAGGGTGAGTTTATTTTGCCTGAACTTAGTGGTTTTGAGAACCAGCTGGAAATTTTCCTTTAACAGAAACTGAGAAAAAGGAAATAAGCAAGGGAAGGTTGAAAAGACACAAAAGGCTGAGTTTTCTGCTTATTGGATCTTTTGCTCCCTGTGCCCCAAGCACGCCTTGAAGCAGCCGTGCTCATCGCCCGTGCACCACGCAGGGCTGGGTGCTGCGTGGGGCCAGCGGCACTGGGAAGCTCCGGGAAGGTCAGGAAGAGGGAAGGTTTCCTGGGCAGCTCCTGGAGACGGCCCGAGGGAGCCTGGACAAGCTCCCGTGCCTCCTGTGCAGGCTTGGGCTCCCAGGGAGGGCTCAAACCTGGGCAGTTTCCACGCAGGGTGTGACTGTGAGCGCAGCAGCAGCCCTGGAGAGCTGTGCTGCAGGCTGGAGCACTGCCTGTGGGCAGCGGCGGCGGGGCTGCGCCGGGAGCTTGAGCCTGTGCTCCTGGAGCTGCCGGAAGGCTTGTTTGTTGGTCTAGTAAAAGAGTAATTTCCTCTAAGAGCCTTGCCCTCGCCCTGGCACTCGTCAGTTAGCATTGGGACGCTGTCAAAGGCTAGGGGCCAAAACCAGAGCCACGCAGCGGTGAATGTGAGGGTGCCTGCACAGGCAGCCCGCGGCGGGGGAGCAGGCGCCCGCTTGGGGGTTGGTTTGGTTTTTTGTACTTTTTATCAAGGTATTAGTGCTGTGTCAGCCACGATGTTTCCTGTGAGTCCAGGTGACAGGCATGCACATGTCCCAGAGCTGGTTCAAGCCATTTAGCAGTTTTGGGATCTGGGATGAAATAAGCCAGGACGAGCCCACTGGGAATGCTGTGGGAGGGCGATTTCTAGAACCGCTCGATCCTTGCAGCCTGCCTGCCCATGCTGCCGATCCCTGGGGCAGAGGCACTGCGGCGAAACACAGCCCGGAGCCCGTCCGTCACGTACAGACCTGACCGAAGCCAGTGGGGACCGTGCTGACGTTCATCCCTGCAGGGTCCCTCTGCAACTGCCCGGCAGCAGCTTTGCTGCTGGCCCAGCGCTGTGTTGGGAGCAGTCTGGTGGTGGCACGCGGGCAAGAAGTAGCCCGCAGCGGGGCAGGGACCTGCTACTGAATTTGTTTCCAGCCAAAGAGGTTTCTTTTTATTTCTCCCCTTTGGTGAATCTTTTGGGCTTACTAAAACAAACATGTTAGCTGCCAAAGTGTGACAGCTAAAAAACAGGGTCATAGATGAGAAAATACATGGAAGAGTCAGATGTTGCATAACTTGGTGAGGTCAATCCCAAACCCCAGTGAACAATTTCTGTCTCCAAGCTTCCCAGGAGGGAAGCAAAACTTTGTGGATGGGGATGCTGTCGGTCCCAGTTTCCCTGGGCATGTCTTCCTGGCTGAGCAGCAGGAGCATTTTGGCTGTCTTGGCAAGTGGCAAACCAGCTGAAGCTGCACACAAAACTCTGACTGAAGCTTCTCCAGCCACAAACCTGGGGGAGATGGCTGCTGGGGAGGTTGCAGGCTGGGTAGGAGACAGGAGAGGAAAGCGATGGGGAGCTGCCTGTACGCTGAGAGTGGTGTGGGGCCAGGGGCCAGCCCCAGCACGGCCAGTGAGTGCATGTGCACCGAGGCACGCAGCAGCATCTGCACCCCTTGAAGTTCAGCCCCCTCTTTGGATGGGGAGAGGTAACACTGCAGCCCCCTTTCATGAGAAAGCGGAGATGTTCCCTCAGTGCTCTCGACGTGGGGCTTGGCCGTGCCCCGCGTAAGCAGCCCCTGGCTCCCCGCCGCAGCTGCAGTGCTCCCGTCCAGCTCTGCTGCCAGCAAGGCAGGGGAGGACCCTGCCTCTGCAAGTGCGACGTGAGCAAAGAGCCTTGACGGTAGCCAAGACACTTAAAGTAAAACTAATGAAAACCTGCCATGACTTCGGATTTAAAAGTTTGGTCCTCAAGGTGTATGATCCTTCACCTCGACAGCGAGTGGCTCACTAAGCCGCGCCTGCACTTCTGAATCAGAGCAGACAGAGCGTTAGAAAACGCAGCCCTGGGAACAGTTCGGCATTAGCAAGAGGACAAACAGGATGAATCCTAGGAGAGCTCTTTCACAGCTTGGCATTTATGATTCACTGTTGAAATAAAACGTATTCTGCAATTACGCACCACTCTTTGAGGCATTCAGCTGCCACACGTCTAAGCAACACAATTGGCATTAGGCTCTTTTCTGCTTTAGAAGCAGTTCAGTTCTAGTCTGTGAAGAAATTAGTGTCCGTGTCGTTATGAAGGACGCCTCGTCTGAGGGCAAAGAGGAACAGTGGCCGCTCTGTCTCACCTGAGGCGAGTGTCTCACCAGTGCTGCCCTCCCAGCTGAGTCCCGAAGCAGATTTACTATCTCTCGGTGCCCTGCTAAAGGAGCCACACAGAAGCTAAGGGCAAACCTCTCCTTGACTCCACTGGAGCCAGGATTTCACCCCCAGTCACCTCCTCCTAAGGAAAGAACTCTCCCGAAAAAGGCAGAACAATGAAAAAAAATCATTGCGCATGGTGAGTTGTTATCCTCAGCGATTCCCACAGCCGTTTTATTGCCTGAAGGAGGAAGAACGTGAACCCTGGAGGGAAGAACTTGCCAAAGTATTTAACATTTCTACATCTTGCATGGAGCTAAAGGTTCCCAAAAAATCTTTAAAAATAACTGCAGGGATGTTTATTCAAGGCCCAAAGCTAGGCTAAGTAGAGTTTGAGATGTGGCTTTCAGGGGAAGGCAGCACAGGGGAATGAGCTGGGGACTCTGGCCTGGGGTTAGGGGGCCGCCGTGGCCAGGCCAGGAGCGTTCTGGCTGAAGCCACCTTTGTGGTTAGCAGGCCTGGGAGGGACTCAGTGGCTGCTGCCGCTGGGCCCGGGCAGGGGAGCCGGGGGGGTTAGATGCTCTTCTGAGCACTCCCGCCTGCGCTTTCAGGTCCCTGCTTCCCTCGTGGGGGGCCTGTGCCTGGGAAAAACAGGGCAACGTGCTGCTGAGCTAGCGGCACTGGTGGCAGACGATGTCAGACATAGCCACCTTTTCTTCTTTATAGAAATGGTGTAATACTACTCCAAAATAATCCTCCAGAAAGAAAAAAAAACCCTTCTCGGTGGTTGTTCTAACTGCCGGGTAACGCAAGCCCGAGCCTCCTGGCCGAAGGCGGCCGTGCGGGCAGACACGGCGGGAGCTTGGCCGGGGGTGCCCGTGTCCGGCAGCCGAAACCCAGCACCCCCCGAGGCACCGGCACCCCCGGGGGCCGAGCGGGCACCCACCGCCCCGCCGGTGGAGCCCTTAGCGCCTCTCTCCATCCTCGGACGTTCTCCTCCAGCCTCCGTCAGGCGAAACGAGCCTTCGGCCCGCCGTGCCGAGCGGCGGGGGCCGCTGCCCGGGCTCCCCCACTGCCCTACCGCGCTCCCGGCGCACCGCAAAACCGCCCCGGCTCCCCGCACGCCGCACCCCCCGCGTGTTTTCGGCTCTTCCCAGCCCGCGGAGCCCCGGCCGGGGGGGGGTGCGGGGGGGCTGCGGGCACCGAAGGGTCAGGGCCGGGCTGAGAAGAGGCGAGCCCGGGCGGGGGGTCGGGGGGGGTCTCCCGCCCCTCTCCGCCTCTCGCCCGCCCACGCGGGGGTCTGCCCGGCGCGGGGCGGGGGGCTTTGGGCTAAGGGCAACGCAGCCCCCCCGCTGGCAGCGGCGCCGCCCGCCCATCACCGTGGCACCCGCCGCAGCCTCCGGTCTGCCGCTCCCTCTCGCGGCGGCCGCTCCGAGCCATAAGCATGTCACTGAGAAAAGAGTTCCCTCATCTTTTTTATTAAGTTTTCAGCTTTCTTACTGAAATAACAATAA
>JANXJC010000037.1:24118333-24130845 GCA_027564655.1 Leptodon cayanensis | reverse complement strand
GGGGCCGGAGGTAGGAGCGGGACCCCGTGGCGGGTGGGAGCGGGGCGGCAGGGATGCCGGCGCGGGGAGGGGGGGGGGGTGAGCTGGCCGCTCTCCCCAGCTGGGAAGGGCACGGGGAGAAGATGCCGGAGCGGGGTCCGGGGGGCAGAGCGGCTGTGGGAGGGCTGGGCCCGGGCCCCCGCGGGTCCCGGCCGGTCCTTTCCTCCGACCCCCCTCCCGCGCCCTGCTTTTGTCCGGGGGCAGGAGCCTGCAGCCACGTCGGGTGCCCGGGGAGGGGCCGGGGTGGAGCCGGCGGAGAGCCCCTCCAGCCCCGGGGAGGGGGCCGGGGGCGGCCGGGCTCCTCCTCGGAGGAAGGCAGAGAGGGCGCAGCGCAGCCCGGGGAGGCGAGCGCCGGGAGAAGGAGGGCCGTGGCGGGGTGGGGGGGACACACGACACGGCTGCCTCAAAGGGGGAGGCGTTGGCAGAGGACCTGCCACCCACCCTCTGTGCCGGCAGGCTTTATGCGGGACGGAGCTGGCCATGGAGAAGTTGTACTTTGCGGGGAGCGGCGCATGGACGCTCAACGGCTCGCTGGGGAACGGCAGCCTCCGGCTGGAGAACCAGACCTCCGGGAGGAACGGCACCACGGACCCCCTGAAGAGGAACGAGGAGATGGCCAAGGTGGAGGTGACGGTCCTCTGCCTCATCCTCTTCCTCGCCCTGACGGGCAACCTGTGCGTGCTGCTTTCCATCCACACCACCCGGCAGAAGCACTCCCGCATGTATTTCTTCATGAAGCACTTGAGCATCGCTGACCTGGTCGTGGCCATCTTCCAGGTGCTGCCCCAGCTCATCTGGGACATCACCTTCAGGTTTTACGGGCCAGATTTCCTCTGCCGGCTGATCAAGTACTTGCAGGTAGTGGGGATGTTTGCTTCCACCTACATGCTCTTGCTGATGTCCCTGGACCGGTGCTTGGCCATCTGTCAGCCGCTGAGGTCTCTGCACAGGAGAGCGGACCGGGTCTCTGTCCTCCTCACCTGGCTGCTGTGCCTGCTGGTCAGCATCCCTCAGATCCACATATTTTCTCTGAGGGATGTAGGGAATGGGGTTTACGACTGTTGGGCAGATTTCATCCAGCCCTGGGGACCTAAAGCCTATGTCACCTGGATAACCCTCATGGTCTACATCATCCCCGTGTTGATTCTGAGCATTTGCTATGGCTTAATCAGCTTCAAAATCTGGCAGAACGTGAAGCTTAAGACGGCTCACGGGCCCAACGTGGGTCTGAGCTCCAGCTCCTGCAGCGGGATGGCCTTTGCCAGGGTCAGCAGCACCAGGCTCATCTCCAAAGCCAAGATCCGGACAGTCAAAATGACCTTCATCATAGTGTTAGCTTTCATAGTGTGCTGGACTCCCTTTTTCTTTGTGCAGATGTGGTCTGTGTGGGACACGAATGCTCCTCAGGAAGGTATGTCCTCTCCTCTCCCATAGCCCCACTATTGCATGGGCTGCTTAGCTCAGCAGCCGCAGGGACACCGACAGCAGACTCGGGGGCTGCGAGCGACAGCCGGAAACTTTGCTCCGAGCTGGGTCTCAGGGGGCTGGGAGGGAGACAGGAAAAATCCTGAACATGTCAAAAAAACCACCTGACAGGCAGCAGTGGCTGTGCCCGAGCTCTCCTGGTGCAGGCGAAGGCTAGTTTAGCCCCTGGCAAGCCCCCTCCAAATCCAGGGCTGCTGCGACTCAGGGGTCGGGCTGTGCGGATGGTGGCTCGGGAGGCTTTCACTGTCCCCGGGTGTGCGAGCTCAGCCTTCCCAGGGCTGTTCGGGGGTCCCTGGTGGTTCGATTGCCCACCCTGGGTGCCGGGGCATGCCAGGGAGCTGCGTGGCCATTCAGCCCTGCACCGGTTGCAGAAAACTGTGCAGCGTTAGCGCCTGACTTCTTTTTTTTTTTTCTGTATTGTTTTGTCCTCGCTGACTTCTTCGCTTTCTACTCTTTTGCCCTCTTTTCCCTCTCCTCCCGTTTCCATCCACCCTGGGACTGTGCTGCTGTTATTTCATCTCTGGAGCACGGTTCCTGCAGAAAGCCACTGATTTATGAGCAAAGGCTTTTCCTAAAGGACGTGGTGTCACTGATTTGCCATTTTTTATACTTGGCGCTGGCTGCTCCTGTCATCACTACGGTTGCAGACAGAGTAAAATGTATTACCCTCCTTGGTCTCACACACTTGTAGCTGTGCAAGTCTGTGCTGTCCCTGGGCGGAGGTGGCCGATGGTGCCTCTGCACCCGCAGGGAGAACCGGCCAGGAAAGCTTAAAAGACAAAATCTGCACAAGTTTGTGAGGTGGGAGAAAGGGCAAAAAGGTGCTTCCAGGGACAACTCGTCCTTGGATGGCCTGACCCAACTCAACAAAAATGCTGAGTCTGATGTCAAAGACTGATGAGGAGCTGCGACCCACTCCCGGCTCCCCCGGCAGCCCTGCTGTGGCAAGAGCTTCACAGCGGAGGGCACGGCTCGCTTACACTGTGCGCTCTTCTTTAACCCTATTCCAGCTATACATTGCTCTGTGGAAAACCTGATGTCTCCTGCAGCCTGTGCACATCTGTTGTCCCATAGACCAAAGCTAATAGCCTGGCTCCAGCTCTCCTAACTTGCCTTTATTGCTTCTCTGTGCTCCTTTTATTTCAGGTGGAGAAGTGAAACACAGCTTTTTAAACCTCCCTAGGTGCTCCGGGCAGCCATCTCTTGGTTTTCCACCTGATTTAGGCTGGTTGAAACTTCTAGTTTTTAGATAAGCCCTGGGATGAAGCAGCGTCTCTCCCTTTTGCTGTATTTCAGACCTGCAATCTCGAGGGCTTCCACCTGACTCATCGGCAAACAAACCTCTGCCGCTCTGCTGATTCCTGCGGCAAGGAGCAGGGGGACGGCCAGGGTGTTCACAGATCGCACCCTGCCTGCTGCTCCGGGAAAGTTTCCCTTGCTCACCCTGTGCAATTGGCCTTGAGAGGCTTTCTGCTTTGCTTTTAGGTAGGGTGGGAAGCTCCAGCCACGCCAAGTTCTAGCAAACTCCCTTTTCCTTTACTTTTCTTTGCTCAGGGGCCCGTGTCTGCAGTAAAGGGTGGGAGTTTTGCCAGAGCATTTGCTGGAGACTTCCATGGCACAGGGAAGAAAAGCCTCAGGTGGGTTATTGTGGACGCCAGCCCTTCCTCCCAGGCCCACCCTCCTCCTCGCTGGCTGCCCACAGGCACAAGAGGGACGGCAGGGTCAGACCTCTCTGCAGAAGAAAAGGGCTTTGCCTGCTGCGTTCCTGACGGTGTTGCCCTGTGTCCCGGGTCTCTTTTCCTTTGCACTGAGGCTTGGGCTGCCTTGGCCGGGCAGCACAGCGGGGCGCCTGGCAGAGGCGTACCCTGCAGCAGAAAGGGAATTTGGCTGGTTCTCATCTTGCAGGCTTTGCAGTCTGCATGGGCATAACATCAGAGAAGGAAGAGAAGGAGGCGGGCCCCCTCACGGCTACAACACCGATGGGCTGACGAGCAGATCACAAAGGCTGTGTGAGGGAGGGTCGCCTACGTAGAAAATGTTTAGTTTTCTCCACACAGGATGCCGTAAAGAGTGTCCCTGGCAAGGGAAAGTCTGTTCATACCTTACGGAATCCTAATTAATGCTGAGCAGGCACCCTGCAGTTTTCTGCCTGTGCATTGCATCCCGCGGCGTGGTGAGGCGCAGATCTCGGGTATTAGCAGAGGGATGCACAGCGCTTGGTCTGCCGCCGGTAAAACTCCCGTACTGTTCCCATCCGGCGCCTGGCCCGGCGTGCCACAGTTGTGCTTTCACCTTCACAGGGTGCAAAGTCTGCTGCAGTTTGGCATGTGTCAGGGGTGAAAGATAAGGCTGTAAAGAAAACACGCTGAAGAAGCCCTCCTTTCCTAGTTAGCAAAGTGATAATCAGAGAGGTCTCACCCTGCTGTTACTGGTCCACTTCAGAAGCTTTCTACACGGGTCTTCCTCGCTTCATAAAAACAACTTCAATAAAATAAGGCAAGCGAAGCGCAGAAGCTGCACCCCTGCCCTGAGCAGTGCCGGCTGGGGCGGGGGTCCCACGCTGCTGCCCGCCCGCCCGGCCCCGCTCCCCCTCTCCCCCAGCCCCGCTATCGCCCTGCCCCGCACCCCGGCTCCGCAGAACGTCAGGGCCAGGCAACCCCTTTGGCCTCCCTTCCCCGCGGCCGCCACGGGGCAGGTGGAAGTGCCTGGATGCGAGTGCTGAACGCTTCAGAGCCCTGCTGCAGTGCCGGGCTCATCCGTCTGCTGCGTGCCTGGGGGGGCTGGGGGTGTCAGCCTGCTATCATGTACCCGGGCCAGGCAGCGGTGACCCCCACCCCCGCTGGCCATGCAAACCTACAGCCTCTGTAAGTGCAGGTTGGAGCTACAGCTTACGGTTCAGGTATCGGCTTAAGCACCGGGCATCCTTAGCAGACCATTGGTTAGAATGAGGTTTCTGCTGCGCACACCTTATAGATAACATACATTACATGTGGCATTGTGATCTTGGAGTCGAAGTTGGCTTAAAGCATCTGTGAAGATAATAGCGAGGCTGTGAAGCAGCGTAACTGTTATATTGGTCCCTTAATCTTGGGAGCTGGTGCCCTGAAACATGGGCTGTGAGCGATAGCATCTATCTGTACTTGGGAATTAGTGAGCGGTCCTCGGTTCATTTCAATTCTGCAGCGGCGTTTGCAGCAGAGGTCCCGCAGCCCTTCCCCGGGCTCTGCCGATCCCTCCTGGCAGCGCAACACCCCCAGCCCCGCTGCGGGGGGATGTTTGGAGCCTGGGCAGAGGGAACGTCCCTGAGGGACAGAGCTTGCTCTTTGCAGCCCCCCTCGGGGATCTCCTGCCGTCCTGCCGGGGAGGGGACAGAGCCACACTTAAGACCTGCTCTGCAGTAAGCTCCATGAAATTCAATTTGTCTTCCACAGAGAGGCAAGAGCTGAGTCAGCCATGGCTGGATTTTTTTTTTAAGTAGATAGAAACACTGTGATGTATGTCAGGTCTTGCACCTAGGATTTGTAAGCCATTCCCTATGGATTTCTTTTAGCGTATGCTTGAAATTAAAAGCTGTTGGACCAGACATCACTAGAGTAGGAATTATGCATGAGTTGGCTAAAGGTGAATTTGGAAACTAGTATTCATTATTCACACTTCTTTTCTAGTTTAAAAAACTGCGAGTGGATTTTTGCAGAGGCAGAAAGGGACCAGGAACAGCCAAACCCACTTATGCATCCTTACCGTTGGCGCGTCCCCTGAGAGCACGAGGAGATGAGAAGATGGGCTCAAAGCACAGGGAGTGGAATAAAAACTCTGTCCCCCGCCTGCAGCTGCTTCGTGGAGGTGCTGCTCCACGGGGGGCCGGGGCTGCCCCTCCTTGTCCCGGTTGCCGTGGTGGGTGCGAGTCCCACCATCCCCTTCTCAGAAGGTACCAGTCTGACCTCTCAGGTGGGACGGTCTGGTCCTTTGTGTTCTGGGGATGGAGAGCAGCAGCCGCAGACGTGACATCCTGGCACCACGCTGCCAGCATCGCCTCCCGTCCCCAACATCACGCTTGTGGCCAGCAGCCATTGCCAGGCTCCCAGGCTTCATTACTGAGATGGGAATGGCTGTCAGTTCCCCTGGCAGAGTGTTGTATGTGAAAAATTAATTCAGGGGGAAAGAAAAATGCCACCACCCCCCAGGGCTGGGAGAGCGCCGGGCAAAGAGGCTTGGATGGGGCCGGGCTGGCGAACGCTGTCCTGTCGGCTGGGTTTTGGTGGTGGGGACAGCCCAGGAGCAGGGGATGCTTCCCACAGCCCGAGTGGATGAAAGCCAGTAGTCCGCCCCAAATTGGCCGCTGGTGGGGAAAAACGAGCCACCCAGGTCTTTTTGTTCCCAGTCCTGCTTTTTGCCATGGCAACTCCAAGAGGCCGCGCTCCCTCCTCCCCGCTTTGGGCACGATAAAGGCAAATTGTGCAGAGGATGCTGGGGGCAGCTCTGCCTCTTGGCGAGGCATTTCTAGGGTAATGCCGAGCAGGCAGCAGCGCAGGAGCTGGATGGGGGAAATGCAGCTCTTCTGGGGGAAAAACCTAAAACCAGGTTGCTTAAACGCAGACTCGCTTCCACCCTTTTTATTTGCCAGCTCTTCTTTTCCGATGTACTGACCGTGGTGTCCCTGCAGGCAGGGCAGCCCACCCTGGCGTGGGAGGAGGTGTTGCAGTGCCGGCAGAGCTCGGGGCTCTCGGCAGAGCCCACCGTGGTGTGTGCCCGGTGCCCACCTCCCCAGGGCGGTAGTTCTCGTGCCCTGATGCTGCCGTGCTTTCTGCCTTGCAGCCTCCCCCTTCATCATCGCCATGCTCCTGGCCAGCCTCAACAGCTGCTGCAACCCCTGGATCTACATGCTGTACACGGGGCACCTCTTCCACGACCTGATGCGGCGCTTCCTCTGCTGCTCCACGCGCTACCTGAAGTCACGGCCGGCGTGCGACCTGAGCGTCAGCAAGAAGAGCAACTCCTCCTCCTACGTCCTCAGCTGCAAGAACACGAGCCAGAGGAGCTTCACGCAGCCGTCTATGATTTGAGACATGGCCATCCGGGACCTTGCGCCGCTGCCGTGCTGCCTCCAGCGCTTCCCTGTGAAAAGTAGGGATTTGGACAAGCAAGGGCGTTGCTATATAAATAGGTGTATATATGTCTGTGCGCGTGTAAGCATGTACAGCGGTTGTTATTTAACTGAGGCAGGAGTTGGGGGAGGACTTCTGCGTTCCAAGTTTCAGTGCTGCCTGGGACTGGGCACCAGGGACCTGCTTCTGAGCCCCCAGACCACTGGGATCGGTGGCTTTTAGACACCACCGGCAGGGACAGGTTTTGCCCCAAACGATCCCCTGCGCTGCTGGGGCAGGAGTGCTATGTCCCCATCGGATGCAAGGGCCTGCAGCGCAGGGTGATAAGTGCCACCCTGGGCACCCGGGCGTCGGGCACCCGGCCCCACCGCTGCCTGCAGCAGGAATCCCATGGGATGCCAGCGCCTGGCTGGGGCAGAGCCGCGGGCACTGTGTTCTCAACACAAGCGCGATTGCTTCGCTTGAAGCGCTGTGGGGCAGAGGCGGCCCCATCCCTGCATCCCTGCATTCCTGCATCCCTGCATCCCTGCATCCCTGCTCGGTGCCAGTCCTGCTTCCCCCCCCACCCGGGCCCGCCGGTGGCACCACCGTCACAGAGCAGGGCAGTCCTGCCGCCGCGGGATGGAAGGCGGGGGGACGACAGCAGGGACAGGGCTGGGGGGCAACGCTAACGGCCGGGTGTCCCTAGCCCCCCCCGAGCTGTGCTCCGTGTGCTGTGCGAGGCTGGGCACACGGGTCAGCAGGAGCCAGGGGAGCAGACATGACGGCAGGGCCAGGGGATCTGTGCAATAACACGTTTGCTGAGTGTGCTCAAAAGCTTCTCTGAAGGTGGGCGTGTGGGATTACAGCTGGGCTCCGTGGGGTTTAACAGAGAAACTCCTGTTGAGTCCCCAGAGGCCAAGCTTTTGCTTTGGGTTTACCGCAGATCGCATTTAGTCTTTTACACCAATGCAATTTTCTTGCTGTGTAACGCACAAGGTCATGCTTATGGCATGGATTTTTAATTGTTAAGAAATACCTGTAAATAAAGTTTTCTGACTGTGTTGTGATGGAAAGCAGGAGGGGAAGTGCAGAAGGAGCACTAGACTAAGAAAAGGAAGGAAACTAATGGGAAACAATGCTTTGAACACAAGACCCAAGTATGCTCGGCATAACGATGCTTTTGTCTATCGAGTACTGCACCAAGCACTTGAGATCTGCACACCGCTTTATTGCGTAGCGTGAAGCTGTGCTCCTGCCTTTGCTCACGCTGCCTCCCAGATCTGCAGCTGGGGGGGATGTGCAGAAGCAAGGCCTCCACGCAGTCAAAGGGTAATACAATTTGGCCTTACATTTTGGGAATGAATATGAAAAATGCATTTAAAGGTGTACTTTATTTTTTCACTGTCATCAACAGGTACATTTTCACCTTTCATATCCTGGCATTCCTTTGACTTTTTTGTAGTAGCTTCAAGTGAGCTCTCAGCACATTTGCTGAATATGACCCAGCACGTTCAGTCTCAGCATATTTTACCAGACTGGTTTATATTCTTAGGAAAGCATATAACATTTTCCTCCCATGTTCACCTTCTTTCTCCTTGACAGTTTTTAACTCCTGCACAAAACAAGGAGGGGGGGTGTCCCATTCTATTGTGAACCCAGGGGCCTGGCCCATCCTCTGCCTGCCAGGAACGAAAGGCAGTGTGGCGATAGATGTCACCAGGACTGATGCACAGAGCAAGGAGGAAACTTTGGGAGAGGCCAGGCATTGCCTTGCGAGCCCTGGCTGCAATTACTGGCTGCGGTTTCGGGGTCAGGCAGGCAAGGCCGTGCCCCCACACGTGGGATACTGCGTTCTCCAGCCGAGTGATGCTGCAGCCCACGGATGAGCTCCCGCGCCGTCCCCGGGCTGCGATGAAATGGAACAGGGAAAGGAGCTCCAGGTTTGTCTCAGTGGGAGGATATTGAATGCGCTGCCAAAAACCTTTTAAGGGTCAAAAGAAAAATAGAGGTGCTGACACATGAGCGGTGTGTGTTCCACGTGCAGGGAGCCCATAGAACACTGTGGTGGGGAGATTAGAATTTTGGAGGTTTTTTGGGTTCAGGCTGTGAACTACTAGAACAAAAAAGATTAAAGAGAGTATAATCCCAGTATTGTTTTAAATTATTTTTATTCTCACAAAAAGCTTTAAAAAATGCTCATGATAAAGTGATTTTGGAGACTTTTTTTCCCCTACAAATACCTAAATATCTTTTTTTTTTTTGTATCACTCCATCCATCTCGAGGCTGGGAGTTGCTAGAGCATGGGTGCTCTATTGCTATGGAATAATGGAAGTCCACAATCCCAAGCCATTGGAAGAACACCAGTAGAAAATCTGGCTCTTTCTTGTCCTTGGCATGGCACTAGAAGATATTTCGGCTCCAAGTCTTTGTTGGAAGCCGAGGGAAAAAAACACATGAATACAATTGAGAATAATCTCTGAACAGAGAGACCGCCTGGGCCCTGATTCAGCAAAGCACTTAAGGCCAGAGCCAAAAAAGCATTTAAGTGCCTCAAAGTTAAAGTACGGCTTCATGGAAGATGGACTAAACAAATTAATTGACAACACAGGGGAGGAAATAGCTCCGAATTAGAATTTCCCCCCCCGGTCCCTGTGTTTTCACTGGAGCCGGAGCGGCTGGGAGCGGGCAGTGTCCCAAGGAGGCTCTGTCCTCCGCTCCCCCCCGCACATCTGGGCGAGCCCCACGGGATGCTTTGGGAAGGGACCGGCTGGAGGGAAGGGTGCGAGGCAGCACGTTGGATGCAGGTCTCCTCCCAAGGGGTCGGCGTGGTCCTGACCCCCCCAGCCCCAGTCGCTCCATCCCAGCGCTGGGACGGCAGCTACAGCAGGGCAGGGCACGGAGCAGAGGGACAGCCCTCGCCGTCTAAGATAAGTGCATTGCTGTAGGCTAGAGCTTACTCAGCATGAAAGAAGCAAGCACGTAGTAAATATTCTCCCTGAGAAACAAGCCAAAGCTTGACTTAAAGCCAAGCTCGTAATTTCTCAAGCAACGTTACCAAAAGCAATTCGTTCTCGTTGCTCCCCATGGCGCTGCCCGGCCGCCCTCTTTGCAGCCCCAGCGCGCTTGCTGGCGATGCGCAGGACAGCCGCCCACCTATGCTGTACTGCCCGTTGAATCACGACCACAAGGCATAACGATGCCCCATAATTAAGTAGTGAGTGTCAAACTGCAACAAATGAGTTTGCAACTGCTGATGGCCCAGGCTCAGCACATACTCCCAGATGGCAGGCACAGCATTTCAAGCATTAATTGATCCAGATTTCAAAGCTTTGCTGAAATGCAAACACATATGAAAAAAAAGTTTGTTTTCACTATTCTATCCATAAAACTTTTGTGCAGCGTGATTTAATACAGAAGCTTCCACAACTACAATCATTTGCAGCAAATAACAATTCATATGCGAGTGTTTCTCTCAGTGTCGTGCTAGACCGAAGGGATGGAGAAGCAGGCAGGGTCTGGTCTGTTGTCCAGCAGCATCTCTGCACCCTCGCTTCTCACTCTGCAGCTGCAGGTCGTGGCCCAGGGCTGTGGTTCAGGAGATGCTGCAGTCCCTCCCGCAGGAGCAGGGCATGATGCTGGGGGTCCTGGAGGGCAGAGGGCTCTCCCTGGGCTGCTTGCTGAGCCTCGACGGGCTTCTCTTCTCCTAAAGCTGCTGGCTTTGGGATGGAGTGAGGGGCAGCCCGGCGTGCCTCCATCTGCAGGGAGCGTCCCCGGCAGCCAGCACTGCTGCAGAGCCCTGCCGCGCTGCGCAGGTCCCTGGGGCCGGGTGTCCCTGTGCCCGAGGGCAGGGCACGCTGCAGGGGCCGGGGAAACCTGCGCAGAGGGGTGGTGGTGCGAGGGCTGGTTGGGGCGGCCGTAGGGACCTAGATCTCCTTGCGGAGAGCAACTCTGACGTTGCTGCAGATCTTGGAGAGTGCCTCGAAGAGCGGGTCGCAGAAGGTGTGGATGCAGAGGGAGTAGATTCGGCTGACGCACTGGATCTCTATCAGGTAGCTCTTGATGCAGGGCACCACTGCCCAGATGTGGCAGAAGGAGATGAGGGCAAAGAGGAAGCCCCAGACGACTGCCAGGGGGATGCCCAGGATGGCAGAGAGCAGCCGGTAGCACCAGTACTTGCTGACGGTGAAGGTGGTGTAGCTGGTTTTCCAGACGCCGTCAAAGCTGTATGTTCCCACAGGCTCAGCTATCACATCCTCAAAGTCCACCTGGGAGGAGAGAAGACGGAGGTAAGGGGCTTTGGGGGGTTAACAAGGGCTCCAGGGCAAGGATGAGGATCTGCTGCAATGTCAGCGGAGAGCCCGAATGGAGGGGGCTGGGGAGACCAAGGGCCGTGCTGGGGAGGACGGCTCCCCTGCACCCCCCCGAGCAAGGACAAGCCCCCGTGCAGCAGGAGAGCCCCTGCCCTTGCAGAGGTCCGAGCGGGAGATGGCGCAGGGCTCGCGGCACAGCCTGGCCTCAGCCCACGGGCAGCGCGGTGCGCAGGCTTAACCCACGGCACGAGACCCCGGGCTTGGCTGCTCCAGGACACGTTCCCTGGTCCCAAACACTGAGCTGTGGATGCTTCCAGGTGCTGGGGCCAGGCACGAGCCCTCGGAGCAGGAGCTGTGCATGGGAGTGTTTACTCCGGAGTTGGCCAGAGCCCATTCCTACACTTTCTTAGCATTCAGGGACACAGGCTGCCCGCTTGGCAAGAAGGTGGTTTGTGCTAATAAAAATCCAACCTCCCTCTTGATTTATGATTTATTTATTTATATATGCAGAGGCGAGGTGCTCAATTCTGGCTGTCTGCGTTCTGTCTGAAGAGGGAGAGAGATCGGCTCAGCCATGCCCTTACAGGGATAGTACTGTTATGTGCAGGCATTGAGAGTGTCTCTGAATGACAAATACGCTTAAAAGCCTCTGAATTACGCATACAGATCTCACTGAGGTATAACTCATTTCTAGGGGATACGTGACCCAAGCTATTTGTCTTGAAAAATAGCAGGGCCTTTTCTTGGGAAGCTAATGTGTCTGTTTGTACGTTTATGTTAAATTGCAACATCCATTCTGGTTTTGGAAGCACTTCGATCATAAAATCATTCTGCATCATCTTTAATTTCCTGGAGTGGGTAGGAGGTACCGGGAGAAATATTGCCGCAGATTAGGAATCAGCAGCCAGGTTAGATGGTCCTGGAGTGCCTGGCAGCAGCTCCCGGGAAAGTCCTGCTGCCCAGGTGGGCCGGGGAGGGAGCAGCAGGTCACTGCACAGCTGCCTGACTGCCTGATGAGCTCGTCAGGGGATCAATTAGTGAAGGGAGTGGCAGGCTATAAGAGAAGAGTCTCTGCCCTGCTGCTTCTTTTGCTAAGGGTGCACCAGGAGCCGGTCTGGAGGAGGGCTGGAGGCAGAGGCTGGGTCCTGAGCTGAGCCTGAGCACTGCCCCGGGGTGTTCAGGGACCAGCAAACGCAGGTACCGCTCCATTGCTCTATTGCTTTGCTGGGGAGGAGGCTTTTAAAGCTCTGCAGAGCTTCTGTGGCCAGTGCCACTGCTGTAACTGTAATGTGGTCTCAAATTCTGGCTGTTGCACCATAATTCTTGGGACGGGTTTATCTATGGCCATGGAAACCCTTCAACCTACAAAGCACTCTGTTTCCCTGCTTCCCTCCGCTGGATGCCTCTCTCCCTGCTGTGCTTTTAAGGGCATTATGTGCTTTAATGCCCAGGGTGGTTCTGAGTGTGTCGCTGCCCAGTGGAGAGTGGGGAGGCTTTGGCTTTCCGTTTGGGACACTGTCAAGCAGCAACGGGGTGAGTTGTGCCCCCTGTCCTGGAGCTGGTTCTGCCCGCCCACCCCACCCATATAGG
>JANXJC010000037.1:24040431-24118233 GCA_027564655.1 Leptodon cayanensis | reverse complement strand
TCTGCCCTCCCTACCCACCCTTATCGGCTGTGCTATTTTTAAGGTGGGAGGAATGCTAGGTAGCTAGAGCAAACACTCTGAGGACTTCCAAAGCCAATGAAGCAGCCGTGTGGCCATCTCGGCGGGTGAGCTTGAAAATCCTCTTACAGGCTTTTGGGGATCTCCCAGTGGGAAAAGGGGGGAATGGGGCTGGCATGAGGGGTTAGGGATGGCCTGGAAGGTGCTGGCATTACTCCCCCAGTAGTGGCTGGTGACATCTCCAAGCTGGGGAGCCGGTAGGTGTTCCCCAGAGTGCTGCCTGGCTCTGGGGGTGAGCGGGCTGACGGCTGTCCCGGTCCTCGCCGCACCGGCAGCACGGCTGATGATGGCAGGGGACGGCTGATGATGGCAGGGGACGGCTGATGATGGCAGGGCAGCGCTGCTGCAGCCCCGCGCCTTTCGGAGCCCTGGGCCGAGGCTGTCGAGATGCGCTGGCACGGTGCGGTAGGGATGTGGGACGCGCTGCTGGGACGCGCTGGAGATACCGAGGTGCCTGGCAGCTGTCACGGGCACGTCTCGCTGTGCCGGGAGGGTGCCCATCTACAGCTGTCACTGTCACAGCTCATTGTGGGGGAGGGGGGTTAATTTGACCATGCCACGATTTTAGCTGTAATAGTGTTCTAATGCACAAATGCAGGCTTGCATTTCACCAGTGTGATCGAGGTCACGGCCTGTTACAAAGCCTTTGCGAGTAGGCTCAGTGCGTTCTGCCCTTCTGGCATGTCATCTGCTTTGATCTCTCAAATACAGTTTTAACGAAACCCTTCTATCTCCTCCTGTTCTCCTTTGGGCCAAAATTATCTTTGGCATAATGCTAACAAAGCTTAGAGCAACCACGCTTCAGTGGCCAGCATTGGGGAAAATGTTGCCCTGTTCAGCCAGACTGAGAGCTCCTCTTGATCAAAAATAGACAGAGGCGGCTTGCTGCACCCTCCTGCTGCCATGTGGGAGAAACAATCTTCTTCCAAACAGGACAACACGTATCTAAATGCTCTGGTGCTCCAATTATCAGGTCTTGAAGACTAGCAGTCTTCTTTCAAGGTTCCCTTTAAATCAGTGGTAAGGGCTGACCCTGTTTTATTTTTGGCTCCCCCACTTACTGGTACAAAGGAGGGCAGCTCCATAAATTTTCAAGGTACAGCCCGTGAAGTTGGAGAGCGCATTCAAGGAATGGGAAATATCACATTAATTGGAGCCGCGCGCACCATGCAGCCCCCCAGCCAGCGCCTGGGTGCTCCCGGCAGCAGGGTTGTGGCTTGTAGAGGGTTATGTTCCTGCAGCCCCAGGTAATGCCACCTCTGGAGGCACGTATCCCAGGGACTTTCAGCCCTGGCTGAGGTCAAGCCAGATACAGGATGCCAATACCAATATACTGACTGCATTAAGGAGGCAGTGATGCTTCTAAAACACAGTGCTGAGCAAGTCCTACCTTTACAACGTCCTCGTTTATTCGCTTTGGGTCTCTGTTCACCAGGTCGATCTCCTTGGTGAGGTGGTCCTTGATGATGATCCTCTCCTCCAGCTCGGTCTGTTCCTCTGCCATGGCTGCTCTGCTGCCGGCTTGGCTCCGGACGCTCACAGGGCAGGGAATTGGGGCTCTGCTGGAGGAGGACCCGGGGGAGGGCAGGGTGTGGAGGCACTGGCCCCCCCCGCTGCCCACTGCAGCTGCCCTGCAGCCCTGTGCCGCTGGCAGTGCTCCAGGCTAAAATTAATGTCGTGCTTCCTGCAGCCGCTCTAAAGTGTCCCTTAAAGGGGCTTTGCTGGGGACAGCCCCCTGCACTGTCACCTCGGGGCGGGGGGACGACATCTGTGGGTGGCTGGTAGCCCTTGAGCTGGGGCAAGAGTGTCACAGGGAGTGGGCGTGCAGCCCCCCAGCCCTCTCAGCCCAGCTGCGCAGGTGGGAGTTTGCTCTCACATGGAGAGGCGGTGTGGGAGAAATGATGCCCAAACTGGGGCAAAAGTCCTCAAAAGCCTGAGAGAAATAGTTGTTTATGAGGCAGACTGTTGTCTGCAAATTTGTAAATGAACCGGCTCAGGGGAGACAGGAATTGTGTCTATAAATGTCACCCAGAGAAGCCTCATTGTCCTGTGACAGCCAGCGAGCCTTGGGATCCCTCTGGGAGCCTAGAAGGCGGCTCCCAGTATCAGCTTGGATTCCTTCAGTTCCAGCTTTTTCATACAGAGAAAATTGAGGAAATCCAACAGACCAACCCACAGATCTCTAATGGTCCTGCAATCTCCTCCGTGAACACTGGGCACAGTGACATTTAGCGTATTAATGAAGGTTTATTTAACTTGTGCTGTATTTTGATAATCCTCATCAATGTCTCCAGTGTTCTCTTGGTTTTTGGAACCTGAATATTTGTTTAGATCAAGTCTGGTGGTGCTGTGGGTGCGTGCTTTTCCTTTCCTTCACGCAGGCAGTCTGTCTGCACACCTTTTGTGCTGATACAGCACAGCAAAAGTGAGAAGGAGTAGAGAGGGAAGGATGCATGTCTGCTAAGGAGGAGGGATCAGTGCCCCAGAGGTGTCTGCACAACTGCTGAGCATGGAAGCAGCTGCTTCAGAGCTACTGTGCTCGGCTGGCATGGTGGAGGGGGTGGTATTTTAACTGCAAAAGGCTGCTGCCTTCCAAAAAATCAGTGCCTGTGCAGTGCTGTCTTTATCAGACCCATGTGGCTTGGTGCCTGGAGCCTTCAGCGCTGCAATGGTTTTGTTCCAGCCCTTTGAGTTGATATAACACAGTGCAAAAATGGGATTGGGTTCTTTCATTTGGCTGAGGTGTCACAGGTCTCTCGGGCATACTCATTTTTCCCCAAGAACTTGTGACGGCGAGGGCCTGGCTGAGTGTCACTGCAGGTCAAAGGCTGCCAGACTCCTCTAACTTCTACTGCTGCCCGTGGTGTTTTTTAGTACTTTTTCTGGAGTCTGGGTGGTACCTCAGTCTGAAAACTGTTTTTCTTTGAATTTCTGCTCTAGTGAAAGCCGATGTGGTGATGCCCTGGGGTATCACATATCCGTGGCTAACACTGTGATGACTGCAACTTGTCAGAGAGCTCCCCGACTCCTCCTGTAGGGAGAGAAAGGGCAGGACTGGGGGTGGGAAGGTAACCACGCAAACCCCTGGGGTATTGCAAAAGTACAGAAGGCACCTCTGGAGAAGGGACAAACTCTGTAAAGGGTTATGAGCGTGGGGTTTTGGGTTTAAACCTGGGCAGGCTGCTTCTGGAGAGGAGCGCCCATCAGTGACCCTGTCCTGGCTGCGTTCCTCTGGGTGAAAGGATGCTGGAAAACCCTTCAGCAGCACCAGTTCCACATCCCTGGATCTCTCGCCAGCAGGATGGCTCAGTCTGGCCCCATTCCTTTGCCTTCCCGCAGGGTGAGTTCAGCAGCAGCCACAGCTGCAGTGTTAAAATGCACCTGGGAAGCAGTGAGCTCCTGCCTGTGGTAAAACATGCCCAGAGCTGGTCGGGCGCGCGAGTACCCAGAGCCCAGCTCGAGACAAGGTGCCTGCTGGTCTCTGCCCTTCGGCAGGGCTTTCGGACCCGCAGTCCGTCGGTGACCTGGCCGTCCATCCGCGGTGCCAGCACCGGCTCCTCCTTGGCAGCAGCAGCTGGAAGAGCCCAAACCCAGCACGGGCTGGTGTTGCAAGTAAAAAGTCCTCCGTGCTCCAAAGCTTTGGGCATCAGCTTTAAGGCCAGACCTGCTCTGTCATGGCTGAATTCCTCTCTAACAAACTTTTGTAGCACCACTGCTGCGACGACTAAGCACTTCAAGCTAGATTGTGAGGGGTGTTTTTGCAACATAAGCTGTTTTTGCCTTACTCTGAGCTGAGGGAACACATCGCTGGTGTGAGCGGGGCTGTGAGCGGAGGCGGCATGCGTGAGTAACCACCGTCTGATGGAAGAGCAAAGCTCGCTTGGCCGGGAACCAGCGCCGAATTTAGGAGGCACAGCTGCTCCTGGCAGTGCTGTCCCCTCACAAGCGGAGGAGTGCGACACAAGGTATTTGCTCTGCTGCATTTTTCTTGACCTGTCCCACATGGAAGGCTTTATGCTGGGAAGGGGGGGTTGGTGACCTGCCTTCCCCATGGTCCGGGGGGGGCTCGGCCGGCGCCCCGAGACCCAGGGCCGTGCTGGGGGACAGCAGCACGGTCGTGGGGAGCAGCACACGCTGGGCCCTGCCCCACCTCTCGTATGGGATTTCTAACAGCGTGAGTCACTTGCTGTCTTTAGGCTTGGGCTGGGCTGGTCCTCGCTGTCTGCACCCAGGCATGCGGCTTTGCTGTCCCAGGCGTGGGAGTAGGAAAATGTGAACCCACGTAGTGGTTAACGTGCAGTTAGTAAGTGTCTCAAGTAGCAATGAGAGAGGAGGAATATTCTGTTGCACTGTAGATACTATAAATAAATCTATTTCCGAGTACTTTAAGGCTGTGAATGGGACACCATGTAAAAGCTTCTGCTGTGCAGAGGCTGCAGTGGACTACCGGTAATATTAGTTTGTTAGTAACTAGTGACAACCAGAAGTTTAGCTGCTAAGTATAAATCACAAAACAATAGCAGTTTTAGCAAATATTAGTGCTCCCCCAGGGATGGATATAGATGAGAGATGCATTGAAAGGATTTGCTGGCCATGGCTTGTCTTGTGGAGACCCTCTCCCAACCTGGCCATGCAAGACACAGCCTTTAATTTCTTGGCAGTGCCTTTCACTAGTACCAGCTCACACGTCAGCTGCACATCAATAAAGTTGTTGTGCCTTTCAATATAAAGTCCAGCTTTTGTATAGCAAATGCATTTCTCCTTCCAGATCAGGGCTTCTCCTTGCTGAGGTTTTCTTGCACCAGCCTGCCCATGCTCCAGGCAAGTCCTAAGCTTCAGCTGGTCCTCTTGTCCCTGGCGCACAGCTGCCCTCAGCCAGCCCTTGCCCGTACATCTGTCCAGCTCTGAGTGTGGAGGAAGGGGATTCAGGCTCATGCAAAAGACTGAGCAGATTGAGTGCTCCTGCATGCGTGGAGCACACTTGGGTGTTTTAAAACCCAGCTCCCCACCCCTGTGCAGGAATCTGGGGTGTGCCCATTACCAGAGGATGGCTCCTACCCTGTAAATACGATATTGCTGGTGGCCACTGCACTGAGAAGGCTCTTTTGTTCAGCTCTGCTGCTGTCATGCTTTCTTTCCCCTTCTATGAGCAGCTCCTCTCAAAGCTTTGTGCCGCAGCGCTGGCAGAGGAGGATGTGCAACTCGGCTGCTGCTGGGGTCACCGTTTTGGTCTGGAGCTTACCAGAGAAGCAGGGCTAGGGCATGCGGCTTCGTCCTCCTCATCCTGAAACCTTTCCAAACTGCCAGGCATCGCTTGGGATGTGAAGGAAATGCCACTTATTCTGTTTAGCTTGGAGTGTTTTTCCTATGCTCCCTGTATGTCAAGTCTTCTGAAGGCTTTTTTTCTCCCAGGAAAATGGAAAGAGTTACACAGCAGAGGCAGGAGAGGCGATCCGGCAGGAGAGGCGATCCAGCAGGAGCAGGGCAGGGCTCGACAGTGGAAGCACAGGACATGCCTGCTCAGTGCTGCTCAGGGCACTTGTTCTCTGCTGAACAGACCTTCTCCAAAACAGATGCTTTGCCTCTGATGCGTGCAGCGGGTGCTGCTCCCTCCACTGCTCCTCTGTGTGTGTCGGTGCCGGGTGCCTGTGGGAACCTGTGGGAGTTGAAGCCCACCTGCACCGAAATTTGCATCTTTCCTTTTGAGAACATCTGTTGGGAAACCTTGTGAGAAGTTTCCCTCTGCAGAAACAAATAGTTACCATTGTCCCCCTGACCAGCCTTATATGTGATTGCAAGGGGAGTATTGCTTTTGGAAAATAGATTACCAAAACCTGGGCTGGCCGTGGGCTAGAAGGACTGGTGCTATGAACTTAGAAGCCTTCTAGAGGTCAGATAAATGACCTGCTGCTTGCTGCAAGCAAGTAAAATACATTTCTTTTGAGCAGAGAAGAATAAAGCAGCAATAAAGCTTGCAGAAATCAAAGCTCCCATGAAAATAAATTGACCAGAATTGCAGTGAAGGAATAGTAAAGAAGGGGGAGAAATTGGGAGCTTCTGCTTTCAAGTCCTCTGAGAGCGTGTGGTATGCTGTGGGAGAGAGGAGAGTCAGGTACAAAGTGATGCTGGTAAATTAAGTCATAGGTTAAAGCAGGAGGAATAGCTCGGTGCTTAAGTTCTGACCTCAGGGGCTTTTAATCCTTCAGCTCAGTTTAGCGTGTGTAACAAGGAAAGTAAATGAATGAGTATTTCAAGTGAGTGGAAAGTGCTGCCAGATGGGAGTGAGGGTAAGGGATCAGCTCTGCCTTCAGTGCTTGGAACAGAGCTCTCCTTTCATCTTTTTTTAAAAAGCAAAACAAAACTACCTTTCACGTCTCCATCCCACCAGCATCTTTTAGCTCTTCTGACTATCTGTTGCAAGTTAAAGCTCAGTTATGATCTATTCCCTAGTGTTACTTCTCCCTGAAAATGGGACCCTGCCAGTGGTAGTGTTGTGTGATCCTGTCTTTTGTTTCTCTTGCATATTACCATTGTTGATGCTCTAAGTCAGAAACTAGAAGCTGGGTCTCCTCTGGTGGCAGGAGAATGTGTGTGCAGGCTTGGGAGTGCTGGGGATGAGGTTCTCTTGTTTTGGGTAGAAATCTGCAAGCCTGGCCAATGAGTTTGCAAACACTTGATTCTCTCCTTGCCTGTCCTTGCTGGCTTGAAAGAGCATCAGGATGAACCGTGGGCAATGACTTTGTGCCATGTGAGGTTTGCACTATGCAGCACCTTGAGTTTCATGTACAGAAATCATTTATTATTAAAGTAAACAAGTTGGATTGAAATACACAGGAGAAGCAAAAGCCCCAGGTAAGAAAACTGTTTAATGCACAATTTGTTGGTCAACTTGAGAACACTTGAGGGGATTATGGTGGTTTCAAGTGAATGGGATGTGTCTTTTCCATCTGCCTCAGATTCCCTCTCTCTGTTCCTGGTGTCTCTTCTCTCTCACAGGAACTGCAAGCCAGAACTTTCCTTGGTCACAGATGGTACCTTGCCCTTTTCCTGCCTGGATTTCCTCTCTGTTAGCATGAAAGAGGAATCTGGTCCTGCTGGAGCTATTTGTGTCAGAGCCCTTGGATGAAAAGCCTGGCTCCTGTAGGAGTGGTCCGGAGACCAGTGCCCTGCCTCCCTGCAAGTGGCACAGGGTCTCTTGTGTTTAGGCTAGTCCTTGCCCTTCAGTCCTCGAGTGCTAATGAGTACTGAAGATACAGAGGGTAGGGGTTTAATGGCATTACCATTTCAGAGGCAGCTGAAATAGGTGGCTGGCAAACAAAAGTTTGACTAGAAGCTCTGTCATGTTTAATATCAATTAAAATTAAGTTTCACTGAGGAAGTACAGAAAAACATTCATTTATCATTCAAGTCGTCGCCTTAGTTTGTTTCAATTCAAACTGTTTTGCCCTTTAAAGAGAAAGAAAGTCTATGAATATCAAATTCATGCCCCTGTGGATATACGACCACCTAATCTTTTTGCATTCTTGTCTGTTGTAAATGCTGGGATAGGAGCTTGAGACCTTTTTCCCAGCAGGATGCAGTGGGCTGTGGGTGCGCTGCTGGGCTGGGGAGCGAGTGCTGAGGGCAGGCAGGTGCTCTGCCATTTCTGCAGATGGGAGCAGGATGGGGGGCAAGTTAGGGTGACACAGAGCAGAAGCTGGACTGTCCTGGTGGAAATCCTTTTCTTTATTTGTAGTGGAGCCCCTCAATGTAGAGTAGGGACAGAGAGCTCAGCTGTGATGCAAAACATGTAAAGCTGCATTTCATCCCATGGTCTACAATCAATAATTCTTCCTTCTGTCTTAGTTATGAGCTTCTTTTTGCTTTGGATATATGTGCCCCGAATTTCTGGGATGCCCAGATGCTGAAGGTTCAGCAGCTGTGGTCAGAGCCACTGGGTCTGGGCTGTTGGCGATGTGATGCAGCAGTGCCCGACGGCTGAGAGGGGGCTGCCCTTCAGCAGGGATGTGGGAGACCTGAGGAGATGATATCACATTAAGACACCCCAGGTACTGAAGAGTTTCTGCTTTTAATGCTCTGTCTAACCATACCAGTGCACTGGGTATCACACAAAACATCTACAGCTGTGTTTCTTGTTATGCAGCTCGTCAGGCACTAATTGAGCCTGTAAGTAACTGCTAGCTATTTCCTAATTCCCTCTTAATCACATTCTTATGGCTGTGGGCAAAGCTACATTTTAAATGTTGAACAAATGACTGTGTCCTGTATCAGATCAGAGAGAAAAAAGTGCCCTAGTGCTGGAGTAGCCGGGAGGTTTCAGCAGAGCAGTCACCCTTCTGCAAGGACTTTGCCCACTGTCGCCGGCCCCCTGCAGCCCCGGGCCAAGGCCCCTCCGTGCTGCTGGGGGGGATGCCCAAAGCCCCAGCACTGCCTGGCTGCATCCTGCCCATCTCGGGGATATGGTGCCCTGCAAGCCCTGGCTGACGGATCGGCGATGTCGCCGAGGATGAGCAGGGCTGGGGGTGTCTCGCCAGCCCCTGCCAAGCCGGGCTTTTCACAGTGCTGCTGCTGGACGGTGCCAAGCCTGCTCTGAGAAAAACCAGCGTCGAGTAACTCATGGGATGTTGTTCCTCCCCTGCTGAAGGCACAGGAGGGCAGTTTTGGAGCGGCCCCCTTTCAGCTGGTGTTTTTATCTCCTCTTAATCTCAGCTTTCTCCTTGCACACCAGCACTCTAAATTCCTTTGGATTTTCATTTTAAAATAGCCTTGCTTGGCTTTTCCTTATCAAGAGAGAGTCTTTTCTTGATTTATCGCTTGTGACACAACCAGTTGGGTAGTCTGATAATCAGATTTAACTAGTTGGTATGTTGCTGATTAGAAGTAGGGTCCAAACTTGCCTTTGGCTATTATTTATCCCAGTGTCATTAGTTTTTTCTTTAATCAAATAACACGCAGCAGTAGAATAATGTTTTCCCTTTCAGCAAAGAGAAACAAGCTGCAAGATCAGGAGCCAGGTAATGAGGGGAGGGGCACTACCAGTGTACAGAAGATTGCAGTTATGGCATGTTTTGCATCAAGCTACAGCGAACACAATGGGAAACCAGACAATTAAAACTGTCTTGCTGGCAAGAAAATGACCCCAAATAGGGACTTTGTAACATAAGTTTGAGGTAAGAAGAAAGTGACTGCATTTGTGTATGACCTGAGAGGGTTGAAGCATGCCTGGGGGTGGTGGTGGGGGGGTGCAGACCCCCAGCCACTGCGCCTCAGGCCCCCACTCGAGTTGATTGGTTGAACAACGTTGAAGCTGTGTCCTGCAGCGCCTGGCCCTGGGCTTGGGCTCTGGGGAGGGCACCTTGGCCAGCACGTGGGGAGTGGGGCTAGCTGCTACCCTGGCCTGGGCTCAGAGCTCAGATGGGCTCAGCCCAAGCTCCAAAGACCCCTTCTCGGGAACAAATATCCCTGTGGCAATGCTAAGGAGAGGGATTTGCAGTTTGCAAATCCTCTGGGATGCGGGTGGGTTTGGGAGCCAGCGGGCAAGCTGGACACGGCTCCCCTGCGGGAGCTGCTCTCCCTGGGCAGAGAGGAGCACAGCGAGCCCTGGGAGGCACAAGGGTGGCAGGGTGGGTTTTACCCCAATAGTGTTGTTCTGCTCTCCTGACCCTGGCCTGTCCCCCTCCACCAGCACCTCTCTTTCTGCTGCCCAGCGATCCCACGGGAAGCCAGGTCGGTGGGATGCAGCTGCTGCTGCTCCCAGGTGGCTGCGGTAGCAGAGGTGAGGCTGGGAGCAGAGGATGGTGTATGATACCCTACTACTTTATGGCTATATTTTTAGAAATGGTTAACTTTGCTGTCTGGATTCCCCGTATTGTTTAGCTTTGCTGCACAGCATCTATTGCCAAAATCACGCAGACCTCAACCAGAGCTGCAGTTGTAAAAATAAGCAAATCCTCCCATGACAGCCCAGGGCAGCCGTTTTGGCAGGAGCTGGCTGACTGCTGGTGTAAAGTTGCACTTGGGGACAGCGAGGCCAAGTCAAATTCAGGTTTCCAGCTCCACCAGTTGAAATGGGAAGAGCGTTTGGCTGGTGTGTATGTAGGAGGGTTGGGGTCGATAACCGCTTGGCTTGCCAACCTTGATGTGACAGTGTAGGCTGGCTGTGGTGGCTGGCTCCTGTCCTGAGTGGCCACGGGGTCCCTGAGCTGCTGCAGTGCAGAGGAGCCCCTGTTGTGCTGTAAGGACAGACCATAAATACACTTTTGGTTCTGCTCCTTCATGAGCACGTGCCATACTGCAGCAGAAGGACCACGCTGACTGTCCTGGGCTTGGTGGAGGAGACTGGGAGAACAGAACTGGAGCACGTCTCCTCATAGCCTGCCCCTGGGTGCAGCAAACCCATTGCTGTTAAAAGGAAAGTCTTACTGATGGTTTCAGGACTCCACTTTCACCCTCCAGACTGGCATTTTTTGACAACACAGAACAGGTTTGAGAGGAAGGAGAGCAAGTGTTCTACCTGCTTTGAGGTCCAAGGGAGAACAGGGGAAAATTCACCCAGGCGCAATGACACGAGCAGGGTGCATGAGATGGGATTGCTAGATGGCTGACCTGGTGGTCTAGGGGGGGTTGCTCTAGCCTCTGGAAAGCCCTTTGCTTCCCCACAAGGAATGGCTGATGTTTTTTCCCCTTTCTTGCCCAGAGGTTTTACAGTGCTCTCTCGTTGTACACTCAGTGCAGCAGAGAGGTAACATGGTTTAAAGACTGGGGCTCAGAAGCCCAGTCCTTCTTTGAAAGGAACTAGGCTAAGCTGGGCTTTGTCTGAATAAAGCACTACGTGAAGTGTTTGTGCGAGGCGGCCAGAGGTGAAGTGCAGAAAGCAATGCCTCTTACCACTCATAAATAAGAAAAGATGCTGCTTTGGATGATGTCATGGCAAAGATGTGCAGAGGGATTTTTGCAGTGTTGATCAATATTGCTTGGCTGTGGCATGTCCAGGAGGCTCATAATGTCTGCAAATAAAAATCCTTTCAAGCCGTGGAAGGGGGGTTAGTCTTTTAATAACACAGCACAGAATATAGATGTCTATTTCTAGCACTGGGAGCTTTGCATGTGAAAGATTTCAGCTGCTCTTCCCTGTCCTGTTCTTGTCCTGATCTGTTGTGGTACTCCTCTGTCTGGCAGTGGCTGCCTAAAAGCTAAATACTGGGGAGGAATCAGGCTCCAGTGTAACTGCTGAGCATTTCCACCCCACCCCAAAATAGCAATTTTAGAACTAAGGTCGACAGCCAAGCAGTGCTCCTGTGGCACTGGCAGGGCTTGGGGGGGGCAGTCCCTGTAGGTAGCGTAAGCCCTAAAGTGGCAGTGGGGTTACTTTAATCCAGGAGAAAAGATGGCAAGCCTGTGAGCACCTAATATCCCAGCTTAGTATGCTGACAGCTGCTAAAAACCAGAGCTAAAGAGACTGGCAAATATAGTAACATGAAAAGATAGTTTCCCATCTCCCTCTCCTCTGGGTGAATGTTTCATCTATAGCATTGCATGTCGCAAGGTGCAACTGGAAAAATACTGTCTGCTCAGATAAAATACATATAAAACCCGTGGCCCAGTTCTGTAAAGCCAGAGTGATCCCTCAACCCTTAAAGTCTTTGTTAAACATGAAGAAGACTTTATATTCCATGAAAAATCAGACTGTCAGGAATGGATTGCTGTTTGATTGTGCTCTGGTCCAAGTTACTTTGCTCTTTCCTCCTGGGCTTTAGCAGGATAATACATATGTTGGATTTTCTTCAGTATAGATGCCTCACGTGGAGGTCTCGAGCCGGTGCACTGCTCTCCAGGGGCCCTGACCACCAGCTACAGCCCCCGGGACAAATATTGCCACAAAAAGCAGTGGGTGGCTTGGCTGGCGCTGAGCCCGTCCGGCTCCTTGCCCCTTATCGACTGCCGCAGGCTCTGAGTCTGGATCTAGCAGAGTCGTTCCTATGTGGCTTAAGTTGCTGTTGCCACTTGCATTTTAAACCTGAGCATCTCCTGCTGCGCTGCAAGGGTGAGGTCTCTGTGGCAAGAGACCCAGGCGTAGACCTTACCCTGCCAAGAGATGGAGTTTTCAGAGCTTCAGTATAGCTCATGATTTTCAGTCTGAGTTACAGCTTGGGAAGATGGGTTTCAGAGTAGAAATGAAAACTTGGTGGTTATTGCTAGAACTTCATGTCAGTTTTGTTCTAATTCTTTTGCCCTTGATAAATGACAGCATTACAGGTGTTTTCTCCTGCATCTGCCACTTCATCCATCAGTCTAAGTGTGGTGTATGTCCTTGCAGCCTGCCTTAGGTCTTGCAACCGAAACAATAACGGCTGATTTGCCCCGAATCCCCCCTACGCTGAGGACGGTCGGCACAGCTGAGCAGAGTGGAGGCAGGTACGTGGGGGGAGCAGGCGGGGAGCTCTGTGAGCAGCAGGAGGGCACGGGTGGTTTTGGCAGAGGGGTTTACCGCTCCGGGTGTGTTGGGGTCTCTGGGTCCAGCTGTGGGAGCAGCAGGTCCGTGTTTGCAGCTGCCCTTGGCCCTGCCGATGGCTATTCCCTGTGCCTTGGCAATGGGCTAGCATGGGAGCTGCGCAGGGCAGGTGCTCTGAGATGCTTTTGTGCCAAAATGAATAATGGGACAATTAACTTTTGCCAGTGTTCCTGTGGCAGTGCAGATTGCTGTGTGGGTGCAGGTGGAGCAGGGGACAGGTCAGGATCCGGCTAGGCTGGGCAGGGATCTCACTGTGGCCCCAGGGCTGGAGATGCACCACGGCTCTGCGGGAGCTGGGCTTCGTGGGGTGTTGCGGGGGCTGTAAGGCAAATGGACAAAGTCTCCGTGGGCAAGCACCTCGTGGTGGGTGGTTTTCTGATGGGCAAAACATGGATGTTTCTGTTGCTAGCCCCCTCCAGCTTTGAAGACTGTCTAAAACCTGCTGGCACTGTTATCTTTCCCCTTGGCTGTTGCTGGCAGTGGGACGCTGCTTCAGAAGACGCAGCCAGAGACGTGTCTGCACAGCATGGAAAATGGGACTTGGGCTCCAGAGCGTGTCCCTGCAGGTAATTCCTGGGGCTGCCACACCGGTGTGACCACTGGTTCTGGCTGATGTAAGTCATGGACGCAGCTTCTCTGAGCACAGGGTGCTGCTCCTGGGCTGCCCATTCTGGGGCTTTGCTGGGCTTTAATTTTGCAGCGTTGCCTGCAGAGCTGAACCGAGCCCAGGCTGCTGAGCAGAATACGGTGCCTTACAGGGCCAAGCTGGATTCTGCCCCAGGGAAGTCCCAGGTACCTTCCTCCCCTCCACAGAAGGTCCATTTCCACTAGTGGATACCAAATAACACTGAGAGGAAGCATTACCTCTTTTTTTTTCTTTTCTTTTTTTTTTTTCCTGCAAGACCTTGGTTATTGAAAGCAAAATAAACCATGTGTCTTGGACAAATATTATGACATTTCATTATTCACACTAAGCGTGATAAGTGAGCTGTTTTAGGGACCATGGTACATGATTTATTTAGCTTGGATGTGGATATAAATCCAGTCTTTGGAGGAAGCATTATAACTGTGTAGGAATGTGGATGCTCTCATGTCCACTGGAGCATAGCCAGTACCTAGTACCTAATTTGTATTGTTTTAATGTAAACAGGGCACCCAAGACCACTTGTAACATGTTATAGGAACCAGGTGATTTCATCAGTGTCTAAGGAGAGCTGAAGAGTGGAAGACATGTATCAGATCTTTAAATGGAGAAGGGAAATTCCATTTAAGATAAACATTTCTTCAGTGCATAAAATTATTGATTAGTATGCTCAGGATAAAAGGGAGCAATAGAAGAAATACTCATTGTTCCATTGCCTTTATCTTACAGACAGAATTTTGGGATTTCAGCTTGGATTGTCCACATCCCTAGAACAAAACCGGCAGCGGTGTGTGTGTTGCACATTCGGAGGGGAGGCTGCAGCTGGAGCCTCATCCCTCCTGGTGTGTTGACAGTGAAGATCAGGGCACTTTCCCCTTGTCCCACTGGTTTTACGTAGAGATGCTTGGCCAGGCACAGCTCTCCAGGGAGCCCTCTCCTGCTCAGCCGCCTGCCTCGGTGGGATGGGGCACAGAGTGTTTGGTGTACCCAGGCCTGATACAGTTGCTTCTTCTGTGACTGATTTTTTTGTCTAGGTTTTAATTTTGCTTTGAGCCTGGGATGCTTTCCTAGGTCTCCCAGGTGGATAGCTGCTCTACCCAGCAAGCTGTGCTCTGTTAAAAGAAATGTTTCAGCTGCAAAATATAGATGTTGTGGGGCCGGTTAGCTCAGGAGGTTAGAGCGTGGTGCTAATAACGGCAAGGTGGCGGGTTCGATCCCTGTATGGGCCGCTGCTTTTACCTGGAGCACTGCGTTCAGCTCTGGGGCCCCCAACATAAGAAGGACATGGACCTGTTGGAGCGAGTCCCGAGGAGGGCCAGGAAGATGGTCAGGGGGCTGGAGCACCTCTCCTGTGAAGACAGGCTGAGAGAGTTGGGGTTGTTCAGCCTGGAGAGAAGGCTCTGGGGAGACCTTGTAGCATCCTTCCAGTACCTAAAGGGGGCCTACAGGAAAGATGGGGAGAGACTTTGTACAAGAGCAGGCAGTGATAGGACAAGGGGTAATGGGTAGATTTAGATCAGGTGTAAGGAAGAAGTTCTTCCCTGTGAGGGTGGTGAGGCACTGGAAGAGGTTGCCCAGAGAGGCTGTGGATGCCCCATCCCTGGCAGTGTCCAAGGTCAGGTTGGACGGGGCTTGGAGCAACCTGATCTAGTGGAAGGTGTCCCTGCCCAGGGTAGGGGGTTGGAACTAGATGATGGTTAAGGTCCCTTCCAGCCGAAACCATTCTATGATCTGGGTTGAAGGCTTGAAAAACTAATAATAGGGTTTTTTTTGCCTTTAAGTATGCAAGAGCCAGATCCTGTGAGGTGCTGGTATATCTTCCATGGTTAAAGCTGCTTGCAGTCAGTAACCCCAGCTGGGGTTTGGCCCATGCGGGTGATCTGTGAGCCTGTTCCAGTTTTATGCTGGAGTTTTCCATGAGTTAACACCAGACTATTTGTATTTTTATGGATGTTGGCTGACAGGCTATTTATGACAGCAGAACTACATGAATTAATATTCATAGACTTCCGCTGACTGTACAATACAAATCACGAATGGTTGTGACAGTGTGCCCTTATTCAAACCACAGCATGGCAGTTCCTTAGATGTAGCTGGAGCATCTTTGTGCACAAATTTAAGCTTTCCTGGAAGAGCTCTGCCATTGCCTTCAGCAGTGCAAGAGCAAGTCTGTGCTGGTCGCAGAGCGATGCAGCCCCCGGTGCGCACCTTGGTAATTAAGGTGACCCTTCATCCCTTGAGCTGTGGTGGCAGCTGGGCTATGGGGATGTATCAATGGGCAGGAGACTTCTGGGCTATCAAATCCAGACCTGGACCTGGGCGGCTTTCCAGGCATCACAAAGTGGCTTTGCAGTTTGATTTCAAATCTGAAGGACATTATGGGAAGTGGCATGAACATACACAGTAGAAAACTGTACGAGTGTGTGCTGGCACTGCAGCCAGCCCACCACAGTGGCATGTCCCTGCTGAGCACAGTGGGGCAGGTAGTTTTTGCCACCAAGACCCTGCCTGAGCTATGACAGGACCGACCACCTTTGAGGTGACAAAGGATTCGAGGAGAAGGCTGGCAGCAGTGAAAGCAAAGGACGGTATAATTGCCTTTGTAGTGCTCAGGGCGGGTGTAAGCAGGACAGGAGTGCACATTCGGTGGGTCCAAGCCTGAGGCAGAAGAGCCATTGCTTTGTGGGGATGTGCAAGAGGAGCTGTGACACCTGCATGTGGCTGGGTTGCAGGGATGTGGAGACGTGTCCACCTCGTTCTCAAGCTGCAGATCCAGGGTGGAGGCAGAGCCTGATGGCCCTGTCTGCACCGGCTGAGGAAGGAGCGACTGGGGTGCTTGTGGGGGCTGGAGGAGAAGCTGTGACTGAGCCACACTGATCTTGAGGCAAAAGACGGCCAAAAATAGAGAGTAGAAGAAAATGAATTGGCAATGATATAATAGATGGAAGGAAAAAGTAGAAGAGGGTCTAACAAGATCCTGGCTATGTCAGAATCAAAAGGGATTATATATGTGTGTGTAAATCCCTCACTGGAACTGGTATCCATAAGTGGAAGAAAGCAATACTGCTTTCCTCCTTCCGCACACTATTTCTGGTGCTCTGTAAAGTCATGCCCAAGACTCACTGGTATTTAATGAAGAAAATGCTCAGTCTTCAGGGAAAGCAGTGCCAGAGTCCAGAAAAATAGATACTTTAATAGCCATGTGATTGAATAAATGTTATTCTTTCCCTTGTTTTTGTAATAAGAAAAAGCATTTGGTGAGAAAGCGTTATCACTTTGAAGACTGACATCTTCCATCATTTAAGCCCTACTACTCAGATATGGAGAGAAAAAAGGGGAAAGTTGCATGTCCCTGAAGAAAACAAGCAAAACATGCCGGAGCCTCCAAAGTGCTGTGATGCAGCTGGTGGAGAGCCTGCCAAGGGAGCTCGAACCTCTGAGCCAGGGCTCCTGCACCTCGGTTCATCTGTACTGCGGGGAGAAGGTGCTATGTGTCCTTGTGGAGAGGGGCAGGTGGGTCCCTGTTCTGGCGAAGGCCAACTCGCCGAGCTGGGATTCAACAATTCGTCTTGGCAGTGGAGGTGGAGAGCCGAGAAGTCCAGGGATGTGCACAGTCACATCCACGGCTGCCTTGCCCTTCCTGAAGTTGTCAGCAGGAGCAAACGGCACGATCAACCAGCTCTGTCCCTTGGTGACAAGAAGTAGCCTGAAACCCTGCTGTTATTGTTGCTTTGGAGCCCTTTCTTGGAAAAAGCCAAAAGTATTCATCCTCAGTACACAGTGGTTATAAGCAGAAGGGCAACATTTTCCAACAGTTTTTTCCCAGACAAATATAAATACACATGTGAATATTTTGTGTGTTCATGTCTGTTTTGCCATGTTCTTTATTGCAAATGCCTTCCCCCACCTAAGCAGAGCAATCAAAAATCCTATTTTGACATTTTCAGCTCATTTTTTTTTTTCCAATGATATTGTGCAAATGCTTTGAGGACTGATGCATGGAGAAAAAAGGGATCACTTTGCCTGTCTGTTATGAGCAGGGCAGGACATAATGGGCTTAAATGCACTAGGGAAGAGTTAGGAGGAATGTGTCCAGTGGCGAGGATGGAGGGTGGTGGCAGTCCTCCCTGTTACGGGTTTAGCTTGCGTGGCTGAATGGTGGTGGAGGTGTATGGCACACTCGTACAGCTGCATCGGAGCCTTCTTGCGATGCTAAGTGAGGTGAAATGTGCATGTGAAATTGCGCTTCTGAAGCTTTCTCAGTGTACACTGATGTTATTTGACAACAGACGTGGCTCCTGTTTTGGACAAGGGAGCAGCAATGTCTGCTCCCCCTGAGAAGGATGAGGGTGGCTGCTGAGCTGCATCAACCTGCAAGTAAAAAGGCAAGGCTAACAACGCATGCTAAATCTCAGGTGGGTCTTACATGGGCGGAAAATCCTTCCTTTTTTGTAGTAAATACGCTGTCAAATACACTGGCAAGCAGAGGAGGAGCAGGACATGTTGGTGTTCCTTAAGGGACTGGGTGAGGTTTTTAAAAGGGCAGTCATAGCACAGCTGGGCTGCTCAGATGTGTGATGGTGAGTTCATATTTCCAAGGTTTGCTGCAGCTTGTGGACTGCTTGAGGAGAGCACTGTGCTGGGGCCAGGGCTGCGTGGCTGCTGAGGGTGAATCTCTTTCGCTCCCTGAGTTTTCATTCCACGTGCTTCCAACCCACCCTCTCATTTCTTTTATTATGACAAGCGTATTTGTTACTCATCCTGCCATTAGAGATGGTCTCAAACATCGTCTGCAGCTCTGGGCAGCTTCAGGTTTCTGGTCTGGAAATCCACATTACACATTTTGCAGTTTGGCTCCAATCTCCAGTTTATAAAGTAGCTGGAGCTGAGGCAAAGCTCCCGGATTGCTCTGTGCTGCTTTGGATTAAACTCTCAGCCATCCTTCTTTTACTGTTTTTGCTTTTGAGGTTGTATTTTTTTTTTTTTAATTGTTTGGTAGTCTTTGTAAAATGAAAATAACAGTAACCCTCTGAGGCTTTGAGACTAACACCTGCTGGAAGCAGAGCTGGAGTCTGTTGCACTGGTTGCTGCTTTGCTCTCCAGCACTGCCTGCCTCTGGGTTGTCATTAGGAAGCAGAAACTTATGATGGCAAAGTGTCTGCCCTGGGAAATGCAGGAGAGGAGGAGGGGAAAGGCACTAATCTGGGCTGCCAGTGTGCTCGCAGCATGAGAATGATGAAGGAACTCCTCAGCTGGACCCACTGGGTTTCCTTTCCAAACCTAGGTGGCCACAAGTATGGCTTTGTTCCTTTAGGAAGAATAATATTTTTGAATATGCAGAAGACCAAAGAGCTGGGTTGACTGATAAGCTCTTCAGGGCGGTTGTTGGATGGAGATGCTCTGAGATGAGCAGTGCCTGGTAGTGAGACCGTGCTTAAAATAGCATAGCTACAGGTCTGGAGACAGAACATCTCATGTAGCCTGAGGTGAAGTTTAAAAAGAATTTGAACTGTCAAAAGCAGAAAAGGGCATTTGAAAACATAACACTCTGCTTTCCCAGTTACTTGTGTAACTAAATCAGCTAACCCATGTGTCATCTACAGTCCAATTCTCCTTTTATAGTTAAAACAAATATTGGAGGGACGCGGGGCCAAATGCCGCTTTTTTTTTGTCAATCTACATTGTTGGCATGGTTTCCAGAGCACTGAGCTATCAAATCTTGACCAGAGGCGGCAGAAGTGGTGACGGTTTGCACCTTTCGGAGCTGGGCTGCATCATCGCCACCTTCCAGGGAAGACCTTGGGCATCCTCAGCACCGTCAATGACCAGTGTTTGGAGCATACTTCACCTTCCTTGTGACCATTGCATGGACATGGCTGCAGTTCTTCTTTAAAATGTCATTAATGAACTATGACGTATTACAAATGAACTGATGCCGGCCGTAGTGTTATAAGCCTCCTAAAACTAATGATTGGGCATTTTCTACATGGTGTAGAAAGTAGGGGCGGGGGAACAGACATAAGTAGTCCTGACTTCATTTTGGATGATTTAAATGCAATGGTAGTTGGTGCAGGAGCTCTAGAAAATATCTTTGAGTGTGTGCAGAGTAAGGACTGAGAGTTTAGACTTTCTCCTGTGTAGAACTCTTATGCAGTAGTCTTCCTTTTTAAAAAGCTTCTGTATAGACTCTTTAAAGTAGGCAAAAGGAATATTTCATAAAGGTGACTGAAGAACAGAAGTGCTTCTAGGAGCTTTGAATAAAAAACAGATGTTGGTAATAGATATGCCAGCCTTAAATATTTTATCAAACTGGAATTATTTAATTAGAGTTTTGCTTTGGATCAATATGGTATGGGAGACTGTAGGAGCTGGACATGGGGGATTTTGATGCTATCAAGGTATTTCAGACTTTGATTTGGAAATGATTTTCCACTTCAAAGTACAGTATTTTGTACGTTGGGTAACAACACAAAGTGAAAAGCCTAAATATTTGACTGGCACTTTTTTCTGGACCTAGAGGGCTTGTTTTGGTTCAGAAAGAAGCCAAACTTTTAAATCTTTCATCACGTCTTTCAAAACAGGCATGAGGACTCGAGGTCCTGACTGACTCCGGAGGCCAGGAGGGCTTCGCATCCTCTGCCTGGTTGTCCCTTCCCTGTCCCTGAATCCCCGAGCAAGGCCGCGAGCGTCACCCACGCCTCAGCAGAGGATGGCTCCGGGGGGGACAGCCGGATGCATTTAGCACCGGCATTAGCGAGCACCGCAAAACTTTTAGAACAAGGAGCGTTTCCGTACCGTTCTCTGAAGCACAAGGCAGGTTTGTGCTCTTAGTCGCTTTCTGCATGATAGTTTCATGGCATCGACATTGCACTGTAGGGAAGCAAATCGCTCCGGAGAGCTAAGGAAAAAGAAAGAGTGTTTAGTTTATCGTAACACACGCGTGGGAAGGGAAGAGGAGGGCGCCTGCCTCCCGCCGTTGCCGGGCGGACAGCACCATCTAGCGAGCTTCTCCCCGCAGCACCCTCCTCCGCCCGGCCCGGGCGCTGGGGGCCCTGGGGAAAGCTGGATCTGCTGGATTCGCCTCCTGGAAGAAACAGCCCGACTTTGCCGGGGCTTCCTCACAGCCGGCGTGGGCAGGTTACCGGAGAGCAGGCAGCGCAGCACCCCGGCTGCTGCCTGCTTGGGCAGCGGGAGGCAGCTGGCCAGATGCTTCGGGCTCCCTAGGGGGGCTGGGGAGAGGAAGAAAGGCTGAGAGCAGCACTAGGGGACGGGCTGTGTGTGGCTTTGTCCCTTAAGAAACAGGGCTGGTTGTGTAGGTGCGCGGGCGGCAAAAGGGAAGCAAGCCGTTCTCTGAACTGCAATAATTTCAGTCTTTAAATTATACCTTCTGCAGGTGCGTTTGCGTGTCGGCACAGTGGATGCGAGCGCTACGGTTTGAGCTGCTCTGTTGAAGCAGAGGAGAGTTTACAGCTGACTTTGGGGAGGAGGGTCCTTTTAGAGGCCCGATATCCTGGAGATGCCCTGTTTGCGAACGTGCCTTTTTGTTCCCTCACCCTCCACGAGCAGGGTGTAAGGAACAACGTTTTACGGACCCAAACCCAGAGCGTCGCAGCAGAGCCCGGGGAAGCCTGGAGGCCCATTGCTAACACAACTTCCTCTGCTGGTGTGGTGTTTCCAGCCCCAAGCACTAATGTGAGACGTTAATTTCTCAAGCCAATGACAGCTGTGTCTTTGAACAGCGATGGAGAAAGAACTGTTGATCGGGTGAGACTTTAAGATGTAAGAATTTATCTTTTGAGAAAAGTGTGCAGCTGAAAATACCAGGGAGAGAACGATGCAGCTTCAACCTGGAGCGCAGGCAGGGAGGGCGGCTGTGTTAGAGGGCAACCAGAAGGTTTATTTCAACAAAGCATTCGGGGAACATTTGTTAATATTTCATAGTTGGGGTTAAAAATGGAGAAAATACTATTCCCTTCATTTTTTAAAAGCTAGGTGGAGCAGCTGCAGCAACTGGGAATGTTAATAATGTTGCTCTTCTTTGTGGCATTTAACGATGCGCTGTTTCCATGTTGCGTGCTTTTGAGTCGCTTCCAAGGTGTTTTCACCAAGACCTCCTATTTTCATGGATTTTATTGCTTGGGAATATAAAATCCATTTCGGGTTAAATATGACAAGTTTGTTTTGTCTGAGGTGTGAGAAGAAAGTAGCTCTGTAAAGTGACGGCCATAACTTCCAAAATGTTGAAGGTGTTGTCTGTAAAATACCTGCTTTTGGGGAAGGTTATATTTTCACTTGAATGAAACTTTTGCCCCAATTTTCCATTGTGAACCCACAAAACAATGAGTTTTTGAAGAAGGGATTGTCATATAGCAACCCATTTTATTAAAAAAATTTGTCAAACACACGTCATATAAAAGCCGCATCTAATAACAATGTTCCTATAGTGCTCCCCACCCTTCTTATGGAATAGTGTTGCATTTCTCTTTGAGGGATGCTTAAACACAATACAAACACATGTGTCTGCATACTGGATAAAATCATTCAGTTTAACCTTTAAACACTTCAAATACTTCTACTTAATAAATAGTTTTGAATTTCCTCTATAGGCAGAATTGGCACATTTACAGGCATAGGGCTGATTTATTGTTTATCTAACTAGTTCTAAAAGCATTTTAGACTTTGAGACTCAAGTGGTTAGTTTGTGCAATGATGTAAATCAGTGGATCTCAGCCGAAGCCTGTATTGACTTGATCCTAATCCAGATTAATGCGTCTTGTCTCTTAAACAGTTTTTGATCTGTTTTGCCGAAGTTTGGTGATCCAAGATATTTTTTCCTAGTTAATCAGAATGAAATGTAAATCAAACCTTCATCTCCAGTTATCTCTTGGTCTTTGCACGCTTGTGTTTTCCTTGCTTGGGCAGGGATGAGCTGAGGAAATCCTTCCACAATGCTGTTAGCCCAGCTGGGAGCACAAAGCACCCCAAATGCCAGAGAATTCCCACACAGCTTTTTTAGCAATCTGAGTAAACATTTTACCACTCGCATCGTTAATTCAGTGGCAGAAGATCATCTCTTCTTGCTGATTCCCGGGCAGCCGCCCTGACTTTGGTATGGGAGAGGAGAATTTGGTTCTTGCTCCTCCTAATAACGTCTGCAGTTCAGGATGGCAGCCAGCATACTGGGTGCCTCAAAATACTCTGTGGTAAGCATTTGTAAGCAGGAAAAAGAGACGGATAGTGCATCCGTGCAGAGGGAACAGAAAATCTGAGGATGATTTTGTAAGGCTTCGTCACCAACAGATGAATCTGAAGGGAACCAAACCTCATTAGCTCCACTGCTCATGGAGATGCTTTTGTTTTCCTTCGTCACCCCTCCGTCACAGAACAGATCACTTTCTCCTTATTTCCTTTGCCGAGATTCATTATCCCCCCTTGCTGGTGCTGCTGCTCCAAAGGAGAGAACAGGCTGATCTTAAGCTTCCCTGCCCAGCCTGCCTGCCTCCAGAACAGATTTGATTTGTGATGGTTTATGTATGCGTTTTTCTGAGCAGGAACGAGTATCTGGTGAACTGTGGAAGCCCAGACCCCCCTGCTCCTCCTTCTCCCCCCCTCAGCAAGCCGGGTATGGGCAGCACTGGCAGCTCCCCAGGGGATGGGACTGATGCCGAAGCCCCGCTCTTCGGATCGGCTGCCCCGGTTAGCCCTGCTGTGCCTGTTGTCAGCTCAAGCTATGGACGGGCCGGGGGGTGCCAGCTGGCTCGTAAGGGCTATAGGGTGCCGGTTTGCCGGTGCTGCTGTCTGCTGTGGTGTACTGGAAGGCGATGTTGTGAAATTCTGGTTTTGCAGCGAGCAAACATCAGAGTATCCTCTCTTCTGTGGCTGGGTTGCCCAAGGGCCGGGTGTCGGGGCTTGCCAGGATGGGGGGACTGCATGCAGCCGTCCGTGCCCCTCCGTGGTCCTGGCAGCAGCCGTTCCCTGGCATGGGGCTGCCGGCACTGCCTGAGCTGCAGCGGCTCAGCACGGCTCGGGGGGGCTGAGGGCCAGGCCGGTGTCCATCCAGGAGGGGACAGAGGGTGCAACACTGTGAACTGGGAAAAGTCTGACAGAGTGATCCACAGCAGAGTGAAGCACCAAGAGTTTGCTGGGTGGGTGCTGCAGACGTCGTGTAAACTAAACGTTTCTTCTAAAAGCAAGAGGTTTTAGGGCTGGTGTTTCCCACCAGTGTAGGGATGTGCTGTTAGCACTGGGCTCTGCCCCGTCACGCTGAAGCAAAGGATGCTGTGGCGTGGAGTCAGCCGGGAGGCAAAGCAGGACACAAGATACAGTGGTGACTTTATTCCAGATGATTAGAAGGAGAGGGCTGATTCACAGCTGACTGTTTTCTGAGTGAGTTTGAAATCAGTGATGAGGTTGCTCACCACCAAAATAACTTAGTTTGGCAACCGATTTTGATAAAAGAGCACTGAGCTGGACAAGTCTGCCTGAACAAATTCCCCTGGAAGATAATTTTCAGATTCACTTCTTTTTCTCGTCTATCCAATATTTCAAAGCAGTGGATGAGATGAAAAAGCTGAGAAGGCAGGCAGCCCGGGACTTGCCTTTGTTCTCTGCTGTGGCTCTGCGCTGCTTTCCAGCCGCCTGCCTCTTCCCTTCGTTTGATCCAGCTCGCCAGCCTGAAATGCTGCAGCCCCTCCGTGGTCTCTGCTGCCGGGCGGCTGTGCCAACTGAGGCTGCTGCCAGGGTCAGCCCGGCCGAGGACAGCCTGGTTAGCATTTTGTGGCTCAGAAGGGAAGGGTTATTGTGGGTTTTTGGCGGTGTTGCTGAGCTCTGTTAACCCAGAGTTCGGGGATTTTGGCACAGCAGCTTCCCCAGCTCCGCATTGCCCTGTGACCACTGCTCCGTCTCTGTTCTTCCTCCCGTTGTTCTCATCCTCCCAGGTTTCAGCGCCACTGAGGGCTCCTCAAACCAGAGCCTGATTCTGGATGAACGCAGACATGGACTGAGGATTTTGGGCAACTGGGTGGTTCCTGAACCTCCGCGCCCCAGGGTGCTGGGCTGAGCCAGCGTGCGAGCGCAGGTTACCCGCAGGCAGCACGGGGTGCCTCGGGCCGTGCGTCCTGCCGTGTAGGATCAGTGCAGAATGTCCTGCCAGGCGGCACATCTCCTCGGATGGGATCCCTCCTCACTGCAGAAGGGCTGGAAAAGATCTCATCATCCAGAGCATTAAGTGCCATGTCAGATACCACATGTGCTACTCGCAGTGTTCCTGGGGTCCTCTTCCTTGCGAACCAGTGGCAATTTGTAACTGCACTTTGGGAGTGTTTCTAGATGTCACCTCTGTCGAACCCCTCTGTCACACAGGCATGGCTGTGGCTCCCATATACTTCTGAGGACGAAGCCAAAGATGCCTTTGTACAGTTTGCAGCCAGCAAATGCTGCTGTAGGACTGCTGCAGCAAAACACATGGTGGTTTGGAGCCTGACTGCATTGAACACATATTGAGTAAGGAGGTGACGTTAGTGTGCACAACTGTGCGATAGATTTATACCTCAGCCCACTGCACTAAGAGATTTTCAGATGCGTTTTTGAGGTGTGTAATTCAAAATGAAAAATTCTTGAACTTTCAGCTTGTGTTATGTTGCCAATGTAAAAAAAAAAAAAAAAAGTAGTAATTGCACATCTTTCTTCAGCGAGCGTAAGGACTCTGCAGAGGTCTACATCTGAGCACAGGCTGTGGTCAGCAGCATGGCGCTCCGGCATTTATCGCTGGACTGAACACACGTGCCAGGAGCCCACGGGGCCGGGGATGCTGGAGGGCTTGTGCTGTGCTGGTGGGCTCGCTGCCACCCCTCTGCGGGACAGGGACAGCCGTGTGCTGGCCTGCACAAGGCAGCCTCTCAGCAAGGCAAGAGCCAGTTTTCACTTTTGTTCTTTCCCAGCTGCCGCTCTTGCAGTGGGAGGTCAGTGGCTGCAACACAGGAACTGGTTCCAGTCCCGTGAAGCTTGGCGCATGCTGGTGCCAGTGGGGAGCAGGGCTGTGCCCACAGCTCTGTCCCTTTCCAGCAGGCTCTCTGTCACTGTTTATTCTCATTTGGTTTTGCCAGTACCAGCTGCAAGCGTTCACTGAGAGCAGGAGCACTCTTCCAGCCAGCGAGCCCTACGAGGGTAAGTAGATCAGTGTCCTTGGGCAGCAGGCAGCTGACTTTCCTGGGGCCTTGCAGGACAGGGCAAAACTGCCCCTCTCCCCTCCCTTGGGCCACTCAGCAAGGCTTTCTCCAAAGAAAAAGACAAAGGTGTTGTGCACGGGGACTGCAGGAGCCAGCGAGCTCCCCTGTCCCTGCACCCAGGCTGCGAGGGGTGATGGGTGCTTCCTCCTGCCGGGTCTGCTGAATTTGCTGATGTCCAGTCTCTGCAGCTGGTGGTACCTGGCGGACCGGGCTTAGCTTCTTAGGAAAGAGCTACAGCCAAAATACAGGTGAGGGGAGCACCGGGCAGCTGGCATGGTTTGGGCTTTCCTTTTGTGGGTGTTGGAGACGGCAGCGGCTGTCCCCATTGCCAGCAGAGGAGGCCCTGGGTGCCGAAGGGCATCCAGGCAGGTTCCCTGTGTCCTTACCACCCTGTGTCTCTTCTTGCCTTGTTCCCCCACCCCAGGCGGGTTTGTGGGCTCTGTAGATATGGCGGGGCGCTGGGACGTGGCCGTGGACCCCCTCTGCTGTTTGCTGACTGTGAGATGCATCTGCCAGCGCCTCACACCTACAGTGTCCAGGTGAGCTCCCGTGGCTGCTCTGCTGCAGCGTCCGCTGTGGCACAGGGTGTTCTGCAGGGCTGCAGCGGGCAACGCCACCAGCGTGGCATCCCTGCTCTGCCTGGAGAACTGCCCTGCGAGGGGCTGCGCCGGGGGTTTGGGCTACGCGCAGTCCGGCAGTGAGGAGCTCCAAGACTTCGTGGCCCGACCCTGCACCCGCTGCAGCCCATGGCCCCGCTGAGCCCCCCGTGGGACCAGAGTCCGGCAGCATCCTGGTATTCCAGCTGCAAATGCCAGAGCACACATTCATCTTAAAACCACTGGACTGTTATATTCAGTTCTGTGTTTTTGGATAAGTATCTGCTACATGTACCTATTTTGACAGAGTTATTTTTACTCATTAAAACAACCATTTTTTGGTGTACCGTTATATTTATTGCTTCTTCCCTTCATGACTTAATGATAAGAAAAGATAACTCTGGTTCTGGCAGGAACCATTGTTTTTCTGCTTGAACTAATGATAGTATTTTAATAGCTTCAGATAAAGGATTAGCACTTGGTCTTGGCAGAGAACTGCTTTTACTGGTTGAAATAGTCTGGAGTGTGCATTTTGAATGGGCAAGTTGCCATTAAAAATTATTTGTACCGACCCAAAAGAACAAAGCCCAACTATTTTTACTCCTGGGATAAAACAAAACCAGGCAGAAAAGCCTGTCCTAACTGCGGTTTGGGTGAACACAGCTAGTCTGGAGAGAATGCCTGGCCAGCTCCTCCTGTTCCCATTCAGTGCTGGTCTACCTGGGCCAGAGCGTCCTTGGGCAGGTATTTCAGCAGACACCTGTATGCAGAAGAGACTCTTCCAGCTGGGTACAGCCCTGCTCCTTCCAGCGCCTGTGCTGGATCTGAGCAAGCATGGGGTGTGTGGGTTACATGGCAGCCCTTAGCCCTCTCTACTGCGTGGTTTGAGCCTCCTGCTCTTCTAGATCCCGTGTGATCTGCAGAGCAAGGTTACAGTGAGATGGGTTTAAAGGTGTTTGCCAAAGAGCAGTGCCAAGGGGTGTCCTGCATGTCTCCTGGCTCTGTGCCTGGTGAGTGACTGTCCTGCTCCATCCTCTTGGCTTCCAGGGCTGTCGCAGCTGCTCCGGAGCTGGTTGTGCCCCATGCGGCAAGTGCCGAGGAGCTGGCACGGTGCACTGGCCTGGGATCCTTGTGGGATTGCTCTGGATATCATCTCCACTGCCAGAGAGAACAAAACATGTGCATTTTAAAACTACTTTGAAAAGTGCATGACACCAGCTAACCTCCCTTGTCATCCTCTTTCTTATTTTGAGCTGCCAGATGAGCAAAGAGCTTCATTGTGTGAAGACAAGGCAGGATCTCTCCTCTGGGTCTCTTGGACGTTGCTTTTGCAATTGTTCTCCCAGGCAGACAGGATATACAAAATCGGGAGTTTAATATGGGAAGATGAAACAAGTTTCCTCAGCTTTCCGAGAGGAGAAAGCTACTGTACGTCTCTGACAAGTTTCTCAGAACGAAGAGGAAAGTGTGAGGTAAGAGACATAAATCATCATACAGTAGTTTAAGAACTGAAGATTATGGGGCTGATTCAAAACCTATAAATCTCTGGAAAATTTTGTCAGCTGGAGTTAAATTGGGGCCCATCTTCTCTGAGAAAAACAAGACCCAATTTATACTGAATTGAGTCAAAACTACTAACACCCTAAATTGAAAACCTGGTCATGTGGTAAAACCATTCCACATGGCTACTCAAGGAAACACAGAGCATTAGGAAGCATCAAATAAAGGCACCTCAATAAAGCTAGAAATGCAGTTAGGCTTTCCTGGGGGTTTTGGACAGAGACTGATCACTGTGCCGGTGTCCCTTCATACGAGTTGCACCGAGATGGAAAGATAAAGCCACAACGTCAATAGCGAGGTTTTAGTGCTGATGGCTGGAGTAGAGAGTGTCAGGACGTGCCTGAAGGTCCATCGTGTGAGTATGATGCTGAGGTGTTGATAAGGACTAATATGCACCAGTTTCCCACTGAAAGTGGTTCTCTCATATCTGTAAATATTATTTTAGTTAACTGTCCATCTGTAGTCCACTCAGCTTTTAGTTTTTTAGTGTAAATAAGCATCTAGAAAGGTCATCTCTCTTTTTTTTTTTTTTTTTTTTTGAGTGCTGTGTTTGGATAAGAAGCTGTTTCTCAGCTCTTTGGAGGAGTAGGTGTCAGTCAAGCGAGGAGGTGGTGTCTGGCGATGGGAATGACTTGTCTCTGGGGCAAATGGGCCAGGGAGATGGTCATAGCACCTCATCCTGGCTGGGTGCACGGTTCCCTGCCAGGCGTCTTCCTGGGAAAGCTGCCTGAATAATCAATCCATGGGATCAGTAATGCTGACACGCGCGTCAGGCTAGTTGGTTTTAAACAAAGTGTGCCTGAACAGGCGCTGGGAAACGGTGGGTGATCAGTCACCCTTGTGACAGGGGGGGCTTGGTCTTGTTCCTTCTGGAGAGCTGTCTGAGCTCACCCAAATACAGCCTCTGGGCAGCACCTGCAGGCGAGATCAGATTGTCCGGGGCAAACTATACGTGAGAAATTGCCCTTGCTGAGGACGAGGGCTAGCAGGGTGCTCAGCGGGTCCCAGGCAGAGGAGAAGCTCTTGCCCCACGTTGCGGTCCCTGCCGGGCACCCGCGCTGCCGGAGCCCAGCATCCGAGCAGCGGACCAGGCAGCCGGGCAGGCAGGGGTGGCCAAGCTGCGCAGGGGGCTGCGGCACGGGCATGTGGGGGATGGCAGGGAGCACCCAGCACGGATGGGGAAGCTGGCTGCAGAGGGTACCGGCTCACAAATGGCCTCCTCCTGCTAGCGGAGTTTACGAACGTCCTGCAGAGCAACGTCGACGGCATTTGGAGTTACGCTGCCGAGGGCAAGCTGCTCACTGCTCTCCACTTTCAGCAGTTGAGTGCTTGACTGGATATAGGAGGCTTATTGTGAAGGTAAAATTGAGGCATGAAATTCGTGTAGGGGCAGAGGGCTGGCAGGGGAAGCTCCTGAACCACTAAATCAAAGTCCTGAACCAGATGGGTGTGTGGTCCCTGCACGGGGATAAATAACAGCCCCTGTTGAGTTCTGCTTATCTGTGTGTGACCACGCACGCAGCTACTGCTCTCTGGGCCTCTCTAAACAGGTGGTACTCAGAAAATCGACCCCAGCAATTATAAATGAGAGAACTATCTTTTTATTAATGTTTTTTTATTCTTTGTTTTCTTTCTGCATATAGAGTACTTGTATTTTCTGCGGAGGAAGCGGTAGATACACTAATGATAATGACATTTATAGTGATTGCCCACATTGTAAAAATTCAGGGCAGATGAGGTAAGAAAAATTCAAATACCAGTCCAAGTGGCAGCTTAGTTACTAAGATCTCATTTTTTCTCTGACAGTGGAGGTGAACAAATAGATGCTATCTGCAAACCCAGCTAAATGAAGAATACACACCAGTGTGCAGTGGGGTGGAAAGGCCTGTTTCTAACAGACAATTATAGCACGCGTGCCGAGCTTGCGATGTGCTTTACAGCTATGGAGGGAGCCCCAGCACATGGTGGCTTGGTAACATGCAGGGTCCTTTGTGAGAGCTGGCTTTACATCCATCCTGTGCAGCATGTTATTAATGAATAACGCCACTTTAATGCCTGGTTTCTCCAACCAAAAGAAATCTGTAAATCCATTCTTTGCTCTGCAGAGACATCCAGTAGGCAAGGTGTAGGGATTTTTTCCCCCCTTTAGAGTTATTACCCCAGTGCATAGCTGCCAGCGCTCAGGTTTGCTCAGCTCTCCTCTCCTCCCACCCGTTGCCCCTTGGTACCGGTGAGCTGCGGTGGCAGTGGGCTGCAGACGGGACACGCTTCCCCTCTGCCACCGCTGTGCTTTAAGGCCACGCACACCAAACGCCCCAATTCACGTGTTTTTCCTTGCCTAAGTGCTTCTCCTGCCGTGGGGAGGGGCAAAGGTGCCTTGTGTCCGCTGTGACGCGAGGGGCGTCTTGCTCTGCCACTTGGAACTGACCATAACCCGGTAAGTGGGAGCCAAACAAAGCCGAGCTGGGCGGTTGGTCGTGCTGTCACACGGGGACTGGAGCCTGTCAGCGCGGTGGCACTATCGGGACAGGCTCAGTGTCACACCTTCAGCTGGGGCAGGCACGGGAGCCTGCGCTGGCTCCTGGGGTGCGGGGCTGCCTTGCACCGGGTGATGCCACGTGCTGGGGGCCAGGCAGGCTCCTCGTCCTGCTGCTGGTAGCGTTGATGTTCAACGAAAAGGTGAAGCTTTTACAGTTTAGAGGAAAACAAAGCACATTGTAAGCCAGGCTGCCCCGCTAGGAGCTGGCGATATCTACGCTGAGCTACGCAATGTGAAATGACAGCGTTTACAGTACATGCCTTTGAAACATTCAGAGATGGGGAAGCTGCAAAGCTGGTAGAATTAGACAGAAAAAAACATAATACTCAGGCCGCGAGCAGTTGTGTTTAATAAAAATAACCCAGGATGCTAAACTAGGTCACTTCAGCACTGTCCTTAGAAGACATATCCTTATGTTCTGATGGGCATTCGGTACTGCTCGGCCGTGCTTCACCGCTCAAGTCTTGGGGCTGCTTTTCCTTCCTCGGCACAAGTCATACAGGTCCCCGCGCACGCCGTGAGCGCGTGGAGGGAGAGCTGCCCTGTCCCCCCGCGGGAGCTGCGGGTGCCCGGCTGGCAGCGGCCAGCGGTCCCACCTCCCCTGTGCGCGGAAAGACGTCCTCATCCTTGTGCCCGGCAGCAGGCTTCACAGAGGAGGAGGAGAGGTTAAACACCAAAGAGAAAAAATTTCAACGTGCAGCCGAATTCTGGATAAGAGAAGGTGAAAGGAGACATGTGGAGCCTGAAGCAGCCGTCCTCGGTGTGCTCCTGCTGCAGCCCAGCCGTGCAGCCTGCGAGCAAGAGCGTGCAGAGCCGCCGAGGGTAGCTGGGAGCTCACCCTGCTCTTTCCTCAGGAAGAACAGTGTCACTGAATACACTGTCGACAAGAACCAGGGGTTTCCTCTGTCCTGCTTCCAGAAGGTGACAGGGAAGCAGCTCTTCAGTCATGAACAGCATTTGGTAATCTGCGCGTTAACACAGCAGTTCTGTTACTTGTCTGGAAACTACAGAACACACTGAGGTAGTTATGAACTTTCACCTAACCATAAAGTAATTTTCAGATGCAGAAATTGAGTAGATATAAGCAGTAGAATTTATCCAGGAGAGTTTCCCTATTTGTTAGCGGAAGAATGTAACAGCAATTTTGCAGTGGCTATAACGTGGAGCTGTTCATAGGTCTCACCGGATCCTTTGTGGGTGCTTAGAGCCTGCCTAGATGTTAGAGACACCTGTAAGTACACAGGGTGGTCATTAAGTGGGACAAACCTGAGCTGTGAACCAGCATTATGAATCTCAACACGTAGGGATTTAGAAAGACGTGGCTCTGCAGCTTGGGCTGGAGGAGATGGTGTTGACGAGCCATCGGTGATGGTGGGAGCAGGTGAGGGTCGAGCCCCTGGCCAGGACCCTCCTTGGCTGCCGCTCTCTTGCTTTGCCTCCTGGGTCCGAGGGGTGCTAGTGCTCTGAGATATCGCTGTGCGCAGTCCTGCGGATGAACCGCCGCAGTTCCAGTGGGTGAAATGATTGTCTCTAGGGCAAAGCTTGTCCATGAAGTATATGCCAAGGAGGACACAGACTGTCAGTATTTCTCTTTTTGTGATGAACAGAGATTAAGGCGTGTGGGTTGCGTCTTCGTGAGGACTTCCCCTTAATTTGTTTAGAAAGTGTCTCTCAGGTGCTGAAGTGCATCCTCTGCCTCTGGCCTGCCAGGTGACTCCTCTGAACTTCCCCCAGCCTGCCATGCGGGGTGTGGAGTCCTGCCTTGCCCCGCATCAAGTGCAGGTGTCAGAAGAGACACGGATGCTGAGACAGGTAGGGATGCATCTGGGGACGGAGCTTCATGCGGAGGGGCTGCAAGGGGGATCAAATATCGGGTGGGGACATCTTCTCCCCAAATCCGTCGGTAAAACAGACGTGTCTGATGGTCACACAGCACAGCGGAGGAGCATTGGCCGTGGGTCAGTCCCCTCTAATCCAGGAGGAACTTTGCTTTGGGGTTAAAGCTCTCCCAGCTCAAAATGTGAGCCTGCACCAAAACCTCTGGTCTTGGAAAATCAGATGACATTTAGTTTTGCTCATACCTACAGCCATGTCACATTTTCTAATTGCACATGATAATCCTCAAATCCCATTATTTAATGCTGTTAAGTATAACCCATTATCCTATTCCACAGAATCAAGATTTTCCTTTGCTGTGGGTTTGGTTTTTTTTTTTTTTTGTAGCTTGTTTTTTTTCCAGTGGAAGGGGACAATTCAGTAACAATGTTATCATGATCCAACAGGCTCTTTGGTACAGCTTTGTTTTCCTTTGTATCATACTATTCACATGCATTTAAGGGTGTGAACACTCGTAAGCAGTTATGTTTTTGAGCTCTTAAAAATTACACAGAATAATTCTACTGTTGACACATTTCAGAGTCTCTGATACAATATGCAAAAACAGAAAAGACACATTTTCCAAAAGTGTGTCCCTAGCAAAGCACGAACACCAGCAGTAAGAACCTAGCACATCCAGAAATAATGCTTCATAGCTACACAGTCAGTGCAGCCATTATAAAGATGGTTGTGAAATGTTCTCCAGGCATTCGACTGGATAAGGACAGCATCATGTATGTATACAGCTGTGAGGTAGATGGTAACATGCAATGGTATACGCTGTACGACGGGGCTGTGTGGCTGTAAGTTCATGCTGGGATGTCGAGCTCTCGGACGATAGCAGAGCTCAGTGATGCTGGATGGCTCTGGGAAGGTGACAGCGATGTCCGTACCAGAGTTAGCTCTGCATACTTCCTGGCTAAAAGGAAATCATTTTCCTTTCTGTCCCCCTGTTCATCCTGTGTCCCCTGTGAGAGCTGCGCAGAGAAGCTCTGCTGGTGGGTAACGGGACAGGTACTGACCCGAGGAATGGGAACATCCATGTCGTGACTCACCTACCTGGAGCCTGGGTAAGCCAAATAATAAATTTCTGTTCTCTGGTGTCATTCACGCTGCTAAACATAACTGCGTTGGAGGCTGTCCTTGCATAGACTGCCTGAACATAATTAAAACTAGCTTGCGTTTGTGGTGTTGATAGCCTTAGCTACATTAATTGTATTCCCAAACGAAGCTGCTAGTCTCCTCTGTCCAAGTTTGCAGCATGGCACAGCGAATGGAAAAGCAAATCTCACCTGGCTGTTGTTACAAAAGGCTTCGGCACTTGGGGCTTGAGGTTTGTGTCACAGCCCAGCTGCCCTTGGGAGGACTGAGGTGGCTAACTAACTCCCCCCGTTAACTGCCCCGGTTAACTTCCCTGGAAGCCCTGGTGCCAGGGAGGAGGTGGGGTTGTGGGAGTCTCCAGAGCTGCTCTGCAGGGCAGCTCTTCCCCACCTGCCCCTATCACTCTTCTTCATATTTTTAAGAAACTGGCTGGCCTGCCAGCCCCTGGCTCTGGTGCTGGGCTGCAGCAGCCCGCAACAGCCCCCTGCTAATGTGATTAACACTGCCCGTGACACCCCACAGACACGGCGGCAAAGAGCAGAGACCCTTCAGATGCACACAGCTAAAGGGCTTTATTAACGTGAAATCCAGCTTGGCATTTACTGAGGCAGGTTTGGACTTGGATGGGGAAAGGATAATCTCCTGTTTATAACCACAGCCAGGCCCTGCCCCTTCTGCTGTCCCTGCCCGCGGGCACGGTGCAGGACTTCACTTCTGGACTCCACTGGCTCCCCAGCAGGCTCTGAAACCCCACTGGTTGCAACAAGGCTCTAACCTTGTAAGTAGTGTGATGTAGTTGCAGCCTTGAGTGTATTTAGGATGCTTAAGCCATTGATCTAAGGTCTAAAGGAAAAAAAAAAAAAAAAGCTATTATCAATAGCTGCACAATTTGATTTGGAAGGACCCAAAGGGATGGCAGCTCCTCCAGCTGCTGCTGCGATGGATCAACAGCTGCATCTGGTGAGGCCGTGGCAGCCACAGCTGCCTCCAGAAATCAGTGGCTGTGGCAGTGCTTGGCTTGGCTGCATTAGCTCTGCCCTTGCCAAAACAGAGCTCTCCACCTTTTATTCAGTGCTTTCCACTAGAGCTTTCAATTCTTTTTACTTTTTGAGCTAAATACTGGACTAAAAGGGCCCCCTCCCCAGCTCGCAGGACCCCAGTGTGCGCTAATGGCACAGTCACACCCCTGCAGCATTAACTGAGCTGTTCAGACAGCAATCAGGGTGGACAAATCTGCAGAGAAGCAAACCTTTCTCCCCCTGTTAGAGCCCATGCACAGAAATATTTTGGAGTGAAAGCTCAGGCTTTTGCAGACCATGATGTTGGGTCAGAGGTTGGTCCTTTTGACAAAAAATGCAGCAAACTCTAAGGAAATCACCTGCCTTCTCCCAGGTGCTTGCGTGGCACCCTGGTGTATTGATGCAGCAAACCTTCTCTTCTGATTATTCATGTGGATAGCAGCCTTTTAACTACAAGAACAGCTATGGGAGGCTCCTAAGGTGTGTTGAGTAGGGACAGCTCTTAAAAACAGACTCTTTTCATAGTTTATGATCATCAGCTAACTGGCCAAAGCCTCTCGTTAGCCAGTTTCTGAGGCCATAGTTACCGGCTTATAAGCTTAACAGCATCATGCTGCTCCCTCTCTGTGCTCATGGGCTGACGATGGGCTTGGGGAGAGCAAGTGGAGAAAGCACAAATGTGAGATACCCAAGAGGCAGGAAGGAAAGCTGAGGGTAGCTCGGCTGCCGTGCCGTCATTAGGTCATTGCACAGCTACTGTCTTCCCTGGGGACTCAGCTTCGGTAATGTACAGGGCTCGCATGCAGTCTGGCAAAGAAAGGCACCGAATGAAGTGTTGCTGATGTTTTCTCTAGTATCTGCACTGAAGTTAGCAGGTATTTAATAATTATACCAGATCCTGGAAAAAAGCTAACACTGAGAACTTTGAATACGCGGAATATTCGTGCGATGCCCCAGAGGCACCTGACTGTGTGCAGACGTGCAGGCAGCTCCCTCTCTACAGAGTGGACGGTGCCTTGAGCCCCAGCTCACCCGCTGAGCCCGTGGTGAACAGATCTTGTGCCTCGTACTACCGGATTTCAGCCATACCCTGAAGGGGTCTGAAAGATCTAGTCTCTTTACATCTCTCTACCTGTAATTTGGTCTCATGTGCAGTTTCCATGATTTCTGAACATCTTCCTCTGCAGTGGGGCTTCCCTTTAGGAAGCCAGCATGGTGTGCATGGGCTGTCTGGCACTTTCCTTCCTGGCAAGCTTCTGCTTCGTCCACCTTTGACACCAATTCATTGGTTCCCAAATGTGCATTGTTTGGCAGAGGGGAGTGGCTCGTGGGGGCTGGGTTTCATTGCTGTGAGCACAGAATTTGCAGAAAACAATGTATTCCAGAGGAGATTGCTGGGACAGGATCATCTCTGCTCCTAGCCTTTGAAAATGGAACAAGAAATGAAAGCAGACAGTAAGTAAAACTAAAAGAAATACATTGCATGCCATACTGATGAGTTTCTTGACTATTTTTATGCAGTTGTACTTCTTGATTAGGATATTCATAAACTGTTTTCAAGTAATATGTTAAAAATAACTGTTTCCAGAACTGAACCCTCTTCCACCAAATGTCAGCGTATGCACTCATCCGGTCAGTGTTTGTGGAAGGAGTGGAAAGTGTTGGCACGTTGGTTGTGCCATGTCTGTGACTTAAAGGTGTTGCTACACTCTTCGGCACAATGCAGAGCCCACTGATTCCAGCAGAACAGGGACTTGATCCTTAGAGGTGTGAACTTAGTCCCTGAATCTCTGCTTCTGGGATGCTTCCTAGTTTTGTCTTTAAGGTAGGATTCTTGGAATCCACTATAAGATGCTTGTCATGGGTTAGAGATTAAACTGGGATTTGTTATCTTTTAACAAAATGCTGCTTAATCAAAATATCTGTCATGATGGAGCTTTGATCTTATGCCCTTGACTATATCTTTTTCATTAGATGTTAACATGGCGCCTGAAGAAACTCTAATTATGTGGGGCCCCAGTGAAATATTGCTGTCACTGCTGTTACTGAAAAGTAATTGAGTTCTGAGGTTCCTTAATTTATGAATGAGAAAAGCTTTGATTAGCTTAAAAAGAAATAATGATGCTACAGGAAGTTTCTGTTTAATCAGGTGGAAAGAAAAAAAACTCAAACAACTCTGTGTCCCCGGAGGTGCTGTGTGCAGCACTGACATCCAGCTTGACCTGCCAGATAGTGAAGCAGCGGGCGAAATGATTGATGGGGACAAGAACTGCAGGTTAACTGCTAGGGTTTGGCAAAGATTGAGACTCTCCCAAACTTTTGGCTATGGATTCCAATCCTAAATGCACTGAAAATGGGGGTCTTCCCACTGGCATTGATGGGCTCTTGCTCAGTTACTGCTCGCCAGCTGCAGTATTTGCTGCCCCTGCGGGCTGTCTGGAGGGGTGTTTGCGGAAAGCAGCGTTTGGCCTTGGTTTGTACCCGGCCGGGACTTGTCCCTCTCTGCAGAAGAATTTCCCCCGACGATAAAATACGGTTACTGCTCCGGCAGGAGGAACCCAACCCTGGTTCCTGTACAGAGGTGCGTTCGTACCAACTTCCCCTCCTTTAGCTGTTCTTTCTGGCTGACCAGCAGTTGTGCTCCACGTGGTATTGAGCCTTGACACTGCAAGCAAGCACTTAGCAGACAGCACCCTTGAGTGAGAGACAAGGGATCTTCCAGTTGAGAAACAGAGTCTGAGCGCATACAACTGTCATGTCTGACTGTTTTATGCATATGCATAAAAGCCTAATTTTAGACACCCAAGGACTATAAATGTTAAGTGCATATGTGCCATGCGGATCCTGGGCACCTCAGGAAAGCAAACTGAGGTTTCCACCCATGTAGGTCTTTACTCAGCTTGTGGCCTCTCACCCTGGTTGCAGCTGATCACTCACAGAGGCAGCAGCAGGGAGAGGTGGCAGTGTCCTGGGGGTCATTAGAGGACAGGGAGTCCTTCTGTGGAAGATGCTCAAAGCCGTTTGTGTCCCCGTGCAGGAAGGGCAGGAACACAGCAGTGCACAGAATTGCCCAGAGAGGTTCGGTCATATTTTAACAACCGTGCAGCATTGCTTGATTTGCTTACAAAAAGGCCAAACCTCTGATAACCTGATTTTCAACCAAAGGTGAAATCACGTTTTGATGCCAGCTCGGATGAGCCCAGTGAGAAGCTGTGCTGTGCTGTAGGAGCCCTGCCTCAGCCCAGGACCTTGCAGCACACCGGGTTTTAGGGGATGCTGTGCCGTGGCTCGTGCACAGGTCTGACAAACAGAACTTCTCATCTGAGGCTGGAGCTCGCTCCTCTGCCACTGCATGCTGTGGGAATTTTGCTGGCCATTTTCATAGAATCACAGAATCATAGAATGGTTTGGGTTGGAAGGGACCTTAACGATCACCTAGTTCCGACGCCCTGCCATGGGCAGGGACACCTTCCACTAGACCAGATTGCTCAAAGCTCCATCCAACATCCATTTTGGTGTGTCTGGAGCTGGATCCCAACGATACAGAACGAAACCTGAAATATTGGATGAGTAATAGCCTAAGATCTGAATTTCCTGGCTTTGGTCAAAGTCTATCTCAGACTTATTGTTGTATTAAAACAGAACTATGTGTTCATGTTTATAGACTATTGTGATTTCCAACAACATCACCGTAGCAACAACCGTGCAGTTGATTTATTTACTCCAAATTTGGGATATTTTTAACCAGGTCATTTAAACCATTTCCATTAGACTGGAATTTGGTACTCATACTCTTATCTCCATCTTTTGTTTTAAACAGGTTTTTGTTTAACATTCGCGCATTAAAAATAGGTGTTCAGGTTCTCTTGGTAATGTGTACAGTAATCCACTATATTTTGGAATGAAAATAAAGGATTTGTTGTGATATAATAGCTAAAATAAGAACCTGGGAGTTCATGCTCCTGGAATATTTCTCTGCAGCACACTAAAGGAAGGCACTCATCCTCCCTCTGCCCTTCCACCCCCACGCATGCTGAGCACAGCACTCGCCCACCCGAGCAGGGCTGCATGAGTCTTGGTGAACTGAAGAAAAGGCAGCCCTCGCTAAAGGTGTGCAAAGTCCTTTCAGTCCTTAAAGGTTTGTAAATGCTGCATTTTCTGAATGAGGGAATTGACAATGTTTGCAGTCATAGTTGTGTGTCCTTTTCCTTCTGAGTACACAATCGCATACAGACATATCAAAACACTGAAACCAACAACCAGCAATGCAACACCAGAACAGAGGGAAGGAAAGGCACCTCTCCAGTGCGGTTTCCCACCCAGGGCACAGAAGAGCTTTATCATGGCTGAAGCCCCAGTAGACTCACATTATCTGTGAACTAACTGGCCAGTGAATCCAAAATTGTTTGAGATACTTTACCCACCACTTGAGGAAGTTGTTTCTGCTTGGTCTAGACATGACTGAGATAATCACACTGAAGGCATCTTACTGATGTATTTTTCACAAGGAAGTTCTCCATAGTGCTTATCGCTCACCTTTACTTGGAAACTGTTCTCCTTCAGCTCAAGGACAGCCTTGTCTTCTCCTGCAGGAGGGATGTGACATTTCAAATGAAGCATGTAGTTTCTTATTTTCATAGGAAGAAATAACGGAGAGATTAATTTAGCTTTCTGGAAGAAAGGAGCATGCTCTCAGAAGAGAAGTCTAGTAAATCAAGTTGATGGATGACTACCCTCAGCCTCTCTCTGTGCCGGTCAGACCGTGTGTTGTTGCCAGGCTGGCATTTCCTGGCTCCTCCATGAGCTCTTTTCTTGCACAGACTCAATTTTTGTGATCAGCTGCTGCAATATGAAAGGTCACTGGATGAAAGCCTTAATAAAAAGAATTGTTCCTGTGCTAGGCATCAGGAGGACCAGTTGCTACCAGTGGTTATTTTTAGAGCGGTACCTAAGGAAACAAACAACTGCTGTCCCACGAGCAGAATTAAAATAAGTCAGAAACTTTTAGAAAAAGGCAGTCCCTTCAAGAGCCGAGTCATTGCTGGTCGAGCTAAGGACTGACGTTTCAAGGGCAGCCGAGAGGTGCTGACCTCCACCTCTACGTTCACGTCCCACCAAAGATGTAAACGTGTGCAATTCTGAGCTCTTCGGCTGCGACTTCTTACTTCTGCTTACCAGACGTCTGGGGGTCTTTGGCAATTCCCGGCGCCTTTCTCCCACCCGTGTCCTGACCCGGCCCGCTCTGGGTGTCCGTCCCAGCCGCTACAGAGCTCCCAGTGCTCCCACGAAGGGCTGTGGGTGCTGAGGGCTGGCGGGCCAGTTTCCCCAGCCGGGCTCCCGACCTCCAGGGCTTGTAACAGCCCGTCCTCCACTCGCCGGGCCAGGGAGGGAGCTGAGGACCTGCAGGGCTTCCTCACCTACACAGGGTGTCAGTGTTGTTCCACTTCAGCACAGGGACCGAGCTCCTGAAGGCAAGACTGGGGAAAGGACAGCAAATCCTCCCACTGCATCTTGGCCTGTGACATGTTTGGTCTCGACGTGCACCGACCGACCTCCAGGTTTCCTCGCTCACCCGTGTTTCCCTGGGCTATAGGTGACCTGGACCCGGACCCGGACCCGAAGCCGGGACGCTCCCGGACACCTTCTGCACCCCCGGGACGGCTGGATGATGGCGAGCGGCTCGTCCAGGGCAGAGGTATGTGCACGGCACTGACCTCTTGGCTTTCCGACAGTTTGTGCTCCTCTAACTTTACTCTTCTGACAGTAAGGAAACAGGAGCAGCTACTTAACCCAGGGAGGTGCCAGGCGAGGTGGACAGCCCCGTGAAACCCTGCTCCTGCAATGGGCATGTGCCTGTCCAGCTCGCAGGCTCCTTTTACATCCCGGGCTGCTGTTCCTGGCCTGCTTCTTTTGCAGAGAGATGTGTTCTGGAAAGCAATTGTCTTTGACATCTGGCTGTGCTTCTCCCTGCTTGGAAAGTCATCAAGACCTCTGCCGAGCAGGGAGCTGGGGCTGCTGTACTGCCCTGAGCAAAGCAGCGGGGTCAGTGCTGTGGGCACGGGCACTGCTGCCCGACTCACCTGGAGCGGTCCCAGTGCTTTGCTGGAACGCCACTGGGATGAGCTGGACCGGCAGCAACTCCTGGCTGGGCCGTGTGGGCTCTTTGCTGTGAAGCAAACTGCTCACCCGGGAGTGGCTTTACCTGCTACAGTTGAATCTTCCTGCAGTTGTGAGCAAAATCTGCCTTGGGTTTAAATTGGGTTCGAATTCCTGACTTGCCCTTTGCCATAGGAGCGAAGCCCCTGCCACCACCTCTGGAGCCGGTGGGCAAGCCCGGGGAGCAGCGGAGCAGGCCCCCCTTCATGCAGCACAGGTGAGCAGATTTGGGGAGCGTGTTTTACGCACTTCTCTTGAAAGCAGCTCAGCGTAGCGGGAGGGGAGCCCTCGCACCAGCCCCCCACGCCGCCTGGGGTCCCAGGGCCCCAGAGATGGCAAAAAGGCTGCACCCCCCCCCACCAGGCATTGGCAAACTGTGGCGTGCCCAGGGCTGGTCCCGGGGGCAGACGCGGACCCCCGTGGTACTGACAGCGCTGGCATCGTCCTTGTGCCATCTCCTGCCGCCGTCACCAGCCCCCAGGTCGGTGCCAACCGCTGCCGTCCCTGCACCGGGTATCGTGCAGTGCCGTCCTACTGCGCTGGGCAGCGAAGGTGGGGAGAAGGTGGATGGGTGTTTTATGGGTCCAGCGGTGCGGAGAAGCACCAGCGCTGACTTGTGCATGGGAGAGCCTTGGGGCAGGGGTAAAAACTGAATTTACAGGTGTGGGGCTGCCTTCCCCACAGCCTGGCGTCCCCAGCGGCAGGGCTGATAAAATATCCTCTGTCTGAGCATGACCAGAGCAACTCCTCAGAGGTGGGGCCCAAACTCTTGAAGTTTTCTTTGGAACATAAGTATGACACAGGTATTTTGCTAGTCCTTCTCCCAGGGGCTGGTTATTCTGTGTTTTGTGTTTTATATTTTTATTGCTTTTTGTCTTTTTTCTCTCCTGATTTTCATCTTGAACTTAAAAACCAAAACCAACCAAACACATGCACCCCCCCACCCCCTTTTTCCTTTGCACATGGGAAAAAAGCAGCACAGCTTGAAAGGCAACATTTGATCCATAGTAGTATAGGATGGTGGGATTCTACTCCTGCTCATCTTCTTCATCTACACAAAGGTTCAGACTAGACATCTGGTGGCATTATGTTTCTCAGCCTTAATGAGAGGGGAAAAGATGACTGCAGGATAGTGATCTGCCTAAACATCTCAGAAACACAGTCCTGAAAGGACAGGAAAGTGTCTAAATAAACATGGGAACCTTGAATTTGATCAATACCCAGGGAACACTTGTTAGAGAAACAAACCTCTGGTCAAAAGAAAAAAAAAGGGAAAAGGGAATGTGAACACTTGTTAAGAGCAGACGTGTGTTACGTTTCCTTTGGATAGCAGTGGGCTCGGGGATAACAGTGGAGTCCCGGTCCGGCAGTGGCGGTGTCGGGGATGGAGCAGGGGGAGCACTGGCGGCCCCCCAGCCAAACCACCCCTCCTTCCCTGCGCTAGCGTCCTGCCAAACCGAAACAGCTGTAGGAGCTGTGAGATTGGCTCTTGCTCTTTATCGAAGAAGGTTTTCTTAATCTCTGCTGTCACCGTATTGACAGGGAGGATTCTTAATGAATATTTTCTGCGGTCATAACGAAACTCTCGCCAGCACGCTCAGCCACCGAGGCTGGAGCCGTCATGGGCTCTGAGGAAAGGATTCGTTGCTGAGTATTCCCACAGAGCCAATGCTGACATTATCTCCTCTGTTACTATTTACTTCATGGTGTTTTAATATGCTTTCCAAAGGTGTTAAATCGGAGAGATGAACGAATACCTAACGGACAGTCAGATGTCCCAGTGAGGACAGCTGGACCTGTCTCGGGCTCGAGCAGTTGCTGTAGGTTTTCCTCTTGTACTTACAGAGACAACTGATGAGGATTTTTGAGGAACCACCTCTGCGAGACAGATTTTAGGCTTTTTTTTTCTTTTTCTCATAATTTTAATCCAGCCCCATTGGCTGGGGAGGTAGGTGCCTGTGACACTGCCAGGGACCTGCTGCCCCAGCCACGCTCGGGCAGAGATGCTGCAGGGGACCAAGGGGGGGCATGGGATGTGCTTCATGCGCAAGTTAGTCTTTCTGCTGTTGTTTCTGTTAACTGAGAATAGAAACCAGCTCAGAGTAACAGGGGTCCTGGGATCTGAAAAAATAAAGAGTGCCTTTTCTAATCCTGTGAGCTGACAGGGAAGCCGTTGATTTGCAGCTTGCAAAGACACGACAACGTTTCAAACCGGCTCGCCTTTGTCCAGCCTGCTGAAAGTGAGGGTTTACACACAAACGTATTTGTTTTAGACCACTCTTTAATACTAACTTTGCCAATATTACATGAAGGTGTTTTTTAGAATGCGAATCTCTTTTTCTTTTGTAATAAGAAAGATGCCAGCTGTGATTGTGTAAAAGAGGTGGGTGCTCCCAAACGGGCTCTCCTTCGCTTTTTTGCAGTAGGTTAGATACGCTGAATGTTTCCAGCTATTCTTTAGGAGGAGTTAAGAGTATAAACCTGTTTTGTTCCCGTTGCCTCCCAGCGTGCCCCCGATGACAGAGGCGGCGGCCAGGCGAGCCCTCCTGCGCTTCGTGGCCTCCCGATGCTGCTACGGGAGCAGAGCCGCAGGAGAGCTGGCCATCCGGCGGCTGCAGCAGCTGGGGGCGTACCGAGTGAGTACCGCCAGACCTGGCCTCTTGGGCACCCCTTCGGAGCGACTGGGTAATTTCTAATTACATAGTGACATCGGGCCACGAAGAACCATCCATTCATTAAATTAAATGGCTTTCATCCTGCTTTAGACGCAGACATACAAGCGCTTTCCAAGAAAAGTCTACCTAAGAGCTGGCTGCAGGCTTTTATAGCTGAAAGGTTCATCCTCCTCTACAGTAAAGCACCAGCTCGGCAAAACCCCTGGAAGCCTTCTCTGACATCCTAGCTTTGGCAAAAGAGCCCTTTCCTTACCTAAACCACAGGAACCTGCCCTGCAGCTTGGTATTTTGGGCTCAGGCAAGCACAGAGTGACCTGTAATGCCACGCATCCCCCCAGCTGTAGATCTATTCTGGCAACGTTTAATTTCACAGAAAACTTGTGGGCTTTGATTCCCTATTGTCATTCCTCCCACTGAAAATAGTTATTGCAGATTTGGTGCTTGCTGCGGTTAGTAGCTGGCGCTTGAGTCAGTCCTGGTTTGGGGAATTGCTGCCCGTGGGGCAGTATCCAACAAACCGAAATGGTGGGTTCTGTGCCAGGCTTTGGTGCGGGTCCTGCCTGGGGAGCCGTCCAGGCGAGTGCTGCTGTGCCCACCCCTGCTCCCTTTTCTGGGGCTTCTTGGAGGGGATAATGCAAGAGCATTGAGGAGCCGGGTGCTGGGAGGGGCCTTTGATAGGCACTGTGGGGCAGATCTTCCTTTGTGCTGGCGTTAGTTCCACTTCTGAGATTATTCAGATTATTCACAAACATTATCTGGGCCTGCCCTAAAAAATAAGGCACAGCATTCTCCAAATAATGGCAAAACACACTTTAGCTGTGAAAGTGCCAACCAGTTTTTCTCATGCCAGTTGTACTCGGAGACAGAAGAGTCTGGGAATGCTCCCCGAGACCCATTATTAGCAAGTCATGGTTCAAATTTAAATGCCTGCTTTGTGCAAATTGTCTTTGTGGTGAATGCATGATTCTTCTCTTCTAGTATCGACTGGAGACATTCAGTGAGTCGAGGTTAAGCGAGTGGGCATTCGAGCCCTTCACCAGTAAGTGATTGCCCTGAATCCCACTGGAATAGCTCTCACGGGATGTGCTGGGGTCTGTGGCAGTGCTCGCTGTCCAGGGCTTGTGCGGCTCCTGGAGATGACTTGAGCCTGCTTTAATGTGCATCAGGTTTGTCTGATCCCTTGTGGCTGTTTGCACGCCGCAAACGTGAAGCTGGGGCAAAATGCCTTCCTTTACAAGCTTAGATTGCTTTCCTCACCTTAGGGGAGGTTTTGTGGCATGCCTGGGGAGCAGAGGCCAGTCGTTCCCTGCCTGCGCAGCAGTAATTTCCTACCAAGTGCCATGTATACTCAAAGCTTGTCAAGACTTGAGATGGGCACCTCCGTGCAGCGGAGCTCTTTACCGACCTGCTGAGGAGTGCAGGGACCCCTGCCCCTGGCTTTTGGGTGACAGCTGATCCCAGGTGCCCACACTGGCCTGGGGGGTCTGCTGGGAGGGCTGGGGGGAGACGGGGGCTGTGCCGCGGTGGCAGGAGGGTGCTCAGCACCTCAGGGTGGCATGGACCACATAGGATCAGTCCCTGGTGCAACGCCCGCGTGGGGATGGGGAGCGAATTTGGCCGGTCCCCAGCAGCACCAGGAGCCGGCCAGCATCCAAGCACCCCCTCCAGCAGGGTGGATAAGATGCCGTCCCTCCTGCAGAGCCTGGAGCAGCTGGACCCCCCGGGGATGCCCCCCTGGACCCCTGGGACGTGGAGGTCGGGCCCCCCCCGCTCTTCCAGGGCCAGACGCGGCGCTGCCGGGTGCCCGGCTCGGTGCTGGTCAGGGTGAGTCCTTGCTCGCTGTCGGCTGCTCGCGGGAGCCCCTTCCCCAGCCGATGGGTTTGTCAGGGCTCGGGGAGCATCCCCCAGCCGGGGCAGTGTCCCTTCCCCAGGACCCTCAGCTCCTCGATGGACACCTCGCTACGGTTCTCATTTTCATGGGTTTTTCCTCATTAAACACCAGGGAAATTAGTCAGAGATCCCTTCTTCCTGGTGTTTTCTTCCTCTAGAAGTTTGAGGACAAATCTTGCTGCAGCCTTTTCAAGAAAGAGCACTGGATAACCTTTCCTCTTTTGTTATTTTTTTTTTTCAACATTAGCAGAACATTTGTTTGCATGACAGATCCCATTTAGCTTTTGACAAGCTCTATAGCTGGTCAATTTATTTTACTTTTTAAGTGAAAGAATGAATAAAGAAAAAAATTACTTTCCTTTGCCAACACTACGTAGACATTTGCCTTTTTAAAATAATTATTATTTATGACTACTTTAATGGTCATACAGCACAATTTTATGGTGTTGGATTCTGTCCTGTTATGACCAGAATTTTATCACTGAATTTAGATGCAGGAAGAGTGCATGCGCATAATATGAGGTATCTGAAATCCCTGGGCAGCTCTGTGCATGGATAATCTTCTGATTTCAGGACTGTCACAGATGCCATGGGCACGGCCGGTCCAAGTGTGGGGTGTGCCACGGGGCAGGTCGGGTAAGGAGCTGCGAAACCTTCTGCCAGGCAGGCTGCATTGCCTATTCCTCTAAGTTTGGGGTCCACTTGCAAAATTATAACACGTGCTATCTTATTACTGTACTTATTATGAGGGTTGGAAATCTGAGGGCAAATTCTGTTTTATTCCCCCTTTGCCACCCTGCATCCCAAACCCACTCGTGTTCAGTCCGGTTCCCAGCTGATGTTCCCGGGTCCTGCAGACACGCTGAAGGGGGTTGTCAAAATCCTGCCCAGGTAGCAAAGATGTCTTACCCCATCCTCAATCAATAGCCTACATCTTATGACGGTGAGAGGAAAAGGAGAATTTGCTTCTGTGCTGTTGAAATGAGGTCAGATCTTAGGCATGAAATACAGCAAACTCTTTGCTGTCTTTCAGATATGCTCAGTCCTGTATTCAGGGTTTCTGAATGGGAGAGGAGGTTTAAGCCAGGGGTGCGAGTGCAGCTACAAATCTGGCCTCCTGTCATTATTTGTTCTTCTGCACAGATATTCCCAGACAGCCCAAAGATGTATTGTTATTGCACGAATTTGCCACTTAATTAAAGTTAATCTGATTAAACACAAATACTTAAATAGAAGTATACTATTAACTACAGCGCTAAATAACAGTGGGAAAACAAGCATGTAAGAAAAAGGGCATTTCAACCTAGACTGTGTGTCCAGTTTGCATCGCTGGTGAGTTTGACTGGAACACCTCGTTAATCCAGGTCACAATTTATGAGCTATTTTGTATGCTCTTTATTTGCAATGTATGTACTTGGCATATGGCTTTCTCTGCAAGCCTGAGTTAGCAATTATTTTGATAATGTGCATAAAAGCTTTTGATTTATAAACCTGATGTTTATATTCTAGCAGTCACCACCTATTTTAATTCTTCGGTGTATTTGTAGACGAGGTGTGTAAGGTGCAATGGATCCCGGCGGAGACTAAAGCAGCAAAAGAGGTGCCAGCTTTGTTCAGGTACAGGTCGCAAAAGGTACGGTGGTCTCCTCTGCGCATCAGTTAGCGCGGCTCTGCTCGGAGCGTATTGCTTCCCTTAGGCCGTGTTTAGTAGAAACCAGTCATCCCAGTCTACTGGCTTGGTGGAGGTTATCAGCTGAGGGTCTGCCAGTAGGAGGAAAATACTGGAAAGTTGGTAGGGGAAAAAAAGCCCTTAATCTGGTATGTCTGAGCCAAAATGGCTCCACTCGCGTGCTGCTGGCAGAGGTTACAGTGCAGAGCTGGGGCATGCTCTACATGCCTGCGTGCTTTTTGTATTTTCTACCATGAAGGCCACCTAACAGATAAAGCAGTACAGCAGTAGCTTTATTCTCCAGGAAAAAATGGTTAGAAATAGCCTTTTCACCCTCTGATTTTTAAATAAACGTTCATTTTAACATCTATTATTCATTCTGTGTGGCCCACCCTCAGCATTCAGAAACCAGGCTGGTATCCCAAATTTGTGAGAGAAGCTCTTAAGCCTTTGGAAAATAATAATTTTTTAGCTTGCCTTTCTTCCATCTTTTTTACCTTTCTGTTACAAGACTGTTGCATTTCCCAGCTTCTCTGGGAAACTGGAGAAAGCTTTTGGTTTTCCAATGAAAGCAGAGTTTCTCAGAACTTCAGGAGCTGTAACTTAGAGTGTCTCCAGGTCCACGCTCAGCCTCCCATCCCGGTGGGCTTGGGGAAGGGGGTGGGACGGGGCTGGAAGGAGCTGGCCTGGAATGGCAGCAGCAAACTTCAGAGCTGCTCTTCAGTCCGGTTCCTGCAGCGCCCAGTTGGGGTTTGGCAGGTTTCACAGCCAGCGCAGCCTTTTTCCAAACATGAAACTTAACAGGCTTAAAAATTATCTTTAAGTGACAAAAAAAGAAGGCACTGTTCTAAAACTGTTTTGTTTATGTGGCTCCATTAAGTTTAAAATAACAGAGATGGTATCGTGCATAATCATGGCAGTCATTTTAAAGCATGAATCCACTGGGGCTAATGATGGCTTGAAGAGCCTTAATGAATCAGTTGTTAACTGCTGCTAATCTGTGTTGCTCTGATGCAATCAAAATGCTCCATGCATAAGCATATGCCTCCTGCATCTGTTAGAAGCACAGGCAGCAGCATCTTCAAAGTGACACTCGCCTTCCTACCGTTGTGTGGGGAAATTGTGATTATCCTTAATTAGATGTACAAATACATTCTTTGACTAATTCCACATTTACAAATAGATCTGAGGCTGGCATTAGTCATTTGTTTTCCCAGCAAATATGTTACGTCCATTGAGTCAGAGACCAGAGGAAGACGTGTGTGCAGTGCATGTGCTATCATAGACTCCTGTAGCTGCTGACCCAGCTGAGCTACACAAACAGTCTGAGATAAATCACCCTCCGGTCTGCAGGCTTCTGAAAGTGGGCAGTGTTTAAAATCCTGTTTAAAATCCTTTTTGTTGCATCCAAAGGTGCAATACATGTTCTGGCCGGGGCAGCAAGACCTGTGCGACCTGTCAGGGAGAGAAAAAGCTCCAACATTTCAAGCAGCTGGTGATAAGGTGGTAAGCAGCATGGGTAGAAGTTCAGAGCTGTTACTTTTGTTCCTTATTTAACCGCAAGGCTTGGGAGCTCAGCTGGGCTTCCTAAGGGGCGGCTGGGAGAGTATGTATTGCCTTCGGTCAGGCAGAAGCAGGGGCTTAGCGGGGCAGCTTTCGTCCTTAATGATGGCAGTCTTGTCCACGGGGGGTGGTGGGAGCTGAAGTGGGTTCACAGAGGTAAAGGATGGTCCATGGTCACACAAGAAGTCAGAAGTGGAGACGGAGCAGCTGAACCACTGCCTGGTACGAGCTCAGACCCAAAGCCCCCGGCAGGCAGGGGTGACGTGGGGCAGCGGCTGAGCTCCTTGTTCTGGGGCGTTAGTGACGGCCCAAGGCTGGCGGCTGTGGTGTTGCTCTGGCATCTCCCATTTGGGACCTCTAGTGCCAGAGATAACAGATGGGGCTGAAAAAGACCTTAGCTTGTGAGGTTTAGCAAAAAGCCATTACCTGCCCTGCTGGGTGCTTCCTGAGCACTTTCCCGTTTTTGTAGAAAATGCCTTCCATTACCCTGTGTGAAGACCTTCATTTTTCAAAACACCATCTTGTCCATCCTGAGAGACTGGAAATTGCCCCAGCCATGCCCGTCACACTGGTGGGGCTCCTGGGGGTCACTGGGGCCCCAGGGCTGCACTACCCCAGACAAGCACAGCTCTGCCAGATGAGACCTGCAGCTCCTCTGGAGGCACCATCAGCCACTAACTGCGCCCAGGTCCCAGAGCTAATAGAGCAAAATGGTTCACGGTAATAAGAGCCGTGGCTTTGGAAAGGGAATATAAGACCTCTCCTGCTGCAAGGAGTAGGAGGCTCTGAAAGCCGTAGGACAAGGTGATGACCATGAAGGTCTGATTTCAAGATTATTTATGCAAGAGTCATCCACGGTTGTTGCGTATACAAGGCTATTAAGAAACTAATGCGGGAGCACACAAAGGTTAGGCAGGCGTGATTGTGGTCCTCGGAAATCAGGGAGCATTCAAGCGTTGCTCAGGCATTTGGAAAGAGCCTGGAGATAGCTCAGTGCCCTGCAACCAGCCTCAGATCGTTCGGTTGTCTTCCCACCCTCTTGCAGGAAGAACAATGTCTTTGAATTTGTTTCTGAGCATCATCTGAACTTCCCGAGAGAGCTGCTCAGCAAAGTCAGTGGAGAGAATATATTTAAAGATGAAAATGTGGTGGTGAGTGCGACTCTCGGGGCCGGAGGGGATCCCTCCCGGAGCGGCTGTGAAAGAGGGGGGATGTGAAATGGCTTTCGGCTGCGCGTCTCTGCTGCGGTGGCCAGCGGCTGCTCTGGACACGGCGATAACCAGTGCCCTCTCCTGCAGCAGAGCTGCCAAATTCCTGTTTGTGGGACCCAGATTTTCCCATTTCTATAGTCAGGAGAAACTTAGGGAGCAATGGGATTATGAAACCCAGCAAAAGTGGGTCTTTTTCTATCAGCAGGCACTGGGGGATTGCAACTTTGCTCCTCCCTGCGGGGGCACTGGGGCCAGGGGGCTCTCGGGCTAGAACAGAGATGCTTTGGCAGGAGCAGGGGGACCCACCGGTGACTGTGCGGGAATCTGCCTCTGTATACCTGCAGGAGCCTGGGGCGAAACAGTAAAAAAATGGCTGAAGCACAGTGCTCTCCTACAGCCAATGCCATTTCTGTACTGCTCAGTCCTCAGCTTGATTTTTTTTTTGTAATGCAAATGCAAATGAGTGAGGATTTAGCTGTGCCTTTTTATTATTTATTAGTTGTTTTGCAGTAACCTGTAAAAACTTTAGTCATGTACCAAGACAGGGAGATAGGCACCATCCAAGCACGGACCAGCCTTCCCCCAGAGAGCTGTTACTCAGCGTCATGCATCTGTAGTGAAGACTTTGCATATGGTGTTGCAGAATCCCTTTGGGATTTGAATGATTCTTTAGCATCTGAGTCACTCTCCAGCGAATGCATTAGATCTGAAGTCCTATAAGCATTAAAATCAGCGGGCCTCTCGTATAAACGGCTCTCACTCCCGGCTATGGGAGAAGTAGCTGCATTCATGACTAGTTCTGCTTTGCCCACAAGCCCAGTATTTCTTCTGTAAATTGTCCACATGCTGGGGGAAAACAGAGAAGCTTTAAAAAAACCTTTCAAATTCAACAGTGTTGCGCTGCTGGAAGAAGGTGACAGTGAGTCTTGTCGGGTCTCCGAGTCACCCAGTGCCGGTTTTTAACCAAACCTGCCAGTTTGGGAACAGCAGCCTCTGCCCGTGCTGTCCTGCTCCCCGGGCAGCACCAACCGCTGTCTAGAGCGGCACGGTCCCTGTTTTGGACTCTTCTACACTTTGCTGGGGCGGGATGGACATGCCTTTGGGACTTGGAGCTCAGCATTTACTCTGTGTATTTCCATTATATGCCCAGGTCTTTCCTTGCGTCTGCCGGTAACAGGTGAAATGAATAAGTTTGTGCCAGACAAATAGGGTCTCTCGTTTGCATGGCTGGGTTTATTTCTTGCAGGTGTACCCTATCATCGACTTTCCTGATCCCGAGATCTCCCTGGCCTCACAGCGAGCCATCACAGAGCACAGCGCGGCGTTTGCCACGTCCTCCCGCATCCTCCGACAGGTAAGGGGGGACCCTGGAGAGGAGCGAGCTGCCTGCGTGTCCCCCCCCCCCGCCTGCTGCACACCCCTGCACCCAGGGGGTCAGCTGATGAGGGTTGATTGATGGTTAGAGGCAATAAGATGTTGAGATTAATAACCAATTTCATTTTTTATTTAGAGGTGATCTTTAGCAAATGGAAAAGAAATTCTAATTATCAAAGAAATCTTAATTATCAAGAGAAATACCAGGGAAATAATTTTTCAGGCATGTATTAAAAGATGTAGGCAACTGTGGTTATTATTGTTCCTTTTACCTTTTCAAAGCCCTGGCAAACATTATTTATTACCACTATTTTTATCTTAGAAGCTAATTTTGAATAAACATTAGGATTCCACTCCGTCTGATTCTCGCTAGAGTGTTGTAATCTCTGTTGCTGCTATTATAAATGTGATTGCAAATGCAAAACTTGAGCTAGAACATACTGTCTTTTCACCCACAGGAAAGAGAAGGTTTCGCATTAAAAATGCAAGTAAACTGAAAGACCAAAATAAACTTAAAGGGAGATGGTTTGATTTTCCATGTGGTCTGTCAAAACCAGCTCTTTGGCAAATTTCTGTCTTCCAACTTAATTCCAGCCTATAATTTCCACTTCTCAGCATCAAAGGCAGTTTGTTCACTAGATTGCTGCACACCAGCCAAAGCATCCTCTAGCTGTATGGGAAAGCAGGTGCTGAAAACCTCCTGCCCTGCCAAACCCTAGCACCACGTGGTATTTATGCCGATCTGGGCTGCCTTCTGCCGACACTTTCCCCACCATTGAATTTTTCATCCCCTCCGCTTGTCATTGGCTGAAGTTCTTCCGCTTAATAATCAACATCTTTTGGAGAACGCAAGGGGGGGAAAGGCTCTTCTTCTCTGCTTGGCTGACGCTATTCTGGCTTCTTACGACATCGACTGTGTTGGAGGTAAATATCAGGACCACAGATACCCTCTGGGGTTGGAGGGGCTGGAACCTGGCAGACTTTGCCAGGGTCGTTGAGCTTTATTTAAAACGGAGACTTTGCGTGTAATTGCAACAAGAGGCGAGAGCCGGGGTGGGCTCCTGCCCCTCGGCTCCGTGCAGCTCCCGGAGCTGCACCGGCTGCTCAGGAGACCTGACCGGCTGTTGGGCACTGCTCGGCTCCCATCCTTCTTCCATCCCATTGAGCAGCACTGAGGGCTGGTGTATGTCGCTGGGTTTGAGCTGGCAGCAGTTCTGGCTGATTACAGATGAAAAATTTACCAAAACTTGGGTTTGGTTGGTGTTAGGGAAAGGCAGGAACCGCTGGACTCATTCTGCAAAGGAAAGGAAGGAGCAAAGCGGGGCCCTCCATGAGGAGATAAAATGCCACCGCAGCACTGATACCAGGCTATCTCCTGTAATTCAGCCATGAATAATAATTACCAGATAAGCGGAGATGAAAGCAGCTTCCTTCGCCCTCAGACAGGGAAGAGAGCAGAGCAGCAGGGGTTAAATCTGCAGCAGTTTCTGCTGCAGTAACGCGGCACAGTGCAGCCCATCACTGACAGCTCTTCCTGCTTCCAAGGGACAGAGGTGACGTGTGTCCACAAAGGGGGTGATTCACCACCCCCCCCCACCCCCCCCCAGTGTTTGCTGGTGCACATCCAGTCTCCCGTGGCTCTCCCGCCTTCTCAGGGCAAGGAGAGGGAACCGCGTTCGCACGCAGACCTCAGCCACGCATGAGATGGGGGCATATTCTAACACACCGAGGACTGGAAACAAGGGCTTGAAGGATATAAGGAATTAGCTTAAATAGCTATAAATGCAGTAAAAGTGGTCTAGGATGCGAGGGCCGAAACATGCTAGCTCCTCCACGCTGGCTGCAGCTAGGGGAATTTTTGATGGCTGTAGTGATGGGCTGGTGGGTCTCCATAAGATTTTCTTTCCCCCTTCACAAAGCTGCTGCTCTCTTCGACCTGCGAGGCTTGTGGCTGAAAGTTGGGGCTTTTTTCCTCTCTACACGAGTTGGTCTAAAGCGAGGTACAGCATCTGCTCCAAACCACTTATTTAATTTGAGCTTTTCCTTCTTTCTTTTTCCCAGCGCCAAACAATTGAGCTAATCCCCATCACAGAGGTTCACTACCAGTATTCGGGGAAGCCTTACCTCTACTACATCTATGGGCTCGAAAACGAGGTGCATGCGCTGGACTACCCCGAGAGGTGCTGCTGCGGCTGCACCGTCGTCTGAGCACTGGTGCTGGGAGAAAAGCGCGATGAGGGCAGCAGTCACCCAGCGACCCCCTGCGCCTGGGGGACTGGGGATGCTCCAGGACCTTCCCCACTGCACCCGTGTGGGACTGCAAACAAAATGGAGAAGGGGAAGAAAACCATGATGCCTCTCCCTCCGAACCACTTGTATCTCAGAGCTGGGGCCAGCTCCAGGCCTCCCACTGGGCGCAGGATCAGGCCTTTGGGTGAAGATTTCCCCCTGTGGATGTTTTCCGTTCTTGTTGCAATGCTGTATCATTAAAGTGATGCATATTGACAGTGACATTTTCAGTCCAGCTATGCAGTTTATGACTGGTGCCTTTCTTTCCCCGTTTTATTTGTCAGCTTTCCTGAGTTACAACATAATCTATAATGATATATTTCAAAATCTATCCAATTAGCAAATCTAACTTTAAAGGATTTCATTTTAAAATACCCACTAACACTATCTGAGGGGGGGATGTACCAATATAAAAATTATTGCCTAAGACTAAAAGGCTCTTGCTGTACGTGCTGCGTGCGATGTCCTTGGCGGCTGCAGGGATGGGGAGAGCAGGAGGTTGCGGGGGTGGGGGGTGGACGTGGGGTCACCCCTGTGCCTGTGGGCTGGGGGGGACTAGTTCTGCCCCTGGGGACAGCACCTGCTCCCCGGCCTCATCCAGACCAGGGGCATTGGCTCAAGTGCCTGCAGGAGGCAGTTCTGCCATATCCTCCTTTTTTCTGTTAGCCATCTTGCAACATTTCTCTCGGAAAAACTTGCAGGAGAACCTCTGCTTGCTTTAGGTGTAAGGGTAATTTAATTTAAGTGCAAACACTTGTGTTTGCAGCGCAGAGCTTGAGGAGATGAAGCAAACAGACCCTAAAAAGTTCAGAAATGTGAAAGCAAACAGAAAGATACCAACACTGGTATTTAAAAACAAACCAAACAACCCTCCTCTCCTCCGCCGTGATTTTTTACATAGTTCTTGGTTCTTGTGCTGTTTGGGGCCTAACGGAGGGGTTTTGCATGGGTGGTACTGGCAACCCCCAACAGACTGCTGCATCCAATGGGGATGTGCTCGCCTGCAGTCTGGCACTTGTCTGTCACTGAAGTGCCAGCTGAGTTAGTAAGTTATCATGGCAAAATCCACATGGGAGGAACACAGCTTGAGGGCCTGGGAAATTTTTAAAAAATAAAGACCCATATGTCGGCTTGAACGGGGATTGTGAGGGGTGAGAATAAGGAAAAAATGACTGGGGAAACACATTTAGCAGCCGACAAATTTTAAACAAGGGAGTTGAAAATTACTTTGTAAAGGAAGCGTTTTCTAATGCTAATCCTAAAATGAAAAAAACCCATGCGGTTTCTGCTAATGTGTAAGCAGAGGGGATGAGAGGGAGCGAGAGAGAGAGAGGAGCTTCGCTGATTTTGCTGTAGGGGGACAGACACAGGCAGCAGCTGCCGTCCTGGCACAGGGTGATGCTCTCCTGCATCAGCCCCCGGGACAGGGCGATGCTCTCCTGCATCAGCTCACAGAGAAATGCTCTCCTGCATCAGCCCTGGCACGGGGCGATGCTCTCCTGTATCAGCGCCGGCACAGGGCGATGCTCTCCTGCATCAGCTCACAGAGAAATGCTCTCCTGCATCAGCCCCTGGGACAGGGCGATGCTCTCCTGCATCAGCTCACAGAGAAATGCTCTCCTGCATCAGCCCCGGCACGGGGCGATGCTCTCCTGCATCAGCCCCGGCACAGAGCGATGCTCTCCTGCATCAGCCCCCGCACAGGGCGATGCTCTCCTGCATCAGCCCCCGCACAGGGCGATGCTCTCCTGCATCAGCCCCAGCACGGAGGCTGCCCCCAGGGTGGATGTGGTGGGGGTGTCAGATCAGAGCTGGTTTCAGCCTGTCACCGACCCAGTTCTACTGGGGGATTTTGCAAGCGGGAGCACCGTGCAGGCGTGCTCCGAGGCCTCCGTTGGGCAGGATGCTGAGAGCCACGGGCAAACGGGTCTCTGTGCTCCCAGGGAAGGAGCCGCAGGAAAAGGCGGCAGATGCACGACCTCGGCAGCCTGTGCTCTCTGGGGTAGGGGTGGCTCCGAGGGGACTCCGCCGCTGCCACCGGGGCTCTGCAGCAAAAGGGAACGCAAAGACTTAGGGCATTCTTATTAAAACACCTATTTTAAAGGGTTTTTTGATGGCCAGTTCTGGACTGGCTCTTTACCCTAGGCACGCCTATGTAAGTGTGTCCCAGAACAACACCCAGACTGTTCCTAACAAAAGTTTGTTCAGTCTTTAAAAATCCACAGGGATGTCACTCCTTTTTTTGGCAAACCCTTCACTTCAGAACTTTGAGACTCCAGAGCACAAAGGCGGTAAGAGCAGGTTTCCCTTAACAGTACTGCAGGATGCACATGCAGAGTTGTTCCTTCCTATATATACATATATATGTGTTCATATACATATAAGTGTGTGTGTGTGTGTACTTACATAGAGATAATACGCATTTTCTATAGCCAGGCGCAGTGGAGCAGGCCAGCGGGGCACATAAATCAAGCAGGCTGCCTGCCTGGCAGTGACAGATTGTTTTCGGCAGATGCATCTAATGCAGTTTTAATCGGGCTTTACTCAGGTTAAACAAGTCCCTGACCTGTGTAAGGCTGAAAAATGACCCGAGGAGCTGATCCTGCAGCTCATCGTACCGGCTGGCCCGTGCAGCACAGGGCAGCGGGTGCCGGCGTTGCTGCTGGGGTCCCTCGGAAAGGGCTGCCCTGCTGGGGGGAGCGGGCTGGCAGCGAAATGCAACCGGCAGCCACCCGCAGGCAGGGTCCCATCCTCCGCGGAGGGCTGGCCCTGAGGCTGTTGGAGGGCACCTTGCTGTGGTTTGAGAAGACCGCACAACACCGTTGGGGCAAAGAGGAGGGAGAGGAGGGCGTTTTTCTTCCGAGCCGCCAACAGAGAGGGACCAGACAGTTTGGATAAGCTTTAGAAGCAATCCAAATAGCCTAAATAGTCATCAGGCCAGATTCCTTCTGGACTGAGCAGTTGGTAGCGGTTGTTCAGAAACAAATACAAACCCCACTTTGCTCTCATCGAGTCATTCTTGAAGCACGAGATAAACTTCATCCTCTCTGGTGCTGCCAGGGCGGACAGGGCCAAACGGTGGTCTCCTAACGATCAGCCGCGACAGCCGATGGACGCCTGGTCGGACATCCTCCGTCCGCAATATCCCAGCTCCCGCCCTGCCCCGCGCTGCCCCAGCTCCCCCGGGGCCAGGGGTGGGGGGCACACACCGGAGCGGTCTCGGGGCCTTTAGCTCGCTGCTTTCTGCTAGATGCTCAAACCTGCCATGTTCGTGGGCTCGGGGGAACGCTGCGGCCACCGGGGTCTTGCCTGGGCACAGGAGGGGGGGACAGCGGGGGCAGCCAGAGGCTATGGGGCCGACAGCCCTTCCTGCACCCGCTTGCTGGGCTTTTGTCCCCCTGCAAAACTGTCACCCAGCCAAGGTGGGATGAGCATCCCTGGATGAAGGCACACGTGGGAGCGAGGGACTGACACCCAGCGCCGGGTGCCGCCTCCCCCCGTGACCGCCTTGGGGTGGGAGTCCTGCCACTCCTGGTGTTTTTTTAATAGAACTTCAACTATATTTAGATCAAAAATAAATACATTCTTGGCTTGAGCACGCTTTTCAATGCCTGATGAATGAGCAGGACCTCTTTCACAGGAAACTATGAAATTCCTGGGGTGATGGCTTGCCTCTGCCGGGGTGAAGGGAAGCAGAGCTCTGCGGTCCCGCTCCGCCTGCCAGCCTGTGCTCAATGTCTTCACTAACAGAGGGGACTGGTCATTACTGTTATTAATAACAGCACTACTCTGTTTATTATTAATGCTGCATGGGAACGAAGAAAGAAACTTGATGATGCTGAAATCCTTATCCTGTGTTTTAAGGAAAGTGAAGCTTTGTAAGGCCCTGCTGGGTGAGAGCAGAGGCACCCTGGCCTGGCTGGACCGTCAGAGATGCTGTTTGGGGACAGCACCTGCACACAGCTGTTGTCAGCCGTCTCTTCCCCTCATGTTCCCCAGCACCATAACTAGGGATGTTTGGGGGCCTTGGCTAGTTCCTTACTTTCTCCTTATGGACTTGCTGCCGGGGAATTCATCCAGCCTGCTCCTGAGCATACCCACCCTGCGTGCCTGTGCAGCTGCCCGGGGAAACAAATGCCACGAACGCAGGCTGCAGCTTGAGCACAACTGTAGGTTTGCTTAAATTGACTGTTATTTCAGTCGCAGCAGCATGTGTCTGCGTAACCTCTTGGTGGGGGCCCCATCTGCAATGAAGGGTTCAAACTCTGCCAGGCGAGTCCAAAGTTTCCCACTTCTCCCCGAGCCTTTGAGGGTTTATAAAACAATTTCGACCTTTTGACACAACAGCCCTTAAATGCAATTTCATCCAATAAATATGATAAATTGGTCACAGTGGCCGTGCTTTCAGCTCGTAGTCTTCTGTTCTTGGTGGCAGGGGAGTGCAGCATCACAGAAGACAGGAGGCAGATGGATTCCCAGTGGGTTTGGCTGGGCTCCCCCACAGCCCCCCTCCCTCCAGCCCTCCTCCGCAGCTCCGTCCTCCCGCTGGGATAACCCAGCCACCTCCTCCATGCCAGGAGGGATGAAGTCTTGCACCAAAACCCAACAGCTTCCAGCCACCTCCCCTGTCTCACCCAGGTCCCCTGAGGCCACCAGGGCCACTGGTGCCTGCTCCAGCCCCAGGAGCTGCAGGCAGCAGTGTGGGGGTCCGGGGGGAAGGAGCTGTGTGCTCCCCTTCCCCACTTCTTCAACCCAGTTTAGTTTCCTCTGTGTGTTTTTGCTTCTAGCACCTTTAAAATAATATTTTTTTTCTATCTATCTGATAGAGCAGGTTCATTGCTTTAAGTTGGAAAAGCCAAAAGCATACTGAAGAAACTCTTCAAAAGCCAGTATCTTCCCAGGAAAAAAAATTCTCACTGGATTGATCTGTCCATCTGTCTTAGCAGCGAGATTCTTCTCATACTGACCTCCTGACACAGCCTGCTTTTGTGAAGAAAACTGCTCTGAATTAGGCTGCTTTCTCTCTCATCTTTCTGGGTCCTGGAGGGTTTTTTTCCAGTGTCTGAGGCTGTGCAGGGCTCTCACACTCTCAACATGGTAATATCATATCTGTATTTTGTGCTTGCTAATCATCAGTCAAACTCCCATTTTAGGACATATTTTTTTGCTAAAATGCTGCCTTATTTGGCTTTTTCCTCTCTGTGATTCCGGTGACATCACCCACCAAGCAGTCGATTCAAACAGCTATCGCCCCAGCGAGTCCCTGCACAGCAGAAGGAGCCGCTGTGCTGGGGGGGGCCAGGACCTGGGGACGGTGGGACCGTGAGCCCAAAACACGTCCTGAGCAGCGGTGGGGTCTGGATTTGAAGGGAGCTTTAAACCTTCCTCCACAGCACAGAGACGGGGATGCGCTGGGGCTCTGCTGCTGGCGTGTGGCGAGCGTGCGGAATCCTGCCCAGGCACCCGGGGGTGTTCAAGTGAAAATCGACCTGCTGAGCCCCCTCTTACGCAGGTCTCCATCATACACAGTGCCTTACAGAGCACGCACGGAGATGTGGGTACCACGTAAGTGCTGCTTCTCGTGGCAGAGCCGGCAGCTCGGCTGGCCCACGGCAGAGCCCGACGATGGAGGGTCGGATCCAGCTCTGCCGGCTGCAGCGAGCCGGGTTTTTTTCCACATCGGCAGTTTTCCTCTCCCTGCCTGCCCTGCGGCTTTGGCTGAGCTGGCAGCAATATTTACTGGTGATGAGACCAAGTAAATTGGTGGCAGCTCTGCATTAATTTAGAGGTGCTATTTCCTCCAGTATAAGCCAGACATCTTTTGCCCTCAGAATAACAATAAACCAGCTTCACAGCTTACATGAAGGTTTCTGTTCTAAATCCTACTCCCCCAAACTCCACCATTTACTGAAAAATCCACATGTACAACATGAAACTGTTTCCAGCCTCGTCAGAAGATCACACACTGGGGTTTTCTTTCGCTGTCCCACTCACAAAGCATCGTGACCGCTCAGCAGCTGGTTGTTCTTGCCTGGCAGCTCTGGCTGGAAGGGGAACGCTGGTCCTGACAAACAACGTGTGGTAATGAGACCAGTGTCTTAACTGTCATTTATTTACCCCCAGGAAACAGGCATTCTCCTACTGGGATAGGCTCAGAAACTGCTACCAAAGTCCTGCCGTTGCCTTTTTGCAGGCAGTGGGTCTGTTCTGCGTGCCGGTGCTCCCAGCTCTACCACCCAGCAGACCCGACACCACGCCAGGGCAGCTGCCTGCCCAGTGCCAGGCACGGCACGGCTGGGATGGCATGGGAGAACTGGCTTTATTGCCCTGGGATGCCTTGAGACAAACAGCGTTATTTCCCTACTCCGGAACTTTCTTCTTGCCATGTCAGAAATTCACAGCCCAGCTCTATAAATCGCCTTTTGGCTGAAACCCCACTATAAAAAAAATCCTGTGCCAAGAGCTAATTAGAAAGAAAAAGAAGATTAATCTTGAAAAATCAGATGAAGTGGGGTATTTCTGGGTTAGGGATATTTCCTGATTGCATAAACCCAAACAAAACAAAACTTGCATATTAATGACTCCTAAGAGATAAACCAATTTATTTTACTACATTTAAGAATTAATCTGAGTCATTGTATTACAAGAAGTGGTTTTGCCAGCTCGTGCTGCTGGTATTTCTGGCAATAAAATGGCTGAGGACTGTTTAGTTTGGGATGTCCATTGCCACCGGCCGGGACCGACAGGCAGGGCCATGGTCACACAGTGCCCATCCCTCACGGATACTTCTTCACTCCTGCCTCAGGAAACCCTATTTTTCAGTGCCACGTACCATGAAATGGCTCAGAGAGGCACCCCAGGGGGAAAGGAGCAGGACAACCTTTGGGCCAGCTTTCAGGTGGGGATGCGGGAGGTGATGCAGGTGCTGGGTGGGGGGGGTTGTTCCTCTGGGCACCCCTCCACGTCCCTGCCCCTAGAGCATGAATAGGACCCTGCCAGGGAGACAACAATGAAGATAAAGTCCATTTTCCCATGTAAGCTTCTCTGACTATTTATAATGAGAACCTAGAGAGTGGAAAAACATAATAAAATACATATTTAAGGCAATATTCATGAAGCAGCAACAAGAACTGCTGTAATCCCTGTGGTAACTTCATGAGTGTTGGAGTCCCCTTGACTTCTTGCATCTATTTTTGACATGGAACAGCTCAGATGGTGAAGACATCAGCGAGCCATGCTCGCCCTGCTTTATGAAAAACAAGGAAATACCTCTCCCACGCGGGAAGGGAAGGAAAAAAAAGCCCTTACAAGTGAATGCAAGGGTCAGCACAGGAAACCCTGCTGCCGTCTTTCTCCCCAGGAGACCTCTGTGGGCAAACGTGCGCTGGGGCTGGGGCTGGGGCTGGCTGGGTCGCTGCCCCGAGCAAGGCAAAGCACGCAGCAGCGCACGGCTCAGGGCAGTTCCTCAGCGAGGGAGCCTCCTCCAGAATACACCGGGCTCGCCTGGGCTCTAAGGAGATGATGCTGAAGATGCTCAGCACCCACTCGGGCAGTAAGCGGGAGCGAGCAGCACCAGCGGTTTATCTGCCGCAGCAGACGGCTCGTGCAGCGCTTTCCCTGCCAGGGGTTAGAGCAGGGTGCTGAGCACGGGTCTCTGTTTAGGACACAAACATGCAGAGCTCTGCTTCTGTGCAGTTCAAGACCTTGCAGCAAAATATTAATTTTGCTTGCAGTTCCTGGGAGGGCTGGTGATCTGAGGCCGGCTCGTCCGGCTGGCTCTGTTTGGCTGGGAGGGCAGAGGCATCATCTACAGACACCGCGATCACAAGGCTTTCTCCACCGTGCCTGCTAAAGCAGAGGACAGCAACAGAAACACCAAATCTTTAATATTGTTCAAGGCAAACACCAATTAGACACATTCTGTAACTGGCTGAAATGCAGCATTATCAGGCCTTTGTTTTTTGCCTTTTTTTTCCCCACTCCTGGCCATGTTACTCTGTTTCCCCAGACAGATGACATGTTTATTTGGCTGAGCTGTAGCTGGGAGCTTGTACAGTCTTATCATTGTCAAAGCACAGCCTAGCAGAGAAGCGATTTTATCTTTTGCTCTCTGCTATTTTTGCTCCTTCAGGGCTGCCCTTGCAATAGGAAAGTAATTAGCAATTGGGCAGCAGCTCAAAAGAGGTTGTGCGATTGTCTGTGGAGCTCCTTGCTTTCCCAGACAAGCAAATGTTTCTAACTCTTTATTTTGTGTAGTGCTTGGGTTCAGAATTACTACGAATTAGTTACAGGGCTCTCTATTATAAAAGAGTATGTTTTTAAGGATGAGAAAATACATTAATTGGTTCAGGCACTAAGAACATATGAAATAAATTGAATTTCATTTTGGGATTAAGGAGGAAAATCTAGGGAGGCTCCAAGACAAATTTGAGAAAATATGATAGCTGCAGTTAATTGAAGTGTTTCAACTGCATTTTTTTTCTTAACTGTTTGAAATTTGTTTTCCCAGAATCGGGATCTCTGAGAGAGAGCTGTGATTTGGGCTCACACACATCACTTTAATTTGACGCTTCAAAACTAACTGGAATTTTGCATCCAGCTGCAGTTAAGTGCAGTGCCAGGATATGCAGATTACTGTCAGCATTTTATTTTTACAGGGGTTTTCTGCTCATTCTCTTCCTTTCCAGTTCTCCGCTGGCTTTTTCCCAGCTGCATAACCCGGCGGCGGTGCTGGCAGAGGGACGCACCCCCACTTCAGTGCCCGGCCACAGCTCCTGGCGGGGGGGGGATGCCGCAGGGGCTGCGCGGGGCCGGGGGGAGCACGGGGAGCACCCAGCGTGCTGCTTCTGCCTGGCCGGGGGAGGCTCCTGGGGGCACGCACAAGCCTTTGACTTGCTCGGACCACTGTGCCTTTGATCCAGCAACCATGGCGCCGCTTTCTTCGATTCCATTGGTTTTGAATTCATAGGAAAATAACAGCACCCAGATGTCCAGTGCGACACCAGCAGCACCCATCCTGCGGCGGGTGCCAGCAGCGGCTGCAGTGGGCTGTTCCCTCGTCCCTCTGCTCCGGCTGCTCCCACCTCAGCTCCTACCAGAGAGCGCTGCAATTTCAGTGACGTTTCGCCGCCGCGGTCAGATGCGGCTTGTGCGCTTGCTGACGTTACCGGGGAAAAGGTTTATGAGCTGTATGGAAGAATAATAATACAAATTTCTGTTTTATTCTAAGCCACTTGAAGGAAAAGAACTCCCTTCTGCATTAAAACAAACAGAACAAAGGAACCACTTTGGGTTGTGTTCATCCTCGGAGGCACACGGTGTAACAGCACTCCTATAAAATTAGTGCAAAACGAGGAACCTGCCTCTGGAGCAGGCCTTGGCAGGTTGCAAATTCTGTTTTATCCTGTAAATCATAAAAAAAAAATATATATAATTCTTTCATCACTATTACTGACATTTGCTCAGCAGACATTAAAAATTGCAGTTAAAAATGAGAAAGCTGAAATCCAGCTGGAAGTTACCTGGAGCCCTGGAACTGCTATTAGCCGTTGTGCGGTCGCAGGGTTGTTTCCTGTGAAGAGTGTAAGAGCAGCAACTGCACCCCATTATGCTTGGGCCAGCCTTGGAGGATAATTAAGTTCCATGAAATAATAACATCAGATGAAACGTGGTGCGAGCTGGACCCCAGCGATGGTACCCATAAACTCAGCAGCGATCTTCAGCGCCGTGCGATGGCTCTGAGTTTGGTGTGACTGTCTGCATAAAGTTTGCACGATGCCCGGCCCAGAAATGCTCTTTAAGGGCCGCGCAGGCAGAGCCGACGGCCGAGCGCTGCAGCAGAGCCCTGCCAGCCGCGCTCAGACGCGGGCACTGCAGCCCGGCGGGCACCTGCCCTTGGCAGCCTCCAAAAACTCCGCTGTGGCCAAACGCAGCCCCCCCAGCTTGGGACAGAGGGGCTGGGGACAGCGGGGCTTCCCTTTTCCACCACTGTCCCCACTGCTTTTTTTGGGCTCTTGCTGGGAACGATACACAGCATCGCTCCTCTTCCTCATTTTCAGGCAGATACCAGTCACCTTTTGCCCATTCAGAGGATGGTTGGCCTCTGCATGCATACTCAGAATTATCTTTGTCTGAAAACATTAGCAGGCAAATAATCTAAGGGGAAAGGCTTAGATTAATCAGTGTTTCAGCCGTGCAAAGAGAAGCAGAGGCATTGCCTCACTGCCTTACAGAAAAAGGCGTTGATGCGCAAACACCGAGCACAACCCTAAACCGCCGGCGAAGGGCAGGAGGAGGTGAGAGGACACTGGGGAGATCTTCCAGCATCCCCCCTGTAACACGGGGATTGGGCTGAAAGGCAGACCAGTCCCTGGTGGCTTCCCATGCCCCCGTGGGGACCCACAAGTGACCTGGGACCACCACTGTTAGAAAGCCCACCCGCAGAGCTTGGGGTGGCCCTGGGAGCGGGGCGGCTGGGGACACCGAAGGAGCTGGCAGGTTTCTGGGATTTGGGCAGAAGCCTCAGGAAAAGCTATTTGTAGCCGTCTCGTGTGAATTTTTGCTAGAAGCAGCCAAAACAACAAGAAGACTCAAAATGCCGTACTCCGCGTGAGGGGCTGGTGCTCCCGCACAGATGTTGCACGCTCTGCTTTCTGCCGGCCAGGAGCGGGCTGCGTGAGCGAGCTGGGGGCTCTCCGCAGGGTCTGTCATTAGCATTTAATACCCAGAGGCTCACTGCCTGAGGCTATAGTCAGCCCTTTGAAAATATATTTTATCGGAGGCCCAAAGCGATGCAACGGCTTCCTGTTACAACCAAATGCATCTGGTTTGGGTTTTGGGATTTATCCCTTGATCCCTGCCACAAGGGGCTGGTGCTTTGCCAACCCATTGTTTCTCAGTTGGAAACAGATGGGATGGGCTGAAAATTTGATTGTGTTCAAAACCATTCCAAAGTATTTAACGTCAACCTGCTGGCCAGATGCGTTTTTAGAGCTCTGCCCCTCTGCCACCTGAGCGCCCTGTCCCCTGGATGGTGGCCGCACCGTGGCCCTGGGGACAAGGCGCACGACACACACGAGCAGCGTCACGCCGGCAGGACCCATCCCCACCCCTGGTCTGACCTCGCCTTCCCAGGGCAGACAGACCTCGTGTCTGAAAGCCATAAACCCAACCACTTCCATGCTAGAACTGTTTAATTTTCCAGACCCTGATTCACCTCTGCCTGGAGTTTTTTCCTCAAACTAAGTGAAATCAAGAACCAAAGGTGATCCGAGAACCTAATTCTGATGGAAAGCTTTCTCCTTCTTGGAAGAGGATAAATAGATTAATACTCACTTTCATGGCAGCCTTGCTAAGTCACATTTTTGGTTACCAAGAAACCGTAAAGAACAGATACTTCAGGGAAGACACATGTATCCTGATACGACATTTTCATCAAAATTGGTCGAAACTTAGCTTTAGACTTTTGCCAGAGCTACTGATATTTCAGAATTTGTCATGATAAAAAAAAAGAAAAAAGACAACTTCTTTTCCCTTAGGCAACAGCATTTGTAGGAAAACCCTTGAATAATCCTGGCTTTCTTTTGGTGAAAGATCCTGAGGCAAATTTTCTGGTGCTGTAAAAAGATATTCTTCCCTAAATCTTCTGTTCTTTGCCATGAAGAACGTCGACTATAATCTCCATCTTGCCAGGACTTGTGCTTGCAACAGCCCTGACTCTTTCTCCAGGCTGTTATTCAGCCTCCAAAACCTGATGCCAAAATTCTTCACTCCAGGCAGAGTGGGCCAGGTTTTCCCTGCTGCTACTCAACTGGCTGCAGCAAGTTTCCACAGGGGAATGCAACCCAATGAGTTTAATCAAAGGGTATTTTCATGCTCTTTCAAAGTGTAGACGTAAGTCACACGAGGGACTATTGACTGGGACACGACAACCAGAAATCTGATGCAAAATCTAAATGCCATGCCTTGTCGAAGTGTTTAAAGCCAGACCAAAAAAAAAAAATTAATATAAAAGGAAAGAAAGGTTTACTCTTGAAGATTTAAGAGAAGGCTGCAGCCTCAGATAGACCAGTTACATTCAAACTGCCCATAGAGTATGAAAGATAAAAGGACAGGCTTTCTGGAAAAAGTAAAACAAAACAGAACAGAACTGGGCCACTGATGCCATCCACTGCACCCTACTCCTTCCGATGGGAAAAAGCACTGCCTGTCACACTGGCTTGATTTCCGCAGGAACCAAAGAGAAGTTCCTCTTTAAGAGCAGCTTTACTTCCTACCCTAAACAAATGTCTGTGTCACAATATTATGGGCTGGGCATTTCCAACACCAACCAGCAGGGAAGGGCAGTGTCACTATTAACAGTCTGTGGGCAACTGAGCGCTGAGTGCTCCCAGCCAGCCCCAGCACGCTGGAGGAGAAATCTGGCGAGAGCTGGTGCAGTTTGCATGCCACCAGCTGGCGTGTGGGTGCATGTGGCATTTGCCACGGTTAGTAGAAAGCATGTACCATTTGTTGAACTTTTATGGCTTAAATATTGTGCCTGACAGTCAAGGAAATTTTTGTATATTCTAAACAAAGCAGAAGATGCAGTTTCCTTGCTGGTTGCTTTCAACTGTAAACACTAGGCTTTCATTTGTCTAAACTTCTGTCCTTTGGGGGGAAAAAGTCTTAAAGGATAAGATATTTGCAATTTTTTCAGTTTGTTTGTACAAAAAAAAAAATCAAAAGGCTTTTCTTTTGGCTGGCGTGCCTCAACAAGCGCATCCCTGGCACGCCGAGGAGGGCAAACATGGGTGCCAGGCAGGCTGGAGCTAGGGCGGCTTCCAAAATCACCGGGAACTCATTGGGGTGGCCTCTCCTCGGGGACTGATTTCCTGGGATTATTCCCTCTTTATTCATATTTAGTGGTGCCTTGGGGATTTGCTGAGTTGCTGACATAACCGAGTTTTATCAAGAGTGTTGGCATTTCCCCAGGCAGCCACTCGCTGCCACTGCAGCAGCAGGACGGCAAAGAGCAAGGGACAGGGAGGGGGCTTGGTGTCCCTTTACTTTAATCCAACATGAAGTCTTGAAAGAGAGCCTCACCCCAGGGCTGTGCACATGGCTGTGACCCCCAGGCTGCCCCAGTGAGTGCAACAGACGGCCACACGGTGCTGCCGGGCTCCAGGGGCTGCAAGCAAGCCCACCGAGCCGGGGAGAGCCGAGGGTCACGCTGCCAAGGGCATGCTGGAGCCCGGGCAGCAGCCTCCCCGCTGCAGCCTCGGCTCGTGCTCCTCGGAAGGCACCGGGTGCCCCTGCAGTCAGGTGTTGGCAGAACAATAAGCCCCGCTGCAGTACTTGATCTCCCTTGAAAAGGCGCTGGAAAGTGGGTGAATGCCTCTAAGTGTCCCAGATTCACATTTTTCAACCTGCAAATAGTAAGGCGCTCTCACAAAAAAAATGCTAATGTCACCTATAGCAAACCAGGAACAACAGGAAATAATTTTTGTGTGCCTCCAGACAAGAACTATTGTGGGAGTCTGATGCAAGGACAGATCCTGAGCGCTGACCCATGGTCGGAGTAGCTCGGCTGCAGCCCCGGAGATGAGCTCATCCACTCTCGGAGCTGGAGGACACCGGTGCGGCAGTGGTTTTAGATGAGTCGCAATGGAAGCCCTCCAAAAGAGATGTGGTCTCATAAAGGCATCCGTTGTCCCACGGGCTTTTCTTCCTGCTTGCTCCCAATCTTTTCTTTTGGATAGTTCACGGCCAAGCCCTGCATTTAAAGAGGTGTCTTGGAGACCTAACATCTGGCCATGAACGATGGTGTTCTGGGTGCTGATATGTCAAGGCAACACCTCCGCATCCTTTGGGCAGTGTTAATATTTGGACAATGTTAAAATATAACCAGCATTTCTTAGTTTAGATTAATGTCTTGGCTGCGCCCCAGTCCTTGCCAACCTGCGAGACACTGCCTGGATTTCCTCCCACTCCTCAAGCAGCACAGGGCTTAGGGCTTGACACTGGCACTCGGTATTTAAACAAAATACACATTAATATCTGCGGAAGTAATGCCTGAATAATAGCTGCAGGAACAGACATGATTAAGGGCTGTGAAGAAAAACAATTAAGCTGATCAGCCAAAATATTAGGAAAGCAAGTCTGCAAATACCATTTTTTTCTCTCTGAAAAATAAAGCAGCAGCCCAAGGTTGCTGGGAGCTGTGCTCTGAATATTCATGGGGTATTACTGGTCCTCAGGCAGCGCTCGTTTGCACTGAGGATAAGGAAGGCCACTGACTGTTAACCTTTGCAATTTAGTCTTTCATTTCCCGCATTAGTACGCTATGGAAAAAGCTGAAAGTGGCGGTCATGGTGTATTAGTCCTGATAACGTCTGCGTGAAATCAGGCTGAACTCCCTTGTTTGCCCAAAGAGAGGAAGCCTGGGCCCGAGTCTGGGGGGAGAAGAGGAGGATTTTCTCATAGCCTGGGAGCGCCCGTGGCCCCGCCGGGGCGGGGGGAAGCACAGACTCGGGCTCGGGGACTGTCGGACACGGACAGAGAGACAGCGTTCCCATGGGACCAAAGCTGTGACCTTTCCTCCTGAGAGAGACGGAGGAGAACACGACGGATCCGCTCGCTGACCAGCCTTGAGGGCATCAGGTCCTGCTTGCGTCCTGTTTGTTTTGACTCTATCGACTAGTCAGCATTAAACTCAGCCATTTAAAAATTAGATGCAAATTGCCGCTGACTGACCCCGCAGGCACTCGGGGATGTGCACACTTTTGCCTTTACACTACGTCACGGGCAGGCAACTAAGCTTTGGTACAAAACTAAGAGCCATTTTGGTTCAGGTAGACTACTCGGGAAGGGTTATTTTCTTGCCAGGCTCTTGCCTTCAGCACTTCCAGGCTCTCCTGCCTGCCTCTCTCCTCCTGTACTGGGCAAGTCTCCCTTTCTCCATCATTTGCAGGTTCTTCTGTGGGTCCTCCAGTGACCATGATGTGGGTTGCTATGTGATGGATGCCGGCACTATACGGGATGGTGCTGCTGAAAGCAAGCCATTCCTCCCCGGAGCAAAACATCAAACTGCTACGTGGTGGTTGATTCAAAGACGGAAAACTGAATCACCAAATAGTGCAGTTCTTCTGGAATTACTCACATTGCATGAAGTGGGAATATGGGAAGGTATTCATTTTCTGGGGGATCTAAAATATAAGCTGGTACGTAGAAAAAAAATAGCCTCTTGTAGCTCACTATGAACCTCATCTGGCACAACACAGGGGCGACCGAGCGCTGTCACTGGTCTGCAGACACAGGTCCCCCCCCTCACTGGTACGCCCAGTCTCCCCGGTAGGCGCTGGCAGCAGCCAGGACGGAGTGGGGCAGCGCCCGCGCTGCCCGCAGCTGCCCGCTGCCGCATCCCGCCGGCTTCACCACGCCGCAGAGCACGTTTGCCCGCGGCCGGTGAGGCAGCGAAACGCGGGAGCTGCACGGCTGCAGCAAGGCACGGAGCACGCTGCCCTCCCATTTCGGGTCGTGTCCCCCTCCTCGCTGGGCTGCCTCCACCCTCGGCTGATGCTCGCTGTCGGCACTGGCCCGGGAGGTGCGGTTTGGCACGGCGGGGTGTGGAAACACCCATGGAAAAAGCAACCGGAGAACAGCGCGGCTCTGTCTCTCCTGCGGCCCGGCTTGTACAACAGCCATCTGTTCGCTGGCCTCTGCGTTTGGAGGAAGCGCTGGGGAATTAAAGGCTGAGGAACAAAACGGTTCATTTCGGTTTGCGTGCGTGCGAGGGCAGCAGGAAGCACGGTGAGGGCTCTGTTTGGCTTTGCCCCCCCCAAAAAGGGAAGAGGTAACTCCAGCGTCATGCCCGTTTAAGGCCACGCAGACACCTTACGCGATGTACGAGACAAACCAGCTCTTGGGAAGTTCCTGACCACGGTCCAGCTCCAAGAGGCAAACGCAACCCAAAAGCGCAGTCCCTGCACCACCGACGGCTGGGATGCTGCCCACCGCTGGGCTGGGAGAGATGGGGAGGGAGAGCCTCCCCGCGCGGCCGGGGGTCATGCAGCCCTGCACGGCCCTTCTCGTGCATGAATACGCAGGAGACCAGCCCGGACCTGGCGGCTGGGTCTCCGTTGGGGGAGCGAAGGGTCTGTGCCCGAGGGGCGCAGGGGAGGCGATGTCCCCCGGGATGAGAGTGGGGCGCGGGGCAGCCGCCCTGCCTGTGCCAGGTACGCACCCGGGCACGGCCGAACAAACCCCGTTCGTCGTCACTGGCTTTGCAAGCCTGGTCGATAGGAATGCGACGCTCGTTGGAGTAAGGATGAGTTTTCCACCCTAACCTGCCACTTCTTGTCTTTCCCTTAGCTTCTCATCACGTGGTTTAAAGCATCTTTTGTTAGCACAGGAACCGTGGTGTTGGATGCGGAGAGGGATGAGCACAACAGACTTGGCAGTTCTGTCATGCAGCAACTAGGGAATAACTACGCGTTAGTCGTGGAGAAGCTCAGGAACACGAGGGGACTTCATTAAAGCACAGGTCTAGTACAGACACAAGGCTTACCCTGTTTATAAGCTGGCTGGTGGGGTTTGCAGAGGGATCCCCTTGAATCACCGCTTCTTTTCATCGTCTGTTCTCCTGCATCCCCAGGGGGGCAGCGTCCCTCCTCTCCCCCGGCGCAGCGGCACTACCGAAGCTGCTCATCATGACTCTGCTCTCTTACAGCCACAGGAAGGTCCATCCCAAACCCCAAGGAATTTATGAAAACCCCTCAACATTAGGCACAGCCAATTTATCAAGAGTAGTTAATTAAAGGCGACTTGTTATTAATTTGGAGGTTCCCAGAGCGTGTGATCGTTTAGTCCCTGTAAAAGCACCAGAAAAGAAAAATTGCTGCAACAAGTTTTCCTTGGATTTGAAGAATGATCTTTCTTTTCTGAGTAAGTTCAGAGCTGCAAAACCAGAAGGCTGGTGCCTTCCAGTTGAACAGCTTTCGAGTCTCGTTTCGCTAAAAGGGTTGCTTTTGAAGCCTTGTCAATCTAAGGAAATTTATTTAGGCAGTCTCAAGGGAAGGTCTTGGTAAACTATTAATAGGTTTCTTTTATAAAAGAGACCTTTATTTGCTGGTCTTTAAGTTGGCCTGTGTCTCGTTTGGCTTTTTGAGTTCATGTGCAGAGAAAATGTCTGTCTTTGACAGTTTCCATGCTTCAGCGCCGTTGTGGGGCTCCGGAGGAATTTGCTAAGCCCGTAATGAAACATCTGGCTCAACAATAACACAGCTGCGTGCGGCGCCTTCCCACCCCAGGCGGTGAGGTGCTGCAGCCCTCGCCATTACGGGCATCCCAACGGATGCTGCGGCTCGGTGCAGCCTGACGCAGGGGGCACGCTGGGGGCAGGCAGCATGGGCAGCGCAGGCGGCACGCTGGGCGAGACGCCGGTGTGAAGGCAGATGAGTCACACAGGAAAAAATAACCAACCCGGCTGTGCGTGCTTTCTTACCCCAGATCTGTTGCAGCTTGCCTGCTAAAGTTGCATTGAGACAGAAACTGCTTCGTGGAAAAGCCCTCTTCCCACCCTGGATGGTAGATGGAGCTGAAGGTGGGCAGTTGGAACTCCAGGGGACCGAGCGAGCCTGCAGCGTTTGGGACGTGCAGACCCGGACTCCCACTGCAGAGGTTTTGCCCTATTTCACCCCATGGCCGCCTTCCCGCAGCTCTCACCAACACGGGCTACTTGCTTCGAGCCTAGCTGAGAGGGACGGGCGCGGGGTACCCAGGCACGATCCAGTGGGACAAACGTCTAGCAAAGGCTGTAGAAAAGCAATGGAAGAATTATCTTTGCCACGCGAGTGGAGCAGTGAAATATGTCAGCACTTTGCACAACTTAACACCCACTCCCCCCCGATTCCAAAAAAGTGCATTCAGCCGCTGCAGCACTGGTCCTGCAGCCAGTGGGATGATGAGGTACGGCCACAGCTCACCCTCACGTCAGCAGCTGGGGCTGGGTGTGCTGCAGAAGGCTTCAATTCTCAGTGGGGTTACCTGTCTGCAAGATGGTTTAAGCTGACACCTGCAAGTTGCCTAGACAAGTACGAGTGGTTATTCGAACACTATCCATCATCATTTGTTCAGAAGGCACTTTGCTTTCCAGGTAGACAAAATCTAGTTCCCTTCAGTTTTCTTTTATTAGCAATACAACACAGTGCATGGATGTGCAAAGTCATAAATCAGGTATTCCTGCAGACGTTCAAGGCAGGAGGGGAGAAGCACCGCTGGGTGAACACCGTGTCACAGGGCTGCTGGAGATGCTTGCCTGCATCAACTCGTGAAATAAGGCAACAATGCATAAAAACCTCATTGTGGAAAGGTTTACTTCTTGGTGATTTGGCTGAAGCAGTTGAGTTAAAAAGTAAATAATAGCTCAAATTAGATTTATATAGGCATAATTAACCTCACTTTTTATAGAATAACACATAGCCATATGAACTTTATTTAGCTCAGTCCTAAAGCAGCAGCTGTTGCAAGTCTGTGGAAGTGTTTCCACTGAAACACACCAGCACTTCATGAGTACTTGTTTTTTCACCTCTAAATTTTTCTCTCTGGGGCTTTTAAGCAAGTTTTATTGTAGTGTTTATATAGCCACCTCAGTCTGTCCTTGGTTTATGTTTTTCTCACCTGAAGCCACTGAATTTTAAGTTTTATTAGTTATAGGTATCTGAAATCATTCTTTTAAGAATTGACTGCGCTAATAAAACTCCTTAAAAGTTTCTGTTTAAGGCAACTGTCTTCACCCAGGTATTGGATTGAGTTATACTCAAGACGAACAACTTTTTTATGGCTGTTTGTTACCACTGAGGTAAATAACAAGAATCCCATCGATTCCAAGAAGTCATCTACCCAAACCTCCACCTCTCTGGCCAGAGCAGAACAGCCTCTCCCAGGTCGAGGGGACGAGTCCTGCAGAGCCCAACAGCTCTCACACCCAAAAAGCTGTGTGTGCAGTGCAGAAAAAGGTCAGGAGAGTGTATTTCTCCCCCCCTCTTAAGGATTTTTCCTACCTTTTCTGCATGGTCCCAGAAGTGCAGGGGGTGCAGAGTTGGCCCCAGGCCCACACATCATCTGTGCCCCACAGCACCCAGCTCTCGCCCTGCCACCACTGCTTTGCTCCTGAGGACAGGGCTCCCTCTGCATGGGTTCAGCACCCATAAATAAATCACAGTGCCTGGGGTCTTTTCCACAGACCTCTGAGGGAAACCTGTTAGATGCCTCCAGACCAGCCTTCCCTCTGGCTCTGCCTAGAGAAACCTGTGCCAGGCAGTGGTGGGAACAAGCCTTGCTGCGAGACTCCAACCAGCTTCCTAGTCCCTCCTCGACACCGATGGGTTGATTGACACCCAGCCTTGAAGGTGTAGCCCATTAACAGTAAGATACTGTCCTCCTGTCACAGGGATAGCTAATTGCCTCCTACCCATCTGAGCTGAGAAATTTTATTTTGAGTTTTATTGTTTGTCTTAGACTAGATATTGCAAATATAGACAAAGAATCAGCATTCACATCAGCAAAGGGTTCACTTCCTTCAAGCCCACCTCCCTTGCTGAGGTCTATAAAGGTATTGCTCTGGCCACTGCTCATTTCTTAATGGTTTTTCTCCCCACCTTAGCAGTGAAGGCTCCCCAGGCTTACGTGCAGGGCAGTGCACAGGAACTCCCCTGCAGCTGGGGCCAATTCCTCCTCTGGTCCCAGGGGACATGTGGCCCCGGGGTGGGGACGACCTCGGCGGCAAGGGGAGATGCCGTGGGAAACCTGGGAGGAGGAAGGTGAGCTGAACAGAGCCACTGTCCTTAAACAGCCTCTGCCTTCCCACTGGCAAAGTCCTCCCAAATCACAAACAGACAGTCCCTTTTTCTTCCTCAAATATTTCTTAAAAAAAAAAAAAGGGACCACAAATGAGACAGCACTGCAAATATTTGTAGATTCAGATCAGTTAAGCTTTGAAAAACTTCAGCTTGCAAAACTTCAGCTGAAATGTGGTTTCTGCCCAGTCGATGGTCGTTTTCTCTCTGCCCGTGGGCTCTGCCCTCCCTCGCACCCACCCCGTGCTCCCGGCTGGGTCTGCGGTTGCGGGGGAGCAGGTGAAGGACCCCCCGTGCCTCGTGCCTGGCACAGCCCCTGGCGCCCTGGCTGGGTCCGGAGGCTTGTCCCCCGGCTGCTGGCGTGTGCCAGACCATGGGCTCCAGCCCAGGGCTGGGGCTCAGGCACGGCCACCCTTCCTTGCCAGAGCCGCTACACTCCATATGCACTTCTCCTCCATTAAAGAGTTTATTTTCAAAGTGCTTCTTCCTCTTTTAGACCATCTCGAGGACATACTGGGGGTAATTGCACTCACTAAGCCTGTTAAATAATTAACCTCAAATAAGTAACGGCACTGGGCAATGAGTTAACATTGTCCCAGTGGAAATAAATATTTAAGCCTCCACAGATTTTGCAGAGCCGACCGGGATGGCTTCCCCAGGAAGCCCGCAGCCAGCTCCTCGCCGTCAACCGCACGCCTGCGCAGGCAGGGCTCCAGCCCAGCACCGCCGCCTCCCACGCACTGCGTCTCGCCCTGCGCCCTCGGACCCTGCTCTGCCGTTCCAGCCTCTGCCTTACTTTGGCTCTGCCACGGCCCATTTCACCAAGGCGAGCCAGCGTCTCGGACGCAGGGACGGCGGCATCTCGGACCTTCCTCCTTCCCTCCTCCTCGCAGGAGCCCTCGCCCCACTGCAGCTCCCGCGCTCCCCTTCCCTCGGGCAGCACGCCCGCCCCGAGACCGGGAAGGGAACCGAAGCCAGACTTGGGAGACTTTCCTATCCAGAAATAGTTTATTTAAAGTTTTAGGAACAGTTTCACGTATTGTCAGTCATATTTAGGAGAACAATTACACAGCACATTTGCGTTTAAATTGGAGCTGAGTGTTCACGTACTCCACGTGTGCTCACCATCTCTGGCCATCGACAGGAGGAGATTAAGGTTTGTCCTTTGCAGATTCACAAGTTAAAGCACTGGCATCGGTTACTGAAATACGTGATGCTAAATTGACCGTTAGACAATTTATCCCTATGCTTTTGTGAAAGAGCTAGATTAATATTAAAAACCCAGCAGGGGAGAAGTTCAGCTCACCGGTTCAGCTCTTACAGACGGGCAGACGCCAGCGCTTCGCACTGTCCGTGCAGGACCCCTGCACCACGCTGCAGCGGTTGAAATGCATCCACGTCCACGGAGAGGCTTCACAGCAGCAGCACCACTGAAATTCACGTGTCGGCAGCACAGAAAACGTTACCAGCCCCGAGGCGCTGCCACCCCCGGCCTTGCCACCTCCCCAGGAAGGGTGGCCGAGGCCCTCGGCACACCGTGGTGCTCGGTCGGCACAGCGAGACCTGTTCCTGCCCGCAGCCATTACGAAATCTCTCACCCCCTCCTGTCCGTTCTCACTTGGCAAAGAGCAAACCTGGTGCAGCCAGGACGAGCAGCTCGAAGCATCCAAATGCCTGGATTTTCCAGTTAAAGGAACCCAGTGCAAAGCTTGGGGAGAAAACAAACTCACACAGCCAGCACGCCCGGCTCAGGGGAACAGCTGCAGAGACTGGGCACAGCACGCCTCTGACCGAAGCCGCTCTGAAAGCTTAACCTCCGTGCAGCATCCTGACCACGGACAGAGACCCGTCTCTTACGGTCCTTATCACCCCGGCCGCCCGACCACGGCCAGGCGAGAGGCTTTACACCCGAGCTGTTCACGCGCGGGCGAGCTGCTTGCTCAGGGCTGTGTACGAACACGGCTCTCCTCCAGCTGCCCCCCAGGAGCACGGCGGGCCGTGGCAAGTCCTGGGAGATGCCCACTCCCCGCTGACAGGCTGTGAGCATCCCATCGCATCCCACTCCCCACTGACAGGCTGTGAGCATCCCATCGCATCCCCCTCCCCCTCCCCATTCTGCTGCCTGCTTCTTCGTTAGTTTTTCTTTCACCTCCCCATCTGGTGAGAAGAGACTCGCGTGTTCAGAATAGCAGCGTAATGAGACGAGCCCATCTCATCATCTCACAATAGCAGCGTTACAGGTGGCTTTAACACCGCTATTGAGGTGTGGGGACATTAAAGCCCACAGCATGATGCAGATGAGCTGAATCAGCAAGTGGGATTGCTGACACCATCCTCTATCAGAGACCATTGCTGTGGGTGGCGAAGGAGATCATATTAGCTGGGGGCTGGAGTGCTGCACTGTGCACGGACCCTCCCGCCGGGGGTCCCAAAGCCGCCTGCAGCAGCTAAAGGTCATGCACACAGCCAGACAGCATCCAGCGGTCTTTGTACAGGAGCTTTTATTTGAAACGACGGACAGGACACAGCAGTGGCACAAGATACTTTTCAAATAGTCACACAACACAGTCTTTGCCTTTAGTCTATTCCTGTCACACATAGTAACCCTATGAAACATCTCAATTTTCATTAATTTTCTGTACAGACCCTTCATATATTGCTCGCTGACAGCTCTCTATAAGACAGGCCAGGATACCCCTGTAAATTTAACCTTCTTGAAAACCAGAGCTCATGACCTGCAGAAGGCAGCTGCAACAGCCTCCTTCGTTCTAGATGATAAACCATAGCAAAACAGCACAATGTCTTCACTTGGGGTGAATATCTTCTCATGCTTACACTGAATTTCAATTTTAGTATCAAAACTAAAGACTCACATATGTTTTGAGCTGTTAGATGCATTAATTTCACGCTTTTGCTCCTGACACTTGAGAGGCACAGGATTTTGTTAAGCTGTTTAATTGCAGTAGATTTTTTGGCAGACAGTATTTTACAAGCTGCAGAAATACCTGAAAGGGTCAAGTGGATGCCAGCAGTCCAAAAAGCCTGAAGCAAGCATGTGTGTGCTGAAAGAGGGACTTCAGAGGAGAAGAATTACAATTTACAGATCACAAAATCAAGACCCAGACCATGCTACAGTGGTATCTTTTTTCCAAGTCGCCAAGTAAAGGCATTAGCGATGGAGGATTGTGTTAACGGAGATAGACTGCATCAGAAGTTGACGCTACTGTGTGTGGGCTGTGGTCCCAGTCCAGTAAGATAAGCCCAGCAAAGGCAGCATCACTGGGGGCAATCCTCGTATGCAAAGCGGACTGGACCTCTCTCTCGCTCCGAGACCGTCCCACCGCAGGGAGGGTGGTGGGCATGACACCCCTGGAGCAATGGCTGGGACCAGGGCAGGGCCACCCCCCACCGCGGTGGGCAGCAATGCCGTGCTGGACGCGGCGGCAGGCGCCGCTCTCAGCGTTACACCCCCCCGCTGCCACCCTGGGGTGCCAGTGCTCCCCGCAAAGCCCCGTCCTCTCCCCGCGCCTCCGCTCTGGCATTTACCCGAGCTCCCACCACGCACATTCTTCTGCGGCAGAGAAAACAAGCACCACCTCTTCTCCACTGCCTCCCCTCCAGCCTCTGCTGGTGTTTTAACCCCGGCTGCGGTGGAAGGGGGATCCCCTCTACCCACACCCCTCCCCAGGCAGGCGAGAGCAGAGGGGGCCCTGGGAGATGAGGGGTCCACTGGAAATCCCACCTCTACAGGGCTTAGGCATAGGTGCTGCCCCACAGACACAGCAGCTGCGCCAACCCGCAGGGAGCTGGGAGCAACCTCAGCCCTCTCCGCCGTGCAGAGGCACGGGACACAGGTCCCCAGCCGTACGGGTTTAGCGACAGACGTCCGAGGTCCGGACAAGCATTCCCCACCCTGGGGACGTGCCCAAGCCCCCCACCATCGTCTCTGCTGGCCTTGATGCATACCGTACACCTCAAGCAAGCTTACTTGGTGTCAAACACTCAAAAAAAAAGGAAAAACCGTCACTGTGCTGTTTGCGAGGCTCAATAGTGTCAGAGGTCAGAGTACGGCACCCAGCTCACGGGGTCCCCTGGGCCCCCCACCTTGCAGCCTGGGGAGGGGGACACTCAGCAGCTCTGGAGCGGGGACAGCCGACAGTCAGCATCCCCGTTCCCCCAGTTGAAGGAACACCCCCCTGGGGTAGGGGTCCAGCTCACCCCTCGCCTGTGCTCATTGTATCACAAACCCTGCGAGGACCGTGCAGCCAGCCGAGGTAAAACAAACCAAAAACACCCAGGGAGAAGAGTGCAGCATGTTATTGAGTTTTCTGTGATAGCAGTAGTTTAGTTAATAGTCTTTCACTTTTAAAACCTTGATGTTTTGTTGATTTTTTTTTTCATTTAATTTTCTTCCAGGCACCTGTGTAATGGCTGTGCACCCACCTCCTAGGCAAATCACTCTAAGAGGTAACCAGCTGTGTGCGCAGACGGACACTGACTTTCCATCAGGGAATGTTGTTTTAGATGTTAATGCCTGTGCTGAAACAGCGTTTCATAGGCGATTCACACTATTCCTGTCACTGCTTACACTGAGCACATGCACTTTTGGCTACCTTAACATCAGAGGGTTTAGAACAACGATGCGTCTTAAAAAAACAATTCACCAAGATGTAAAGACGTTTCCCTTTTAACAAAATGAAGAAGAGGCAGTAAAGCTAAGCGCTGGGCTTTATTTTTCATTCCCACTTTACTTATAACCAAAGTGCCTGTATCTGAGGCTGATCCAAGGGAGCTTTATTATACCTAGCACAACTTCAGGTCTACTCATCCTCTCTTGACTCGCAGCATCCGACCGAGCTCACAGAATTGACACCCCCAGGCACTCAACGCATCCATTGACTAACTCGAGATGGACCAATGACCCCAGGAACAGGGGGGGGGGGGGGGGGGGGGGGGGGGGGGGGGGGGGGGGGGGGGGGGGGGGGGGGGGG